>VWZX01010315.1:86781-171314 GCA_013399015.1 Galbula dea
AGCCAGTTTCTTATCCACTGGATGGTCCACCCATCAAATCCATATCTCTTCAATTTTGAGATAAGGATGTCATGCGGAACTGTATCAAAGGCTTTACTAAAGTCTAGGTAGATGATATCAGTCGGTCTTCCTTCATCAATTGTTGCAGTCACTCCATCATAGAAGTCTATCAGATTGGTCAGGCACGACTTGCCCTTAGTGAATCCATGTTGGCTTCTTTGAATCACCTCTTTGTCTTGCATGTGCCTTACCATCACTTCCGTGACAATGCACTCCATGATCTTCCCAGGCACAGAGGTGAGGCTCACCGGCCTATAGTTCCCTGGGTCTTCCTTTCTACCCTTTTTAAAAATGGGGGTGATGTTACCCTTCCTCCAATCACTCGGGACTTCACCTGACCTCCACGACTTGTCAAATATGATGGAGAGTGGGCCTGCAACTACATCATCCAGTTCCCTCAGGACCCTAGGATGTATTGATTTAAATAAACTGCTGTGAGTTAGAAACAGTATTGAATTGATTTAGCTTGGTAGTAAATGTGATATTTGCATTGCATTTAAAAGTAAATACTGGGCTGTCATCAAAGTGTACGCATGAACATGTATTTGTATTCAGTATATTGGTTTCACACAGTCATTGTGGAGTGCTTTAAATCCTAATTGCAATGTTTGTGCTGTTACTGGTTGATTCCAAAGACTTAGTGCACCTCTCATTTTACAGGATTAGGAACCCAAAACATACAGAGCACCTTCATCTAGAGCGAACTGTAACAGATGAACCTAAGGAGTTACCTTTCCTGTGAGACATAATGGGAGTCAGAATTTCAGTTTTTGAAAAGGTCTGCTTCTGGATGTGCTTATGTTTAAGGGGTCATTGGAGGTTGTAAGCAAAAGTAGCTGTTCTGAAATAGTAGCTGTGTTTAGTAATTTGTTTGGACAATTTGATTTATGTTCAAAGATCAAAAAAGCTGTTTCTACAAAGCCCAGGCGATGAAGGATGCTAGAAGTTGTTCTGTAGCCAACAAAAGTTATTCAGATCAGTTTACTTCTGAATTTTGCAGGGTGTGTAATTGTAAAAAGTCACACCGAGTGCACAGAACACAGACTGTATTTTAAAGTTGTAATTGATCAGTGATTTGCTCAAAAACTAAACCTAAGTAAAGCAGATCTTACATAGATGTGACTAATCTTGATCGTTGATTAACCAAAGATATTTAACATGTATGTTCTTTACAAATTAGCGGTTAGTTGACTCAGTGTTTGATTTAAATAAGTGCATTAGCAAAGCCAGATATGCCTTTCGAATTGAGACTGCTCCTCTGGTTTTGCCATGCACTGGCACACTTCATTTACCACATGATTTCTTATTCTCAGCCTGGCCTTGCTTAGTTCATGCTCAGTTGCTGAGTTAACAGGACCTGCCCTGGATCAGAACATTCAGTGCTTCCCAGTGATGAGGTCCTCTTTCTCACTCCTACACTTGAAATATTATGTAATATCTGATTATTTTGTCTCACCTGCTTAACTTGCTAAACTGGAATATAGCATTTAGTTAACCAGTTTGGTACATTATAAAAACAGGGGAATTGGCTCAATGTCCACTGGACCTGTAGTTACTTTGTCAGTGAAGAAGATATTTTGACATGTTATCTTACAAGAATCAACTTTTTTAATGCTGTTCCAAAATGGATTTTTTCCTTTACATTTATTTTTTTTTAAAGTTTTTGCTAACTTGGTATATATGACTTTTTAACAGGCAGAGTTCAGAGTTCAAGTTCATTCATGGTTAGACATAAAATACTCAAACTAGACACCAAAACGCAAATATTCTATGAATATATAGTGTCTGTACAGTTCAAACAAAGAACATTAATATGTCTAGATGTTTCTCAGTTCCAGCATCGAATAAGAGTTAGCTAACACCATACCAAAAAAAGAGAAATGATGAGTTATTTCAACATCCATAATTAAGATAACTTAGGAAATTATCTTAATTCTTAGAATAGTTTCTAAGACAGGATAAAGCTATTTATTTTTCATTTAATCAAAGTACAAACCCATCTGAAATGAAATGTGACACCATGTTCAAAATTAATAATACATAAACCTCTTGTATTTATAGGTTTGAATAAAGTGTGTTTATAAAAATTGTCTCTAGAGAGCAAAAACACAGCAGGTAACAGTCTATTAAAGTAAACTTTATACAATCCCTCCTGGACATTGTGACATTGGTACTGTGTGTCTAGCTACCTGCATCTGTAGAAATGCTTGTTTACAAGTTTGGGCTCCGCTTTGCATTCAGGAGATTGAAAATACTCTATGAGAGGCACTGATGGCTTGCTTGAGGACTAAGGGTGAAACAGAAAGGAAGTTAAAGCAGAGGGAGGAAGAGTTCCTCAGATCGTGGGGTTCAGGAGGTGCTGCAGAATAGGAAGGGTTAAGTACAGACATTTGCTTATACAGAAGATTAGCAGGAAGTATTCAGTAGAGGCCTATTACTAATAAGCAAGTGTAGAGAAACCCCTTCTGTATTTGACATTTTCCTTCCAGGAGGAACTAATTTTATTTATTCTGTAAAGCCACTAGTTTATTAAGAAAAGGGAAAGCAGTGATAATATGAGTTTCTTTTAAGCATTGAATAACACTCCAGTCCAGATCTTTAGCCAACAAAGCAAGTCTTCCAGTACAGCCTAGTAGGCACTGAAAATATTCTGACTAGAGAGAAACTTCTAGATTTTTCTCCTTCTGCATGTAGAGCTGAATATAGTTTCTATGCAGCAAAGGATACTTTGTGATATATATCAGCTGCCAAAGTTAACTGAGCTTTAAACAGAAATACAGTTTTAAATAAAAGTGGAAATTTCATGCTAGTGGCATGGAATACATCCTGATCCCCTTTTGCAGGCAGGCACTTGGAAAACAGCAATGTCTTTGGATTCATTGCCCTGATGAGCAGGCCTTCTTTCAATCTTTCTTCATGCAGCTGTTATCACTACTAAGATGTCAGAATAGGCAGAAGTTGTCAGTTTCTGGATAAGAAAGCACCTGTCCCAAAGTCATAGAGCCACTTTATCATGTACTTAACAATAATGTCAGGATCTTCAAGAAAACAGTAAGAGATAACTTTCTTAAACCTGCATTTCTAAGAAGGGAAGGCATGCAACTTCAATCGTTGGAAGGTTTAGAAACCTCATGGAACTTAAAATAATCCCCAAAGCTAGGCAAGTAGTTACCTGTAGTAAGTAAATTTTTTTTTTTTTTGCATTCCACCTAAAAGTAAACTGTAGAACATGTAGTTGGACATCAGTTCCAAATACTGGGAGTTGATGCATTTCAAGGTGAATATCTACATGTAAGATATTCATGATGAATATTCTACATGTAAGGGCTTCAGATGGTATAAAATACATCTGGATACCTCCAGGCATTTTTCATTTTTTAGTTTTGCAGCATAGTTGCATTCCATAGATTTCTCTGCTAATAAAACCAATGAAGGGTATTTCTGGTACTCATTAGATGCCATATGACTCCTGCGAACAGCAGGTTCAACAGGCTTATATAATTTATTTGTATAAAGAGTGTGTTGGAAGAATAAGCTAACCCTTAGAAAACTGTAGTTATTTGGTAGATACTGTGTTGGGTAGAATAATATTCTATTCCCCCTAAAGGTCAAAGCACATTACATATTCACGTTCTTATATTTCAGCAGGAAACTTAAATGGTATGTTTGGAGGGGCAGTTTACAGTGAAGGTAGATATTTTATAAAATATTTCAATTCATCTTGGAGGAGGAGAGAAGACAAATGTTCTGAACCTGCCAGTGTAATTGGAGAGGAAAAAAGAAATACTTTTAGCTCCAAGTCACAGTGAAGGACTGGTTAGCAGTGGAGCCTCAAAGGAAAAGTGTAGCCCTGTGTGCAGGTGAGCTGGAAGAGCCTGTGGTGCCATGCAGATTCACAGACTACTTGTCATAGGGAGAAGAGACCAGCAGATGTTGTCTTCTCTGCCACTGTTCAGCAGGTCATAGGAAACCCTGTAGAAACAGGAGGGTGTCTGGGGTGGAACCTTTCTAGCGCTGTATTTAATTGCAGCGAGCCATGCAGATAAACTGAAGTCAAATTTGGAAGATTAGTTATAAGGATCCTGCACATTTCTAGTGTGTTTTGAGGATAATTTGTTCTATAAATATGCATGCAATAATTCAATTAAAATTTGCATTTTGAACAAAGTCAATTATCCTATTCAGATTTGAACTGCTTGGATATTTTATTTAAATGCCTCTAATGGCAGGAGAACTTCAGTGTGCCATAATGCTTCAAACTTCAGGGGCTATGGTAATTGAGCTTGTAGTATTTAGAAATATAATTACAATGGGTTTTTGGTTTTAGTTTGGTTTTTGTGTGTGTTTGTGATTGTTGGTTTTGGTTTTGGTTTTTTAAAAAGAAAATTCTAAAAGTGTATGTTGTAATGAGAACTGAGAGTGAAGTATTTGTGGTGATAATATTAGAAGTAAGAATGACTCAGTGCCTGTAAGAAGATTCCACAGCACACATATGCCGGTATCAAATGACAAGACATTTATGCTAAGAAAACTCATCTATTTAACCCAATTGTTCTAACATGCCAATTGTCACAAGATTCCTGATTCACATTTTCTTTAGTTTGAGCATGGGAACCTTGATTTTGTTGTACAAGTTAGTGGCATGAATTTAATGCATAAAATAGATGCTTGCAGATTCTTTGAACTTGAGAAATTTTTTTCCTTGTCTGCATTGTATAGTCGCTTTAGTACTTTTTCAGTAGATTTATACAGGTGTGTGGTAAACGAGGATGGAATTGAGAGATGTTTTAAAGAGGTTTTGCTATGCTGACTTTTGAAAATTTGACCTGATTATGCTTGACATTTTTGAGTATGGGAGAATTTTCTGTTGAGTTAGTAAACTTTTCTCTGTGCTGCTTGTGTACTTTCATGTTACATGGGTATGAGAAGTTTGTTGCTTCTGCTCTGTTCTTCTGTGAATTAAGTGTAGAGACAATTACGGAGTAACAGGTGTTAGTTTTCATAGGGTCTCTAAGATAAGATTTTCTTTGAATGCTGCCTTTAAAAATATTCTTAAATGTTCACATACTTGCTATGTCAACTCTTGGCAATGTGGTGGGTTTAAAGGCTCTTCCCAGCCCCCACACACGGCAGTTAAAGGAGAGACTGGATTGGAAGTTAAAACTAACAACCTGCTTTAATAACAACAGCAAACATAAACGAAAAGAATATAAACATATACAGGACCCAAACACCAAAACCCACTTCCCCCTATACAAGTAATTACGGCAGTGTCCCGGGCCGGCTCTCCCCGTCCCGAAAACAGCTCCACGTGTGTCTCAGGTGGCAGATGCCACGAGGAGACAGGAGCAACCAAATTCCAGGCAGAGGGAGAAGAAGAAGGAAGTTCCTCGTGGTCCCGAGTGTAACAAAAGTCCCCCGGGGAGAACCCAGCATTCCCCCGGCTTCCTCCCCCACCCCCCCGCGGGGGGGTTGCAGTGTCCTCGACTCAGGAATTTCAGGTTTCTTAAAGGGACAGTCCAGGCAAGGTGTGTGTGGGGGGAAACTAATAACGGTATTATGTACGTGGTGGTGGAATATCTTTTTAGAAAATACAGTTACTGAACAGAATTAATTCTGTTCTAATCCAAACCATAACAGGCAATTTCACCAGTATTCTAATGCCATTACTAAACTAATGTCATGATCTGCTGCTCAGAGACATGTATTAGTCTAGTTTCTCTTTAGTTCTTCTTTAGACGTGTAATCCAGATAAAGTATTCAGCCTTTTTCCCCCTGTATGCCAGTCTAAATGTGGACATTAGCAGCTTCCTCATTATAAAAGTGTTATAAAAATTCATCTCACCTTTCAGCTTTTGTTTCTTTTCACCATCTGCCCTAACAAAGCACGAAGTAGTCTTCTTAGCACAATTTGCAAATTGTATTTCTAATAGGAAACTTAACGCTAACAAATAAAAAACCACTTTCAGTATTTTTCAGTGCTTTTTTTGTTTACTTTGAGTCCTTTGGTTTTATCTCTGAACAAGATGGCAAGGTCTACTAATAGCTGGGTTTTTCTATTTTACCTGCAGATAATCCAGTAATTGCACTTGCTTCAACTAATAGCCTTAGCATTTCTCAGTGGAAGCAGACAAATCCCAGTTCAGGTCATCTTTATTAGTGCATTTTCAGCTTCAACCTGTCCCCATCTATGCTTCAGTATAGAGCTTCATGATCAAATAGAATAGTGAAACTGGGATACCACAAAGCAGTTTTTCTTCAACATGATCAAAACATTAGGATCATTCTAAACTATAACTGAAATTGCTGTTGTAGAAAAACATTAATTTTGACACGTTTTATCATGTACCTGAAAATTTGGATTATAAAATTCAGGAAAACAGTAACTGGTTAAAATGTTGTATTTCAACATTGTGAATTGCATTTCCTTTTGGTTTATCTAATTATCTTTCTGCTGTGTTCATAGGAGATCCTTAAGAATGAAAATTATAGAGAAGAAATGAAACAGAAAATCAAAGATGCCTCTGAAAAGGATAAGCTGCTTCAGTCCAAGGAATACAAGGAAGGACTTGTCGCTGAACCAGCTCATACTCATGTTAGAGGCCATGCGTCTGCCCCATACTATGGAAAGAAAGAGCCTTTGCAAGATCCAACCAGCACTGCGAGTACCTTTCAGCCAGGCTCCTGGATACCACCAGGCAGCGGTACTAGTCATAACAAATGAACAACTTTAATGTACAGATGATGTTAATGAGGGTGCAATATTAAAGCAGTTTCATGTATTCATGCAGAACTGTTCAAATAGGCAACCTATTGTTTGACAAACCACTGTAAAATATTGAGGTTTAATGAAAAACAGGATGTGTTAACTAGGTTTGTTTTTGACAGTTCACAGAATCACAGAATGTTAGGAGTTGGAAGGGACCTTGAAAGATCATCTAGTCCAGACGGGTTTTGAGTATCTCCAGAGGAGGAGACTCCACAACCTCTCTGGGCAGTCTGTTCCAGTGCTCTGTCACCCTCACTGTGAAACAAAAATTTCCAACGTGTATTCACACAGAATCTCCTACGCTTCAGCTTACAACCATTGCCCCTTGTCCTGTCACTGGGCTCCACTAACCCACTGACCCCATCCTCCTGACACCCACCCATCACATATTTAAAACCATAGCTGAGGTCACCCCTTAGCCTCCTCTTCTCCAAGCTAAAAAGACCTAGCTCCTTCAGCCTTTTCTCATAAGGAAGATATTCCAGCCCCTTTATCATCTTTGTGGCTCTGCACGGGACTCTTTCAAGCATTTCTCTATCCTTCTTCAACTGAGGAGCCCAGAACTGGACACAATATTACAAATGCAGCCTCACCAGAGTAGAGTAAAGGGGGAGAAGAACCTCTCTCGACCTACTAACCACACCCCTTCTAATACACCCCAGAATCCCATTGGCCCTCCTGACCACAAGAGCACACTGCTGGCTCGTGGTCATTCTTCCATCTACCAGGACCCCCAGGTCTCTTTCCCCTTCAGTGCTCTCCAGCAGGTCTGTCCCCAACCTATACTGATCCATGGGGTTGGTCTTTCCCAGGTGCAGAACTCAACACTTGCCCTTGTCGAATTTCATTCAATTTCTCCCTGCCCAACTCTCCAGCCTGTCTTAAGTCTCGCTGAATGGCAGCACAACCCTCTGGTGTGTCAGCCACTCCACCCAGTTTAGTGTCATCAGCAAACTTGCTGAGAGCACACTCTGTTCCCTCATCCAGGTTGTGAATGAATGTATTGAATAGTACCGGTCCCAGTACCAACCTCTGAAGGACTCCACTAGACTCCATCCCATTGACCATGATTCTCTGACTTCTGTCCTTCAACCAGTTCACAATCCACCTCACTACCTGATAAGTGAGACTACATTTCCTCAGTTTAGTTGCAAGGATGTTGTGGGAGACATAAACCACATCCACTGCTCTACCATCATCTGTCCACCTGGTTATGTCCTCATCAAATGCTATCAGGTTGGTCAAACATGACTTCCCCTTGGTAAACCCATGCTGAGTGCTCCTAGGATAAAGTGTTCCATCACCTTTCCAGGGATGGAGTTGAGGCTGATCGGTTTAGAGTTACCCGGCTCCTGCTTCTTGCTCTTTTTGAAGTCTGAAGTGACATTTGCCTTCCTCCAATCCCCAGGCACCTCTCCTGTCCCCCAGGACTTACTAAAGATGATGGAGAGTGACCTGGCAATGACTTCTGCCAGCTCCCTCAACACCTGTGGGTGCATCCCATCAGGACCCATGGATTTATGGATGCCCAGATGGCTTAACTCTTCCCTAACCCAGTCCTCCTCAACTAAGGAAAACTCCTCCATTATCCTAACAACTCTAGTATTCATCTTTTGGGCAATGTATTTGAAGAAGCCCTTCCTATTGTCCTTTACCTCTCTTGCAAGGTTTAATTCCAGAGAGGCCTTAGCTTTCCTAGTTGTTTCCCTACAACCTCTGACAACAGTCTTGTACTCTTCCTATATGGCCAGCCCCTCATTTGTGTCCTGTTGACTTTCTACTTCCACAGCACTTCCCCAGCTGTTCCTTACTTAACCATGGGGTTCTCCTGGCTCTCTTCCTTGATTTTCTACATGTTGGGATGCTCTGATCTTGAGCTTGCAAGAATCATCAGTTATTCTTACAAGTCACAAATTGCTAGGAGACCTCCAACTTGATTTTCTTATTTTTTTTCCTTTAAGATTCATATTTTTAAAATATTTTTCATACAGTAAATTTTAGTTAATTAATAATTTCAAGTTTTCCCAAACCTAGGCGTCAGTTTAAGATCTTCCTCAGAATGCTTGTTAATTCCCTTGGAGTGCCGGTGTCCTCTGGCAAGGGAATGGAAAACTTGCATTCATTAACATGAACATGGGCTTACTGGGCAGCAGTAAGCGTAGCATAAAATCAGTTTGAGTTAAACTGCATGTAAGTACTGTAAATAGAGTTTAGAAGGACTTGGTAAAGCTGCTGGAAAATAACATAGGGTTTGGGGCAAAGGATGAGCCTGGCGAGCAGGTCAGGGGAGGTGATTCTCCCCTTCTGCTCTCGTGAGACCCCACCTGGAATATTGCATCCAGTTCTGGAGCCCCTATTACAAGAGGGATATCAGTGTGCTGGAGCGAGTCCAGAGAAGGGCCACAAGAATCATCAGAGGACTGGAGCACCTCTTCTACGAGGACAGACTGAGAGAGTTGGGGTTATTCAGTCTGGAGAAGAGAATGCTCTGAGAAGACCTTCTTGTGGCCTTCCAGTATCTGAAGGGGGCTTACAAGAAAGCTGGTAAAGGACTTTTTAGGAGGTCAGATAGTGACAGAACCAGGGGAAATGGATGTAAGCTAGAGGAGGGTAGATTTAGATTAGATATTAGGAGGAAGTTCTTCACTGTTAGGGGGGTGAGACAGTGGGACAGGTTGCCCAGGGAGCTTGTGGATGCCCCATCCCTGGAAGCTTTTAAGGCCAGGCTTGATGGGGCTCTGGACAACCTGATCTAGTGGAAGGTGTCCCTGCCAGGCAGGGGGGTTGCAACTAGTGGAGGCCAGTGACAAGTGGAGTCCCTCAAGGTTCAGTACTGGGACCAGTCTTGTTCAACATCTCCATCAGCGACATGGACAGTGGCATTGAGTGCTCCCCCAGCAAGTTTGCCGATGACACCAAGCTGTGTGGAATGGTTGATAACGTTGGAGGGGGAGGGATGCCATCCAGAGGAACCTGGACAGGCTGGAGAGGTGGGCCCATGCCAACCTCGTGAAGTTCAACAAGACCAAATGCAAGGTCCTACATCTGGGTCAGGGCTATCCCAAGGACCTATATAGGCTGGGTGAAGATTGGCTTGAGAGAATCCCTGAGGAAAGAGACTTGGGGGTGTTGGTGGATGAGAAGCTCAACGTGAGCCACCAGTGTGCGCTTGCAGCTGAGAAGGCCAGCCGTATCCTGGGCTGCATCAAGAGAAGCATGGCCAGCAGGTCAAGGGAGGTGATTCTCCCCCTCTACTCTGCACTCGTGAGACCCCACCTGGAATATTGCATCCGTTCTGGAGCCCGTATTACAAGAGGGATATGGGGGTGCTGGAGCGAGTCCAGAGAAGGGCCACGAGAATGATCAGAGGACTGGAGCACCTCTCCTACGAAGACAGATTGAAAGAGTTGGGGTTGTTCAGTCTGCAGAGGAGAAGGCTCCAAGGAGACCTTCTTGTGGCCTTCCAGTATCTGAAGGGGGCCTACACAAAAGCTGGTGAGGGACTTTTTAGGAGGTCAGTGATAGAACCAGGGGAAATGGGTGTAAGCTAGAGGAAGGCAAATTTAGGTTGGGTATTAGGAGGAAGTTCTTCACTATGAGGGTGGTGAGACAGTGGAACAGGTTGTCCAGAGAGGTTGTGGAAGCCTCATCCCTGGAAGCTTTTAAGGCCAGGCTTGATGTGGCCCTGGGCAACCTGATCTAGTGGATGGTGTCCCTGCCAGGCAGGGGGGTTGGAACTACGTGACCTTTAAGGTCCCTTCAAACTCTGACAATTCTATGACTATGATTCTAATATTAAAAAAAAAAATAAATTTCTGTTGTATGTAGGGACTTCCCTAAATTACTAGATCTGTTTGGCCACAGTTTACATAGAATGTGCAGATTATTTGTTTAGAAATTATGTTTGGGGATTTTGATCAAAATAAAGACCACATAATTTTTTTGAAAAAAGTATCAAATTTATTTATGCAGTGCATCCTTCATCAATTCTCCTCCATGTGTTTTAAGCTACATCGATATCAAGGTAGAACACATACACATTTGACAACACTTGATACAAAATGTAGAGGCTTAAACCCATACCTTTATAAAATGCCAAAATGTCATGTTTGAAATATGCTTGCTTTGACCAACAAAATTGAAGGGGGGGTCAACAACACTTCACATTTACTTCAAGTTATTTCAGTTAGACCTCCCACTTCTAATCCCCCTTTGTGTCAGCAGCTCTGGAGATCTCCTCATTTGAACAATGGTATTGTTTCAAGGTTTTCTTTTTAAACATAATGACTAGTTCCTAGAAAGCACAACTCTGTTGCTGTTTAGAAATATGCCAAGTCTAAAATCTTAATGACTTCCACAAGCTCTTTAGAACTAGACTATTAATAAAAATTAGGCTTTGAAAAATTATTCACTTCTGTTAGAAAAACATAAATTGGAATTAAGGTTACATAATTTTGGCATATTTACAACACAAACCCAACTCTGACTTTCTGCAGTACACCAGCATTTTGCTGCCTGGAAGGCAAGAGAGTTACAAGGGCCATGAGAACACAGATCTCACCTAAACTCAGAAAGTCCCAAATCAAAGGTGGGCAGAAGGGTTGGAAGAACTACTGCCACCAGCATGCACATCCTCCCTCGGTGGTCTCCAACAGCCACCTGTTATAGGTCACTGGGACACAGAACACTAGGGCCTTTGGTCTCACTAAAGGCTGTTCTTTGAGGCATAAAAAGTTTCCCAAAGCAGAACAAATTGATTGCAGGTGGAATGTTCATCGGATCATTAGTGAAAACCAAACAACATAATCATGTATTTTGTAGAACTGGAGTGGCTTAAGACAAACTAAAGTATTTGGAATAAGCCACCAGTCTCCTAGAGTTTGGGCTTAGTTTAAAGGCCTGACAGCTAGTAGTTCAAGAAAGAGGAAAAGCTAAGGCAGGTTCTGTTTGCAGACAAGCCCCACCATCAAAGACACTACAGCAGCCCCTATTGGTACAGAGCTGAACGAACTACAGGACCATATGTAGTGTCCTTAAAGGCAGGTGATCTAACTCTGAGGCTAGTTTATCTCTACAGCTCTGCTGAAGGTATACTAAAACTTGCCTTTCTGTAATCCAGTTTACCATTAACATTACACCATAATTTCACAGTTTTAAGATACCTGACAAGTCATAGCTCAGCTAAGGAAAAAACTGTCTACCCCAGAGCCACCCAACAGATTTTTTTAATTTAACATGCAAATTTAGCAAAGCAACCTGCACTAGAACACAAGTAGTAAGTGACCATAACAAGAGCCACTTGGGCAAACTTTAATACAAATCAATGTATTTTTCTGCTGAGATGAAGAGATTAAATGTCATACTTCAAGAAATAACATCATCAAGTATCAAAGAACAGTTACAACACAAAATGTACAAGTGTTTTAATTTAAAAAAGTTGATTCTTTCCACAAGGAAGGCCATTTTTTGCCCATTAATCCTTCTTTGTTCGTTTGGCTTTTGCAATATTCTCTTGGCGTTTCTGTTTTTTCTTTTGCTCTCGCTCCCTGGCCTCAATCATTTTTGCAAGCTTCCATGAAAGCGCTGCACTTATTAGGAACAGTGGTGTCAGGGCCAAGATCACTGTAGTGAGAAAGCCGTATGGGTCCTTTGCAGCCCACTCCACAACGTATTCAGCCCAAGCCTTAATATCAAACATTTTTTCTGGTTTTCTATTAGGAAAACCCTATGGAATAAAAAAAGATTTCTGAGTATTCAGAAAAATAAAAGCACACATAAATCTTCCATTATTAAGCAGCAAGCTCATTTTTAGCAGAAGTAGTGCATAGCACGTGACAGTGTAATACAAAGTGTTGACCCGGCCTTAAAATACACTGTTTACAAAATAATCAGGCATTTCACCCAGCAGGTCCATCAGAAACTACTTGGTACCAAGAAAAAATTGCTACATGGAAAAGAAAAAGAGATGTCTGTGCTTCCTTGGAAGAGAAGGAAAGACAGCACAGTTGGTGATGCCAGGGAGACGGGGCAGTTAACAGCCGGCAACCCACGAACAACCGAAGAACTGTCGGCATCGGGCAGGGCCGTGGCCAGGGCCATTGCCAGGGGCAGAGCCATGCAGTTGCCGAGGCGCGATCCTCGCCACCCTTTCCTTCCCCTCCCAACGGCGGCACAGCGGACACCGCCGTGCCGCCCTCACCTGCGGCTGTTAGGGTTCAGGGCCGCTTCGGGCACCCTCCGGGCCGGTCAAGCGACCGAGGTCCCTGCGGAGAGAAGACACAGGCCGTGAGGGAAAAAGCTCCCGGCGCAGCCCGTTACCGGCAGTGCTTGCCTCTGCCCAGTACAGATAGCTCTCCCCGAACGAGAGACAGCAGCGGCGAAAAGACATCGCCAGAGCTCCGGGAGTCGGAGGAGCCCGTGCCACCCCTCTTCCCCTCACTTTCCTCCCCCCGCCACCACCCCACTATACCGCTGCGCTGCAGGGCGCCGACCTGCCAAGCGGAAACAGGAAGCAAGCTCTCGCTCCGCCTACGCCTGTTGGGAGCAGAGGAAAGAGCACCACCCACTGACAACGGAGCGGCGCCTCCTGCGTTAAGGCCTGGCAGGCCTCACCGCGGGGCGGGGTCAGGCGCAAGGCGGGAGGTGCTTCGCGGTGGTAGCGGGATGGGAGCATTGTTCGCGTTCGCTGCGACGTCCCACTAGTGGTCCTCTGCGCTGCCGCGCCTCCGGGGCAGTCTGGAAGCGATCGGTGACGCGCTCAGGATGGTGCGAATTCGCGAACTGGGTCCTGAGTGCACGGTGGTGTCGCTGGTCTGTAACGTCTCCATCTTCTCTCCCACTATAGTGCCACTCAAGCTCTTGGTACTATCTGCAGGTAGAGCACAAATAACTTCTGCCAGTAGCTTCTCAAGATACCGCAATTATCTCCTTCACCTTGTGGGAAATCCTCACCCACTCTGCCGGACCTTCAGTGGCTACCTGCAATGCATCATGCAGTTCCCAGAGGTAAAAGTGTAGTGCCGATAGCTGCTAGCTGCTGTCAGAGGTGTGGTTGCTGCTCTGGTCTCTACTGAGCTGACCTCAGCTGATTTCAGTGTAATCTTAGTCACTGTTAAACTTTTAAATTTTCTCATAGTGAAAATTCGGTTTGAGATTCTGCTTTATGTGTGTTGCACCAGTTCTTCCATTCTCTTTTTCTGTACACGTATGCATACACAGTGATGCAAATAAAAACTTCACGTTTCCAAAGTAAAACTAAACAAAGATTAAGCATAGTCCTTGCAATTGCATGGAATGTATTGATCAGTTCAGAAGTTCCTTTCTCTATAGTATAACAGCAAATGACACCAAGGCATTCTGCTTTCCTTTGTCTTTTCTTTCTGTGAATATTTCTGTTATTTAAAGGCAGCAAACAGGCAAATAATTATATCTTGTCAGTGAGAAAGTCACTGACTAAATCTGACTAATATAAAACTAACCTTACAAGGAGAGGCTGAGAGACCTGGGACTCTGAGTTTGAAATAGGGAAGACTGAGAGGGGATTTTGTCAATGCTTATCAATATCTAAAGGGTAAGTGACAAGAGGATGGGGCCAGTCTCTTTTCAGTGCTGCCCAGTGATAGGACAAGGGACAAAAGGCACAGAGTAGAACACAGGAAGTTCCACCTAAACGTGACCAAAAACTTATTTCCTTTGAGGTTGACACTGTATTGGAACAGGCTGCCCAGACAGTTTCTGAAGTCTCCTTCTCTGGCAACTTTCAAAACCCTCCTGAATGTGTACCTGTGCAACCTGATGCAAGTGAACCTGCTTTGTCAGGTGGGGTTGGCCTAGGTGATCCCAACAGGTTCCTTCTAACCCTCTACTACCATTCCGTAATTCTGTGGTTCTGTACATTGGATGCAATTTTGTCCTATGTGCAAGTTGTTGTCATTTGTGCATTCTTATTCAAAACCTGTCTATAATGTTCAGGCTCAGAATCACAGAATCATTACAGTTGGAAAGGACCCTCAAGATCATCTAGTCCAACCGATAGCCCTACACTACTCTTATCCCTAAATCATCCCCTGAAGAAACACATCTATCTTCTTCTTAAAAACCTCCAGGGATGGTGACTCTACCACCTCCACAGAATCACAATATCTTTTGAAAATAGAAAAGAATAGAATATTTCATTTGGAAGGGACCTACAAGGATCATCTAGTCCAACTGCCTGACCAGATCAGGGCTGACAAAAAGTTAAAGCCTGTCATTAAGAGGATTGTCCAAACACCTCTTGAACACTGACAAGTTTGGGCATCAGCCACTTCTCTTGGAAGCATGTTCCAGTGTTTGACCACCCTCTTGGTGAAGAAATGCTTCCTAATGTCCACTTTAAACATCCCTTGGTGCAGCTTTGAACCATTCCCACACATCCGGTCACTGGGCACCAGGAGAAAAAGCTCAGCACCTCCTTCTCCACCTCCTCAGGAAGCTGTAGAGAGCAATGAAATCACCCTGAGCCTCCTTCTCTCCAGACTAGACAAGTCTGAAGTCCTTAGCCACTCCTCACAGGACATGCTGTCATGGTTCAACTCAGATAGAAACATAGGCCAGCCATGGTCTGCAGGCCATTGGCAGTTTCAAGTTAACAAGGAGCTTAAACTGTGCGGGACAAAAGCCATGGCAGTTGATGCGAGGTGTCTAACGGGTCTATCCCATACCATAAATGGCATGTTCATTATAAAGGGAGAAGTTTGGTGAGGAGAGGGTCTTCTCCTGCTAGGACTCCTCCTGGTCCTCCTTCTCTTGCTTCTCTCCATCCCTGGAGGGCCTTGCTTAGCATTCTGCTCCAGAGGACTGCCTTCCCATTTATTGCGATCACCATGTATTTGCTGGGCTGGGTATAACTTTGTATGCTTTATATTGACATTGGCATTAGTCTTGCCATTTCATTAAATCTATTTTCATTTCAAACCATGAAGCTTCTCTCCTTTTCCCAATCACCCTTCTCAGCTGAGGAGAGGACATCTGGTGATAGAGCAACTGCTATAGTTTAGCCACAGATTCAGTCTAAATATAGACACATTCCTTCTATCCCTGTCACTAACTTGGTCACTTCCTCTGGGCACATTCGAGGGCATTCACATCCTTCTTAAACTGTGGAGCCCATAACTGAACAGCATCCCAGGTGAGGCCACACCAGTGCTGAATACAGTGAGATAATCCTCGCTTTTGACCAGTTGGTTATGGTGTGTTTGGTGCACCCCAGGATGCAGGTTGCCCTCTTGGCTGCCAGGGCACTTTGCTGACTCCTATTGAGCTTACTGTCAAACAATCACCCCAGATTCCTCTCTGCAGAGCTGTTCTCCAGCCACTTCTCTCCCAGTTCATACTTGTGCCTGGTCTTATTCCACCCTAGATGTAGAATTCAGCATTTTGGCTTTTTAACTGTCATGCCACTGGTGATTGCCCAATGTTCCAATCTATCTAAGTACCTCTCTAAGGCCTCATGTCCCTCAAGAGCATCAACAGCACCTCTTAGTTTGGTACCATCAGCAAAACTTGGTAATGGTGCTTTCAATGGAGGAACACTGCTGGTGTCTGGTTACGAGCCAGATATGACTGCATTTACTACAACTCTGAAAGCCCTACCCTTCAGCTGGTCCATCATGCAGTGCACCATGAACTCACTCATCTCACTGTTGAACAACTTGTCCAGAAGGATGCTGTAAGGAGCAGTACCTAAAGTCTTACTACAATCCAGAAAAATGACATCTGCCACTTCCCCTTCATCATCTAGGCAGATGACTTTATTACAGAAGGATATCAAATTAGTTAAACAGGACTTCCCCTTTGTGAACCCATGTTGACTGTGCTGATGGTTACATTATTCTTTAAATGTCTTTCAATGGCACCCAGTGTGATTGTTTCCATATTTTTTTGCAAGAACAAAGGTTAGACTAAGAGGTCTGTAGTTTTCTGGGTCTTCCCACATCCTTCTTGTGAATAGAAATAACATTAGCCAGCTTCCAGTCAGCTTCCAGGACCTTCCCAGACTCCCAAGACCTTTGCTAGATATCTCTACATGCATCTTCGTATATGTGTTACTCAGCTATTTACATGAGCATTTGAACTCTTACTGAGGTTATGGGTCCCTGTTTGGTTTGTAATTTATAAATCTTCGTAAAATAAAATAATCTAAATTTATTAGAGCTTAGGTATTAATTGTGAGGAGTTGTATTTATTGCTATCATCATGTTTTTGCATGCTGTGAAGCTGAGTTAAAAGTAGATGGGCTATTATGTAAGTATAGCCTATTTCTTGCAAAAATACTTGTTGGACTACAGAGGACACAGTTATATTTCTGACACTTGAATGTTAAATTCAGGCATATATGCCAAAATAAGCACTGACTTAATCAACAGCTATATACAAGCTGCTTAATATCACCATCTTTAGATGTGCTGGAAAATTGTCAATTCCAGTCTTTTATATAATGGTCTCATCAATCTGTCCTTCTATGTCTTCTCTGTCTTACTGATTTAAAGAGGAAAGTGCCTGATTAATGTGGCAGGGAAGCAATAAAAAGCAGGAATTTTTTGCTTAATTTGCTAAAACCCCCAGATCTTATGTAGTTACTTTCACTGGTGTCCTACCCTACTCCCCTCCCTCCCCCCCCCAGTAACTTCTAAAGTTGTTGGCTGGTTATGTTGCCAAAATAGTAGAAGTCTGTACATAATAGTTCCACTCATTTAAGATTTGTGATACAACCTTGACTGAAAGCTGCAGTATACCTGTGTTAAGAATGAAGTGATGCTATGGGATTACTCCCCAATGGGAAAGATTGATGTGGGGTTTGCACTCTACCAAATTCAGAATAATTCAACCACAAGACCAGAGGAGATCAGGGTGCTTGTTTTGCTTTCCTGAGTTACTCAGTTTTTGTACTATAAGTAGTCAAATTGAGAACAGATATTCCAGACTTCCCTGCAACTTGAACAAAGCAGCACAACCCTTATTACACTAGCAGAATACATTAAAAGACCACATTGAGCATGTGCTTATATTTAGTTTTGTTGGTTAACTGCTACTTTGTAAATCTTCAGTTTCTTTTGCATCTCATCTAGAATTCCTCTGAATGACTCTGTTCCTGTTATTTATAACTATATGTCTGCCCATGTGTATTTTAAGACAGACACTCTTTGATTTGTATCTGTCAGTTACAAGCTGATGCATGAGAGAGTTTGAGGGCTCAAGGAAGCAGCGTGAAAGATGAAAGATCATGTTGTTTCAAGTTTGAAAGTCACAATTCATACTAAACGTCATAATGGTTTACCTAGATATCACTGCAGATGTCTAGGCTAGGAAGGAACTTTATGTAGGATCAAGTTAAGCTTTTCAGCAGCTATGTGGCAGCAGCTGCAGAAGTAGCATCAAACTATAATACAGTATGAACTTATGAACCATCAACTTTGAAAAAATGAAACCACTAGTTAATTTATATATATACATAAACATATATGAACAGCATTAGAAGTTCTGTTTCAGTGGAATTTCATGAGAGCATGCTGGAGAGGACAAGCATTACTGTCCATTGTCCTACTTTCAAAAAATGAGTCGAGAGAAGAATGGAAACAGTACTCCAAAAATCCAGCAATAATAAATTAAGACACAATACAGATAAAGCTGCTGAGAATATAGCACAGGCATGGAAAATGGAAGAGTTACTTGCATGAAAGCCAAGCCTTTCTCATGCCAGCTGTGACTGAGGAATCTGAGTGTCTAAGCATGTGTGGTGAAGACGAGCTTTGAGTTAGTGTATTCCTGTCGCTCAGATGTGTTGACATGTATCAGTGGTCCAGAATAATTCTGTATAAGGCAGCTGCTAAATATTTCATGCAGTGTAATCTCTAAATACCTTTTTATTACTTGTAAATTTTGAGGATAAACTAGTTCCTTGAAGCTATTTTTTTTTTCTACACAGCATGAGTCCTCCAGTAATCTTTATGTATGCTTTCTAATGTCCTGGGCATGTTGTACTCCACCTGCTGAATGTTCCTCTTTCTAGAACAGCTAGCTGCCATTGCACAATGGTGTTTTTGTGAAGAGTTTTGAAAAGTAACTTGACTATTGCTTTTTTCTCCAACCTGTAAATCTCTAAACTGTAAAAGATTTATTGACAGGGGGTTTTTTTTGACTGTGCGTGATGTACCCACAGTATGTGCCAGCCAACAGACATTCTCTTTTTTATAGCTTTATTTGGGCCAACAAAACGCCTTTGTACCAATGGGGATTAATGATTCTTTTTCTGCTACAAACCTTTTTTTAACAAATACTGATGTTCAAGTGGATCTGCAGTATATCTTTATTCTTTATACTGCTTGAACAACCCCATATATTGGTAGCTTGGCTACCGTTCAACACAGACGAGTATCCAAGATGAAAGTAGTCAAAATCATGAGTAATCTTGCTGCTCTACTTCATCCTGTTAAGTTTTTCTGATACTATTTACTCTGAAGAATAGAACATGTGTTGGGACAGTGCATGACACATAGGCCAAGTAGTGTGCTACACACTCTTCCTATCTTACAAAGTGATAGAACACAGAATCATGTATATCTAATATTCCATTAAAGGGTGACCAAATGCTTCTGTGCTCTAAGTGGAATCATTTATGTAATAACATTGTTTTTACTACCCTTGTAATGAATGATCTAACTGAAGAACTCAAGTGTGTCAGACCTTACTCCATCCTTCATGAGTTTCTATTTTAGGTCTTACAGTTTAAAAAGGGAAAGGAATTATCAATGATAAAACCAGAATTTTTTCAAGAAATAGAGATTTTTTTTCCTTCTCCTAGATCATTACTGCATTCTGATATGATTATTAACTGGCTTCTGTATTTTATTGTGTTATATTAAAGGGAAGGAGACAAAAAAAAATCATTGTTACAGCTTTACAAACACTCAGAGCTTTTCTTAGAAGTAGCCTAGTGGGGAAGTTCAGGTAAGAAACTGAGAATCATGGGATCATATACCAGCTGTGACACCAGGCCTGGGCTGTTTCTGAAAATTTTAGGCATCTCAACATATGTCTGATCCCCTGGGAACAATGGAGAAAGGCAGTGGAGAAAGACTGGTGCCTCTAAGCCCACCATGATGATGGTGGGCATGATTTCAGACCCACCACGATGCAAGGCACTCTCTGAAGCTGCCTATTTCCTCCCACAAACCATAGAGGGCACTAAGGATTGAGGATTGTGTTCCCAACTTAACACCCAGTTAAAAGCTAAACTGAAGTTCAAGGAACACAAACCAAATAGCAAGACCTTCAGTGAATAAAGTCCATGTGTTTATATATATCTGGTTGTAATATTTATCCACCTTCTTAAAATATTTTAAGGTTGCTGAATAAATGAAGCAGTGCCAGTATGACTATTAGTTCAACTTTTAGGATTCAGATTTTCCTTCACTTTGTAAAAGCCTGAGTTTAACAAGGCATGCATTTAAAGCAGTGGATTTAAATACAGCCTTTCCAAATTTGAGGAGTATGAATGAAGTTCTAATACTTCTATTTGTGGTCTATTTGTGAGTAGCTGGACATCTTCCCAAGACTGCATGCAAGCAGGTTCATTTCATGGCTCCTTCAACAGAGAAGCCAAAGTTGAGAAGACTAATTGACATTTAAGTTTTAAATTACATTCTTTTAGAACTTTACTCATGTACACTCTAAGAAAATTAGCCTGTTCTATAGGTACTATGTATGTTCTGAGAACTGGAGAGCCAGAACCATACTTCTGTCTAACCCATCACGTTTCATGCAATCACAGAACCACAGTATCACAAAGGTTGGAAGAGACCTCTAAGATCATCAAATCCAACCATACCTATCGCCAACATACCACATTTTTCATAGAATAGCTGAGCATAGTTACTGTTTTTATGCAACCAATGCTGAACGCTTGTAAGGACTGTAAAGCAAGTAAGGGTCTAGCCATGGGCACTTTCTTTGGGAAAAAAAACAAACCCACCAATCAAAACAAAAACCAACCAACCAAACACACAAACAAACAATAACAAGAAAAAGAAAAGCCACAGAAAACACCACCAAAAGAGGTGTTATCTTTTCATAAAAGATCCATGTCACCTCTGCTGGAAGGTGTCCCTGCCAGCGAGACAGGTTGGAACTAGGTGATCTTTAAGGTCCCTTCCAACTCTGACAATTCTGTGATTCTATAGTTTCTTTCCGTGAGCAGTAGGATGTAATGATATTGCTTCACTAAATGTCACAACTTCTTCACCAGGTTGCACTGTCCTTAAGTGGAATTGAAAACATGTGCCAGGGTACTGCCTGCAAGAACCTCTTGAACCCTTGTACCCCTGCATATGACATCAGAATGGTGTTCTGATACTTGCAGTAATAATAATTACACTCTATAGTATTTCAGTGCTCTCAAGTGTTCATCATGTAGCCAAGGAATATCCCCCACAGTTTTTCTAGTGTGCTTGTGTCCTGGTTTGAGTTAGAACAGAACTAATTCTGTTCAGTGAGTTTACTTTTTAGCTAAAGATCTTCTAAGTAATCGCACTTCCTGAAGTTAAAAGCATGTTTTCACAGACACTGCCTGCTTCTAGCAGTGATAAAACACCTAAGATTTAGAGTTAGTACCAGGGATTGGTACGCAAACCAAGGTTACTGCTAAATCTTGTGTACCATGTTGGAGGGTGCAGAGTAAAAGCTGTACCTCCAAGGAGAAGTGGACAGGATAGATGACCCTAAACTGACCTACTAGTATTCCATTCCATATATGCCATATTCAATATAAAGCTGAGGGATTATGGAGGTCAGACCCTTCTCTTGCTCTTCTTCACTGGCTGGCATCTGAGGAGGACTCTGTTCATTCTGCCTTCGATTCCATCAATGAGTTTCTGAAGCCAGTTCCAGGGTCCAGCCCCTGAGTTTTGTTCCCATCTGCTGCTGAGTCCTCCTGGCACAGTATCAGTGGTGATTGTGATGTGATTGCCATGAGTCGGCATTGGATCCAGCATGGGTTTTGTATACATTTGTATATATTTCATTTTATTGTTATTATTTTCATTAAAGTAGTTTTAGTTTTCTCTTCCAATCCACAAGTCTCTCTCCCTTATTGCCTTTCTTTTCCCCGTGGGAGAAGAGGGGGTAATAGAGAGTCACTGTCTGTCACTGAATTAGTGGCCAGCCCACTTAACCCTTGACACTTGACTTAACGCTTGACACTTTGCTAAGTTCTATTTCAAGTAATACATTTTCCTAAACAAAAATTTCATTTCACAGCCTCAATGATTTTTATTTTTTTAAAAGGGTACCAGAAGGATTCCTGGTGATCCAGAGTAAAAGCAAAGTTTGAAACTTTTAGTATAGGATATACTTTAATGAGTCAGGACAACAAAGGACCCTAATTCTAATTCCTTATTTCTTTCTAGGCAGCTAGACCTATATGCTGTGGTACATTTTTCTTGTGTGTTATATGGCTACCATTTTCCATCTGAACATGTCAGTGTCTTTTTTCTGCTTCTGTGTGTTTAGAAACACTTTATAAAGTATTATGAGCTTTCTGCTGCTGAAAGACACTGTATAATCTTCAGCACCAATAATGAGTACCCATTTCAGTATTAACTTACAAGAGTAGTATACGTTTGAGTCACTGAAATCTGAAAGACATCCAGCACTGCTCCTGCTCTGTCTTACATGGAAACTGTTGTCAGAAGTGAGACTCTGTAACTTATTTGAATTCTTAGTCCTATGGAATACTGTAGCAGTCTGTAGCATTATGTGAACATCCCTCCTGCCTTTTGCACCGCTATGAAGTAGACTTTAGCAAAAATAAAGTAAAATTCTGCCTTGTTTCCTTACCTAGTTTTCATACCAGAGTTGACAAAAAGTTATATGCTTTTCAGTTCACTCTTAGCAAAGCAGAATGATCAAACTTAAAGGAACATTGCCAAGACTAGAATGTCTAAACCTCAGCTAGTCTTGATGCTGATTTTGTGTCTGAAACACCTCACATGTTTAAATAATACTTTATGTTCTAAAGACAAGCAGAAAAGATACATGATTTGCTGCTCTGGAACTTGTACTTATTTTGTTCTTCCTCAAATTATGGGAGATAAATGTTAGAAACATCCTCACAGCTGTGATATCTCACTGACATGAATTTACCTTTATTGTAACAGCAGTAGTCAGTTTTACAAAATGTATAAGTACATCTTGGTAATGTGCTTGCCAGCCTGGGTGACTGCCAGCTTTGCCTATCCTTGCCAATACCAGATCTGCTCCTAAGTTTCAAATATATGGAGTATACATTTAGAACAGGCATCATCTAGCAAAACAAACCAACTAAAATTGTGTAACCTGGATAGTTGCCAAGTACAGTAGTATACATTTGCTCTGTTCAGAAGCAGCTTGATGGCCTTGCTTGCAAAGCTCAGACAGTTGAGCTTGGGTGGCAGAAAATTGGCACCAGGATATTTCATTCCTGCAAGAAATTGAGGTGCATTTTCCTTAACTGTTTCTCCATTCTGAGGCATACAAGAGCAATAGATTTGAACACTCATCTGACTTTCCTTCCTTTCAGTGGCAGAAAGCCTTTAATAGAAGAGATCAGATATGTTTTTGAAAGTGGAAATATTCCTTCTTTTATACATGCTTTTTAAGAGCTCTACACACAGAATTAGCATAGGAATTTATTCTGTACCTCCAAAGGTTCACGGTAATACTTGACAGGAAGCAGTAAGGGTGGCCCACTCTGTAAAGGAAGATGAGCCAGGGGCAAAGGAAGGCAGGGCAGTGGCCTCACTGTCAAGGGTGCAGTGCCACCATACCTGAGTGCAAAGAGCAAAGCAGGCATTGTGATAGTAGCAAGGTTCAGCCTACAGTTCAGATCATCAGGCAAGCCTGTAGTGACAAGATTAAGTCAGACAAGTCCAAGATTAAGCCAGAAAGACAAGTGAGCAGGTCAGGATCAGACTCAAGAGTCAGGAAGGTAGAAGACCAAGCACAGTCATTCCCACAACAAAACTCAGGCAAGAGACTGAGAGCAGGAGCCCAAGCTTAAAAACATCTCTGGGGCAAAATGGACAGGACTACACTTCCAACAGCTTTTTCTCACACCACTCTTTCTTATACAGCTCTCTGACACAAGGCCACAAAGCTCCATGAAGCCAGTACTGAGCCTGAGCCATAGGTAGCTAAATCATAGAATCATAGACTATCTGAGGTTGGAAGAGACCTATAAGGACCACTGAGTCCTCCTTACTTCTTACAGGACTACTTTAAACAATATGCCTAAGAGTATTCATAGAATCATAGAATGTTAGGGATTGGAAAGGACATAGACAGATCACCTAGTCCAACCCCCCTGCCAAAGCAGGATCACCTAGATGAGGTCACACAGGAACAAGTCCAGGCAGGTTTTGAATGTCTCCATAGAAGGAGACTCCACAACCCACCCTGGGCAGCCTGTTCCAGTGCTCTGTCATCCTCACTGTCAAAAAGTTTTTCATTATGTTTACACTAAACCTCCTATGCTCCAACTTGCTTCCGTTGCCTCTTGTCCTAACACTGGACAACACTGAGAAGAGCCTGGCTCCATCCTCCCGACACTCTCCCTTAATATATTTGTAGACATTGATGAGGTCCCTCCTCAGTCTCCTCTTCTCTAGCCTAAAGAGACCCAGCTCTCTCAGCCTATCCTTGTAGGGTAGATGCTCGACTCCATTAATAATCTCGGTGGCTCTGCTCTGGACTCTCTCTAGTAGTTCCCTGTCCTTCTTGAACTGGGGAGCCCAGAACTGGACACAGTATTCCAGGTGGGGCCTCACCAGTGCAGAGTAGAGGGGGAGGACCTGCTGGCCACACTCTTCTTAATGCATCCTAGGATGCCATTGGCCTTCTTGGCTGTGAGGGCCAAGAGTCATTTAGCAGAGCCGGGTTAGGGAACAATTACATATGCGCTAATACTGGTAGGCCTCTAAGGGAAGCAACCTCTTAAGGACTGTGACTAGATCAGGATGTCCAAACTGTTCTTACATTCTTCATGCTCTAAACCTCCCAGTTTTGTAAATTAAAACTAGAAGGTATCTGCTGAGTGGATTAGTCTTGTTTCAAACTATTGTGGAAACTCTGTCTTCTAGTCTTTTTCATAAACTGATCAAATTAAACCTCTGAACTATTTTTCCTACTGGTGGGTTGTGCAGAATTTCTTCATTCTGGAGGTCTGTAGTTTTTAAATTATTGATCTTATAAACATTTTACTTTATTTTTATTTTTAATGTCAGCATCATCCTTTAGTTTCATAGGATCATGGAATGCTTGAGATTGCAAGGGACCTCAATGTCATCTAGTCCAACATGAGCAAGGGTCACCTATAGCAAGACCAAGACCAAGTCTAGTAGGGTTTTGAGTATCTCCAAGCGTAGATATGCTACAGCCTCTCCGGGCAATGTCTAAGGCCATGCTCACAGTAAAGAAGCATTTTCTTACATTGAAATGGAACTTCTTAGTTTATGGTCATTGTTTCTGGTCCTTCCTTTGGGCACCAGTGTGAAAAGTCTGGTTCTATCTTTGCATTCTCTTTACTCCCCTCCCAATGAGACATTTGTGTAGATTGATAAGATCACTCTAAGCCATCTCCTCACAAGACTGAACAGCTCATTCAGCCTTTTTTCTTCATATGACAGATGCTTCAAGCCCTTAATTATTTTCACTGACCTTTGCTGTACTTCCTCTGGTGTTCTTGTCTGTCTTGTATGGGGGAGCCTAGAACAGGACATGACACTCCAGATATCTAACTCTGTCATCAGCACATTACGTTTTATGCTAGGCTTATTAATAAAGAATAAACAAACCAGACTCTCAAGATGAATCAATTATACTGTGAAAATTTTCACTTCATTTTTCGGCAATAATTGTCACCATATATCAGTTTTTGACCTGTAATAGACCCTATTTTGTAAGCAAATTCTTTTGCTTGCAGAATTTCTTTTGTTTTAAAAATGTGTTTTATCAGAACCTATGTAGGGTAATATGTACCTTTCCTAAATTTGTTCTTCATAACTTCCTCTTTCATTAAAAAGTGTTGTAAATAATTAAAAGCTAAATAATTAAAATCTGAATAATTATTAAAAAGAAGAGAAAAATTATGAATGATTATTGGAAACTTTTAAAGAAGATTTTACTAGATGTCTCAGAATTAAAATATATGGCAGAGTAAAAAATCCACTAAAAGAGAAATTTAAAGCAGTTATTTCAGAAATAATAGATATCAGGAAAGAGAAAACTAATCAATAATTTGTATGAATGTAGGAATTGCAGATAGGTTTTAAGAGAAGTAAGTACAGAAGGACAAGCTTATAGCCAGCAGATTTAAGTATTACTAGGAATTTTGATTATATGATCTTCTAATAAAAAAATATCCAGGAACAGTTTAAATATTCTGTAAATATTCATGATCTACATCTAGAGAGTAATCTTTTTTTATGGCCTAATATGTGTGTGCACTCACTTATAAAAGGCTAGTTCAGTTTTACATATCTCAAAAAGACCCTTTTCCAGGGAAAGAATGATTCTATAAAGAAGCTGTTTTGGAGGAATCTCATAGCCAGGATCAAACAGGAGGTAAAATGGGTGGCCACAGAGGATTTCTTATATTGCATACTTAATGAATATTCTATCGAAAAGAAACCAGTGTTTCTAGCAACAATGATGCCAGCTGGTGGTGGCACCTGCAGAAAATTTTTGCCTTCTACACTTAGGTTTTTTTCCAATTAGAAAATACAGTTGTATCAGTATTGCTTTTGAAAGAGTCTTATTCAATAGTATTTTAGATTGCATGGACATCCTCCAAACCAAGGGGCAGGATGTTTTTGCTATTCTGTTTCTTTTTATTTCCCAGCAGTACTATCTTTCGTTTAGCTTGGATGATGAGATAGGTGTTCATGCACTCTGCCACATCTCCCCAAGGTTCTTTGGTCTGTTATTTTACACATTAAATGTTTCTGGAGAAAATCAATGGCTTTGGTTTTCTTTTTGAATGGAAGCATTTTGTAATGTGTTTGAAGACTATGATTCAGCTTAATCTCTATTCAGTGGATACTGAATTACCTTCTTGCGCATTTCAAGACTCCTTTCAGCCTCATATGACACAATGTTCTTGATTCTGAGACTTGCCAGTAAACTATGCTTAACAAACACATGCATACTGTACGTGGCACTGGTGAGGCCACACTTCAAGTACTATGTACAGTTTTGGGCACTGCAGTTTAGGAAGGACATTGAGCTACTAGAGAGGGTGCAGAGAAGGGCAACTAAGCTAGTCAGGGGTCTGGAAAACAGGCCTTATGAGGAGAAGCTTAGGGGAGCTGGGGTTGTTTAGCCTGGAGAAGAGGAGGCTGAGGGGAGACCTTATTGCTCTCTTCAGCTATTTGAAAGGCCATTCTAGGGAGGCGGGTGTTGGCCTCTTCTCCCTTGTGACTAGTGACAGGACTAGAGGGAATGGGCTTAAGTTGTGCCAGGGTAGGTTTAGATTAGATATGAGGAAGAATTTCTTTACTGAAAGAGTGGTTAGGTACTGGAATAGGCTGCCCAGAGAGGTGGTGGAGTCACCATCCCTGGAGGTTTTTAAGAAGAGGATAGATGTGTTTCTTCAGGGGATGATTTAGGGGTAAGAGTAGTGTAGGACTATTGGTTGGACTAGATGATCTTGAGGGTCCTTTCCAACCGTAATGATTCTGTGATTCTGTGATTCTGTGATTCTGTGATTCTGTGATTCTGTGACTGTTTCTTCCACTCAAAATTTTGCTTCATTTCTCTCCTTGTATTTTATGATTTTCCTCCAATTTGCTTCTGAAAAGAAAATCTTCTTCCCCCCTGCGCTCATCAAGCATACATCACAGGAGGCGATGTGTTTTCTCCAAAGAAAGCTTTCACTTCATCAAAAAATACCAAGGAAGTATTCAAAAAGACAGAGGTCACAGTTTTTCCAACTCTTATTCAAAAATATTTTTCACATTAGTCACAGTCCTTTTCAAGGCGGGGAGAGGCAAGACCCCTTGTTTTCATTCTTAAAACATTTTGAACAAAACAATTATGTTTATACTCAACCCTGAAATTTAACTGCTCTGTGCTTGTTGTGTTTATTTATTTGCTCAAATATTTCCAATGGAAATTTTATTCTCTCCATTTTGGAATGGAAAACAGAAAGGCATATGAGTTCTGATGTTTCCCACAAACTGCTCCAACAATTGCCTTGTCCACTCCAGAAAGAACAGTCCTCATTCTCCATTGTTAGATTAAACATATTCATGACTCCTGGACTGGTTCTGCCACGCTGATGTTGATACTGAATTTCCCATTGACTTGGCTGAAAGGAGAGTCAAACTGACAGAAATGGCTGTGAGAAGCACAGTGCAAATCTTACACCTACAAAACCATTGTTTACATCAGCCTAGGAGAGGCAGATACTGTATTGTTTGGCTTTTTGGAAGCTGCTGCTTGGTCTTACACCACTGCAATAAAAAAAAAGTTGAAAGCAGAAGAGAGGGCTTTTTGAATTGCTTAGAGGTAATTCCTTATGGTGTGTATGCATGTGGGTAAGTGCTTTACAAAATACCTCTGTCTCAGGAAGCTAATAAATTAAAACAGGTACATATAACCAAGACAGGTAAAACACGTAGGAAGGCTTCTTCCTTGCACTGCAATTCCCTCAAAATCACAGAATAGTTGTATCCAAATCCCCTGTACCAGGGAGTCACATGAGATCCCTTAATGCTAGCAGTGGTTGACTGAGGAGGAGATATTCTCAGATATTGTTTGCTTTCTTTAACATCCTGGTAGTGCTGGGGAAGTATAAAACAGCTTTAGTGTAACTGAGGACTGGGCTGCCACAATCATTGGTTTATTTTTTTTTTTAATAGGAAAAGTCTGTATTAACTTACAAACTCTCCCATAAATCACAGCTGGAAAATAAAAAGTGTAAGTTAAATATCTTCACTTTGCTGGTGGAAGTTGGGGCCTTACTGGCTATTTGCCCTTTGGAGAGAATCATAGAATGGATGATAAAATGGCCCAGATTGGAAGAGACCTTAAAGATATCTGGTTCCAACCCCCTGCCTTGGGCAGGCATGCTACTTACTAGACCAGGTTGCCCAGGGCCACATCCTGCCTGGCCTTGAACACGGCCAGGGATGGGGCATCCACAACCTCTCTGGGCAGCCTGTTCCAGTGCTTTACCACCCTTTGGGTAAAGAACCTCCTTCTAATTTCCAGTCTAAATCTCCTCTCCTTCAGTTTATATCCATTCCCCCTTGTCCTGTTGCAATTTGACCGGCTGAAAATTCTTATCCCCTCTATCTTGTAATCCCCCCGTTAGGTGCTAAGAGGTTGCTATGAGATCCCCCCAAAGCCTTCTTTTCTCTTGCATTCTAAGGAGAGTATTTGTAAAGAATTGCCAGATCTGATGGTTTCCTTTGTCTGCATAGACAGTTTCCCAGGAGACCTTGTCCAACAAGTCTCTCAGCAGCTGGAGATTTGCCTTCCTAAAATTTTGAGTCTTGACTTTGCTCTGTGCCATGCCTACGTTTCTACAGATTGTGAACTTAACTAAGGTGTGGTCACTGCAGCCTAGAATTCCTCCAATCCTCACCTCTTTTAATGAGATCTACTGCAATGTTGAGCACCAGGTCTAGTAATGCTTTATCTCTCATTGGTTTGTCTAGAACCTGTGCCAGAAAGTTAGCAACCACAAACTCCAGGACTCCTGGACTGCCTAGAGTCTGCTGTATAGTTCTTCCAGAACGGAGAAATCAGTAAAGTGATGTTCGTATATCCTCCAAGTACAATTTCTGCATTTACACTGCATATAACCTTTATGAGAGGTGCTGATAAGTCACACACAGTACTTTTTTTCTGAGGAATCTTCAGTCCTGATTCCAGTCAGTTCCCTGGAAAGAACTTTAACAAAACTGTGGCTTACTATCAATTCTAGGCCATGTAAAAGTTCTCCACAAAGAATCTTCTAAATAAACAAACCCTATGTGACCCATCATGCTACATGTTTGTCTCTTATGCCGTGTTTAGCATCTTTCATCCTAAGTTGAGAATGCATTAAAAATGCTTTGAACAGAATACAATAAATGAAAAGGTAATAACATAGTGATTTCATGAAATGGTATCAGCTTGATACTCAAAAGAATTTTTAACTGTCCTTCAGTTTTTTGATATAGGCAATGTGGTCACTAATGTGGTCAGTAAACATGGAAAAAACCATGAAATTCTGACATTTACCTTCTGCATTATAGTGCATCACTTTGATCACTGCTTCTGAAATGTTGTACACACACATACATACATAAACACAGAATAGTGTTCTATCCTACTGTATAGGAGATGTGTATTGTACAATCACACAGTATAAAGGAACAATTAACAGTTATATCTGTCATTGCTATCTTTAAAGGCACTTGGATTTATGCTCTAAAAACACCAGAGGAATTAGATTTAATGTCTGTACAGTAAATGGTAAAATAAGATGGAACTGAATTCCACAAACACAATTCTCAGTTACACCCAAGCTTCTTTAAGATGAGTCTAATCCAAACTACATTTATGCCTGCTTCAATGTCCTTGTGTTTTGTCTGAGAGATATAAAGGGGCCATAATACAGATAAGTCTGTCTCTGGATTTAGCATTCTTGCAATTATGTTAAAGGTTTCTACTTTTTTTTTGGTTTGGAGGGAGATTTGCATATAATTATTTATTATCTGCTTGGTTACCAATTATAGTATGAACACAACGCATTAAATAACCTCCCAGACTGCTGAAACTAGATACAGCTCTGACCACTTCAGTTTTCAGATCACTTCAGTGTTATTTTAACACTATCGTATGAACCTTTCTCGGTTATGATTTGTAGTGTTTAAGAATGTTATTCATATTCACCAAAATTCCTTCAACCATTGCATTTTGATTTTTCTCATAAAGATTAAAGAACATAGTGGCATGCTTTTTTTTTTACAGTTTACATTCCCTTTATTTATTGATTTGATTTCTGCAACACCATTTTGATTTGTTAGTGTATAAGGATATGTTAGTGTCTCTTTAAATCACTTGTGTACCTTTTAATAGCACACTCTGCATTTATAGAAGCTGCCAGAAACCAGACAGAGCCATTGCATGCCCCTAGCTACATCTAGGATGTTTGTGTATTATTTAGCAAGTGCTGTTATTTGGAACTTAATTATAGAGCATGGTTTCTTCATACTGTTTTTATTGTGGATTGAGCAAAAGACATGTAATGACTCACAGCTCTAAGTACCTTTGAGTATTTAGCATGCTGAAAGCCCACAAGGTTTCAGTACATACTTAATTCATCAGAATTTCCAGCTATGAATGCTCCTATTTACATATTCTCCCATAAAAACCAAAGACACTCACTGGACCAATGTTTTGAAACCCCACCTACATTGTTCTTCGTATTTCTGGGACTTCCATCTCTCAAGCCTCATCCTCTTTGAATGCCTGCAAGATAAGAACGGCTTTGTAGCATGCCTTGAGTGTTTCTAAATTCAAGAGCTAGTAGACCAAAGAGGGAACGAGATTGCAGAGCCTAGGGCCTCACACAATGAGTACACTGGTATTCTAATGGTTAGGATTTGGCACTCTCACCACTGGGGTCCAAGGTTCGATTCCTGGTCAGGGAAGAATCCTGCTCTGGCAGGGGGGTTGGATTAGATGATCTTTCGAAGTCCCTTCCAACCCCTGACATTCTGTGATTCTGTGATTCCTGATCACCCAAATAGTTTTGAAAGCATCAGATTTGGGGCTGTGCTTTTGGGCCACAAGTATCTAATACATATGCAGTGATAACATGTAAGAAATATAAAGATGACAGTGAAGAATATGTAGTTCCTTTCTCTAAGTATTAGTTAAGGGGTCTAATTCTAAAAGCTAGAAGATTTTTCTTTTTAAACATAACGAGATCTTTGCAGAGAATATATATTTAGTATGACAATATTTTTCCTAGTAACTCCAACTAATTAAAGTCAGTGTTCAGATATTGAAATAGGAGAAATCTAAACAAAATAAAATAGGAGTCAGTGTAAAAGTGTGAATTGTTCATCTCAGGGAGACCATGGCATTTTCTGTTGTTTGTCTGAGATTTACTCTTTCTAGAACATATGATGCAGAGTTAAGAGCCAAGTGTTAGGCCTATAATTTGGTCCAATACTGCAGTTATGTGCAGAGATTGTAGAAGATACAGACTTCTTTGTGAACTTGATTTAGTATCACATTTATTACACTTGTTTGCCCTTTTCTAAGAGATATAGTTAGAATTTCAATTTTTATTCATAAAAGTTTTACAAAACAATTACATGAGTTCAGGGCAAATACTTTGCATAAAGCAGGAATTGAGAGGATTAAGGTTTAGGATAGTTTTCATTTAGGTCAGTTTTGAGAGAGCAGACTGAATTTTATTTTTTATGTTTTTATTAGCTATGCATTTTTCCATGTGAAAGACCATATATCACTACTGCTCCTCAGACAAAATACTTTTATTTGTAAAGTCTTTAGTGGAAGCGAAAGGTCTCCTTTCCTAGATTAGATTGGCACCAGATTTTTACCAACAAAACAGCTGGATACTTGGAAATCATCTGTTTGTGACTGTTAGTGGAATATAAACTGGGATAAGCATTATGGAATAAGTCTGTTATGGACACTTATATTGTGTAAACAGATTTTCCTGTTTACATTATCCAAAATGAATTAAAGGCAACAAAGCTCAATTTTGCCTTGAATGCTAAGAAATTTGAAGCTGCTGTGGCTACTGAGTCCTTTGACAAACAGTAGTCAAATAACTGCTAATTTTTTATGTCAGGTTAGCTATCTATCCCATTTTGCTCCTATGCAGGTAAATGCCAGCACAGGTGAAGGGGCAGGACCTATGTGCTGGCATTCCCCCGTGCACACACCGCTGCTTCTCTTTCCTTGGATCAGATAATTTCTTTTGACACACCCCTTTCCACCTGTCAGAACATGAGGAAAGAGTGGTGGAAGGAAAGAATTGCCAGTGTTGGTAGCATCTGGCTGTTAAATTTGTTTGGCTGAAATGTCAAACTGCACCATCAGTAATCCAGTTAGGGAATACATTACCCATAGAGCAATCAGGTCTCCTGTACCCATACCCATTTTGGGGATGAGATAGGGTATGATTTTCTTAGATAGAAAGAATATTACAGAGCAATTGTACTGTGAAGCAAGTTCTTCATATGGTGACCCAAGGGTCATCTATAGACTTTAAGGCACAAAAGCAAGGTCTGACTCCAACAGTTGCCAATCCTTAGGATAGACATAGGTTGCAATGTTACTCCAAGCCTTTCATGAGACCCAGAGGGAAAAGCTTCTATAAGCTCCCATTTGAATGGTTCTGCTAAGCATCACAGTATCTACCACCTGCATTTTCAATTCTTCCAAGAAAGTAGATAGTGCTCTTACCAATTTTGTGGAGGTCAGAGATGTCTGCTTAAGCAAAAGTCCACACCATCTTTTTCTTCTTCTCTACAGCATAGAGGCTGAGGAGGAATCACTTGCATTTTGGTGCTATGCCAGGAAAGATCTGTGCCCTTAAATTGCCTCCATTCACTTATTTACACCGTGCACAGTGTCAAGAATTTTGTCTGTGTGGTGTTCTCTCTCAAGCTGCTGGCACTGTTATCCCTCCATCCAAGGATAGGCCCCTTCCAGAAACACAAAACTGTTCTGTCCCTAAAGCTCTCCTATTCCATTCCTATCCTGAACAGGGTCCCATTCCTGGATGGTTTTACACATACTTCTTCCCCTACTTCATGCACTGGATTTTTTCTTCTCTGATTTAGTTCAGTTGTTTCTATAAGAAGAATTGTTGAAAAGATTCATCTTGTCTACCTGCTGCAACAAAGACCTAGTACCTCATTACAACTGCTAGAAAGAAGCACCAATTTAAGTGTGAAATTTATCTGGCTCATCTCAAACATTAGGTTTGGGATAAGATGAGCTGTAACACTGGAAATGCCTAGTTGTTTCTGCAGTGATGTTAAGGAACTTCATATGAGTAGATCATCCATAAACATCTACTTACAGTTCAGTTAACCCCAAATGTATGTGCTGTTCCTCTCTTTGTCATACTGTACCACCACAGCCCTCCGATCCAAAATTACATGACTCCCCCTTATTACTCCAGAACCACATGCGTGCTTCATGCACATATGCTCTTTAAACTGGACATCTTCAAAATCTACTATAGTAGCCTTCACGTCAAAAAAAATGGCATTTAGAACACGTATTTCACAGAATCACACAATCACACAATCACAGAATGTTAGGAGTTGGAAGGGACCTTGAAAGGATCATCTAGTCCAACTCCCCCTGCTACAGCAGGATTCCCTAGACAGGTCACACAGAAGCACGTCCAGACAGGTTTTGAATATCTCCATAGAAGGAGACTCCACAACCTCTCTGGGAAGTCTGTTCCAGTGCTCTGTCACCCTCACTGGGAAAAAATTTCTACGTGTATTCACACAGAACCTCCTATGCTTCAGCTTGCAACCATCGCCCTTCGTCTCGTCACTGGGTTCCTCTGAGAAGAGCCTGACCCCATCCTCTTGACAACCATCCTTTACGCATGTATAAGCATAAGTGAGGCCACCCCTTAGTCTCCTCTTCTCCAACCTAAAGAGACCCAGCTCTGTCAGCCTTAGCAATCTTGGTGTCTCGCTGAATGGCAGCACAGCCCTCTGGTGTGTCAGCCACTCCACCCAGTTTAGTGTCATTTCTTTCAATGTAAACTAAAATTGCACTGTATAGTTTTCATGACTTGACTACATTTGCTTTCACATTACATAAACATTTAATAAAAAAGATTCCTTGTCTTCAGAACCAAACACAATTTTATGTTTCTGTGTTTTGTGTTTCAGTATAGAATTTTGTATTTTCTTTACCTGCTGCTTTCCAGAATTGCTTATTGGATTGTATGATGAACTACTCAGTGTTGTCTAAATGGCCTTGAAAGCAATTTATAAACCAGAAAGTAAATCCAAAAGAGCCTTTATAATTGCTCAAGAGGATCTTTTCATTATGTCTGGAAATTAAAAGCATTTGTATTTGAATCATATGGCAGAAACTAGGGATGATATTTTTATCATGCATACTTGATAACTTGTTTGTCTATAGAAAAAAATGCCAATAAGGAAAGAAAAATTATGTTATAAAAAAAAAAATCTTAGTTATGTTCTAACAGAAACAATTTTATTGGTAGCATCCTCTATAGGAATTTAAGTTATTGCATGTCACATGAAGGAGAGTTGTCTGGTCTCTCAAGTCAGTGCTGTCCCCTCATATAGTGGCTTTTCAGTACCTGAAAGGGGATTATAAGGCAGAAGGAGAGAGACTTTTCTCCTGGTCTGATTGCAACAGGACATGAGGGAATGGCTACAAGCTGAAGGAGGGGAAATTTAGGCTGGAGATTAGAAGGGGGTTGTTTACCCAAAGGTTGGTGAGGCACTAGAACAGGTTGTCCAGAGAGGTTGTGGAGGCCCCATCTCTGGCAGTGTTTAAGGCCAGGCTGCATGTGGCCCTGGATGACCTGGTCTAGTGCATGTGGTGTCCCTGCCCATGGCAGGGGGTTGGAACTTAATGTCCCTTCCAACCTGAGCCATTCTATGATTCTATGATAACAGTTAGATTAGGTAAGGCAGCACCTTGGCAACAGAATGTCTTTGGGGTCATATGATGATGAGGTTGGATATGCTCTATTGCAGATCTATGAAGCTAAGCATATGGAAAGATCTTTACCTGTGAAAGGAACATCAGGGTCCCTGTCAAATGGCTTTTCTTATTATACTTTCTCTAGCAGTACTTCCTGAGTTCCACTCCCATTAATCAGGCTCCTCACAAGTCTCCCTGCACAATGCAGATGATGTGTCATTTTGACCCTTGGAAGAGAGCTACAGAAGTGCCCGATGAACCATAGATGCAAACTGGGATTCACAGGGCAATTTTGCTTTGGCTTGCTCTCAGTCTTCCCATATCTCTTAGAACATGTGTGTGTGCATGATCTGTGAAATTTTGTGTTAACCGTAAGCGCTGTAGAATTTAAAAGACACAAATTAATAGATAAGATGGCAATGTTTCTGAGAATCTCTCTCAGAGTCCCATATCTTATGCCTTCTCACTCACTCACTTACTTGTGCAAACCCATGGAAAAACATGTGTCTGGAGCCTGCACATAGGACCTACTTTTTAAGTATTTCTGCAGGTGTTTAAGTTGTCCTCTTTTTGGAGGTCAGCAACTTGCCTTGGAATATCCTTGAGGTAGCCCAGGGAGATGTTGCTGCAGGTAATTCTGGCTCCTGGTGTATATAATTATTGTATAATAAATTCACATATTTCCTCTAGGTTTTGAAAATAACTGTTTTCACTTTCACTTTGTTTGGTAATTGTGTGGATAAATATCTAAAATTCTATGGTCATCCCCTGAGGTTGGATACACTTGGATTGCATGGGATAGCTCTCACTTCTCATAGAATACTGTGATCAGTTTTTGTTCTGTTCTGCCAAGTATTTACCTATTCAGAAGAAAACCAGAAATGGACTTTCTCTTGTTCTACACTGGATTAAAATTAGGTCATTGTTGTATCTGTTAAACTGGGTTGTAGTCCTCTTATCTAACGTGGAGTAAAAAGTTAAAAGGAAAGCATATGAGAACCTGAGAAAACTTGTATCTTCCTTTATGCATGCAAAAATTTAGCAATTTTTGGACATGCAAAATGCTTACATGAAAAAACCTAGTCCCTGTTTTCTAGTGAGCACAAGTAAAGATTTATAAAGAGAAGACCATTTTACTAAATAACTCTATTTTAGATTAAAATATGAGCATATGTATTTATAAGAAGAAACTACTCATCTATATGTAGCTTTATAGCCATGCAATGGTGACTAAACACATGGTTCAGTACACTTAGAGGTCAATGGAAGGACTTCTAGGAATTTTAGTAGGTACTGGATGAATTGGTGTTGGGAACCTCCATTTTGGGACCTGGTTTGGTTTAAGCTGGGGTATATTAATGTATATAGATGTCTTCTTGCGTTCACAAGTGTAATACTTCAGCATTTTATAGAAAATAAAACAGTGGAAATGGACATTGTCTCTTGCATTAAATGAAGTTCTGTTAATATTTACTTTGAATGTGTGTTTGCTTAGTGCAACTAATGTAGACTATAGCCTACTTCATCCACAGAATGAAATTTCCAAGTGCTGAGTAAATGGCTAAGGAATTGTTAAATTAATTGTTCAAAATTTAGCCAAAGGGATAAAGCCAGTTTCTACAGACTGTGTATATATTCCAGCTATTAAGTAGTTTCAATTTCATTGTTGGAATACAACAAACCAGTTACAAAATAGAATAGTTGCATGATTTTTTTCCCTCTATTTTTAAGAGAAGTATTGAATTATGCCTTTTTTCTGTAGCTTTCCTTTAAAGCCATATTGAACAGGAAGCACTAAAAAAATATCTTGCTGAGATTGTTTATACTGTTTGTCCAGTACTTCCCATGCACAGAAATATAATGGTAAATCCAGCACAAAGCACACAAAAAACCCAACATGTTAGAGTTTTGTTTTCTTTTTTTCTCCATATTTATTTTATAGCATACTGCACTTCTATTTATAGGCTAATGTTTCACAGCACAACCTGCTTTGGCTCTGTGTAACTTCCTCATCTATAGAAAGCCGATTCTCCTGTGCCCACAGTCCTACTACTTTATTCATCTAATTTCTCAGCTCTCTTTTGGTTGAAGAATAGTTCTATATATGTGACTGATGCAGGTATCTTTCAGGTGATAAAGGTCACTCGCACTGAATGCATTATACTCAGTACGTAAATAATTGTTGTGATTTCATCTAGATGGTACTTGTGGTGCCCTGGTGTGGTTGTACATCACATTATCAATCTTCAGAATAATTTTTAGATATAATCTTTAATAAGTATCAGCAGTTATACATAGAGCAGGATTCTGGACATTAGTATACATTTGGGAGGAGGCACCATATTTTGTCCATGTTGTCAGGTTATAGGAAGGTTATAGGTGTATAACCACATAGCACTGTCTTTTAATTATTATGTTTCTGTCAATACATCTGTTTATAAATTTGTTGTTTTAAGAAGCAAATTTAATTTAACTGAATTGGTTATTGCTATTGCTGTTATCACTGAGTTGCATGATGAGACTGACTACTCATGTGGAGGGTAAAAGAAAAGTTCATGTGTTTTTTTTACAATTAATTGCTGACAAATGTTAGCTTGGTGCTTCCTGTCCTCTTCTCCAGCTAGTCTCTTGATCTCAAATGTACGGAAAAAAAAAATCCATACCCTTCAGCACCTTTTAGCTTCATAATGAATTTCACATCTAACATCCACCCTCCTTTTCTCACAGCTATGCTAACTGACATGTCTACATCTGTGGGGCTATTGAGACAAAACACTAGGTCATCCAGTGTTATAATTATCTTTAAAAATAACCTTTAATTGGTGAGCCTGAAAACTGTGAACAGGGTATGCTGCAACCACGTACAGACAATGAGTGAAATCTTGGCTTCACAACATGCAGGTGGGAAAGGTCCCAATGCCTTCTTCAGTATAGCCAGGATTTCTGTAATTGACTATTTGGAGCAGTATGAAGGCTGAATGTTGTGGAGAGGCAGTGGCAGACCAGCAGCTTTCCTACTGCAAGCCTTTTCCCTCCCAGCTGATGAGGTGGGAGCAGCAACTCCTGTCAGGCTTTGGTAAGAGGCGCTGATTGAGGAAGTACTGTTTCAAGGTCCGAGAAGCAGCAGCACAGCTGGAGTGAAACTAAAAGTAATAGGCCTGCTTACAACATACATGCTTGATTGAAAGTACTATCCAGTGTGTGTATATCAATTAAATTTCAATTGGAACAAATTTATGCTTTCAACAGCATTAATAAAGAGAGAGATGATAATGATCTTAAAGAGTCTTTTCCAACCTAAATAATTCTATGATTCTATGATGAGAAAGGAATACAATAAGTAAGGTTGTGGAAGGAACATGAAGATAAGAACATTTTAGTTAAGATTTCTATGTTTATGGATTTTTTCTGGTCTGTATACTTTCTTATTCTTATTCCTGTTATTGTTGTCTTACAACAACCTGTTCTGATCTCTATTTTATAAATAGTGAGACTGGAACAAATAAATGGTGAGGGTGAGACATATGGGTTCAAAATTAGCCTTGAGACTTGACTGCCTCAGAGGGAATCCTTATTCCTCCTTACTGCTTCTGTGCTCTCCTGTATCCCTCTGGTGCTTGTGAGGCCACAAAGGAGGATGACTCAAGTTGCTAAACCAGGAAGATATGTAAGCCCCCACAAGTGAGTATTTCTGCCAGTTTAACCACTGGCTCTGTGAGATCAGACCTATCCCAAGAAAAGCAAAAGCAGCTTGTGGGAGAATCAGGTGGGAGCAGGGCAGCTCTTCCACCAGCAATTAGCTGAGTGACAATCTTTGCCATAACATGAAACCTCACTCTTAGTTATTCAGAACTTGGCTTGAGATATTTATGATTTCATCCAGCAAATATGCCATCTGACTGTAGAGAGAGCTGCAGGTGCCCAGCACATTCGAAAGGTCAGACTCAGTGTCTAAGACAAAGCATCTGGAATTAGAAGCTGCTTTTGAATATTGGAATCTTTGTAATTCACTTAGTTAAGAAACAAGACAGTGGCACAGTCTGAAATAGATCTGCTGACTCCTGCCTCTCAGCTGTGCTACTTGTGTAGCAGTGCTCACACTAGATCCTGCCCTCTCCCACACACTTTGTGACTCATTCTGTTCCTAAAATTATTTGCATTTGCTGTTTTATTAAGAATATAATGGTTGAAAGTATGACCTTCAGAAGTATTTAATTAAGCCATAATAATTTTATTATAATAAATCTCCAGGCTTTTATTTTTTGCATGTCTCTAAGTACCTGTATTCTTCCATGGCATTTTGCCCTTTACTCTGTTTAGCAGGAGTTAGGCTCAGGTGCAAACACATAGGGAGGAAGTATTTCCACCTCCCTTACTTCCAGTTCATATTTGGTATATGCAGTGTACTCTTTGTTTTCACCATTGAATCTATCTGTAAAATTCCTTCCTTCCATGAAGCTCTCCTCCTGCGCTCCTCACCAAAGACACATCACTGTTTTGTTACTGTACTGTTCTGTGTTGCTAAGTCAGAGCACTGTATCTTTAGAGCTGGAATATTGTTTGTGTGCTCTACTAGAACATCAAAGACACCTGCAGCCCTCATTGATATTGCTACTGCCATTGCTCTCCTGGAATCCTTAAACTCTTACTCCCTTTTGCAGAATAATCGACTTCCTGCATATGGGTTTTGTAATATCTTTCTGCAAGGAATTATGCAGAGCTGATTTTTTGAATGTAGCATGTGTATCCCAGAATCTAAAAGACAGGAAAGCAATCTGACTAGCTAGCCATTTAGAGATTTTTCTGATTTGGTGATAAAGGCATAATATTTATAAAGAAGCATGCCTGTATAGTGAAAATATTGTGAGCATTTTGGGCTTTAAAATGAATGCTGTGTTCATGTTTGTTTCACTCCTTCCTCTCCAGAAGTGTTTGGAGGTCATAGCTGGAGGAGGAGCACAAGGTTGATTCTGACTTTTTCCCCAGAAAAATGCCTGAGAGCCACTAAGCACTGCAGAATCATGCCCTTTGCTAACTCTTCTGCTGACCAGTATATCTTGTTTATTTACGTACTTTGTCTTCATAGTCTGTATACAGGCATTTGGATTGTCTTCTGTAAAGGAAGATTTGTTGATTTGAACACATTGTGGCAGAAGAAAGATCTGAACTTGAATTTTCTTCTTCAGATAAGTGCGGTAGGGATTAGGTTGGATAGATACATTACATGTGCCACCAAGAATGGGGTCTGAAAAGGATAACAAATTCAATTGCATTCTGTGAAGGATCTCATTCTGTCATCTTCATTCAGGTATGCTGGGAGAACACTTACTTGTCACTTTCCAAGTTTCTAGGTTCCACGGTGATTGCATATTGCTAGCATGGTCTGATGGGAACAGTCAGATCTTAGGTGTCTCTGAACCCAAAGGCTGTGAGGATAGTTTATAAAATGGATGTTGTGTGGATGAAAGGTGGCATCACAGATAGGGACTTAGAACAACTCAAGCATGCCTAACCTGGTTCCAATTGCTCAAATCCATTGCTAGATCTGACTAAGTCTGCAAGAGGTAGCAGAATCCAGGGTATTCTCTTGACTAAACTCTTCTATTCAAAGCCCTGCTTCAGCAAAACTCGTGTATGTAGGTCTCAGTGCTTAAGTTCTCTTAGTGACTTCAACAGCCTGTTTGGCTAACACAGGGCTTTGCTGCATTGTATTAGTATTAAATTAGATTCTTTGTTCTAAGACATTTGCTATTTCTGATTTTGGTTCCCAAGGACATTACAGAAAATAGAACTCAGTAGATGCAGACTGCCCACTGAGCTGATCCCATGAGGGGTAAACTGCGAGTATCATCCAAATGGGGCAAAATTTATCAAAAGTTTGTATTTCAACCTTTAGCACTTCAAAGAGAAGAATGGGAAGAAGATTTTAGAAGGAAGTATTTGCCTTTCCTGTAAATTCTTAGTTATAAAATACGACATTGTATGACTTCATTAAAAATAACTGATTCATTATGAGCTGGAGTATATGAATAACCAGCCTCAAGTGGGAAGTTTTTGGAGTGACATTTCACGTACTGGAGTGCCATACTTTTACTAATATGATAATAAGCCTTTTTTAGGCAATCTAAAAATAGCTTTGGGGATAAAGATTGGGTTTTAAATGAGGTTTCAGAGACAAAATATGTATATTTGTGATTAAATTGTACAATATAGAACAAAGTATTTTGTGAAGTTAAATCAGATTTTGTGCTTTTCTATCTTCTGTAGCTGAGGCCAGTGTATTCAGACCCTTTCTGTAATCGTAAGTGGTGGGAGTTTCACTCTGTACGGGTTTTTGTGGACCAAAACCACTGCAGTCTCACAGCTCTGGGGGGCCTTGACGTCTACCACCAAGAAATAGTTCCTTTCTGTGAAACTGCCTGATCTGAACCCTGCAGAAGTAGCTGAAAATGGTGTTGAAATCAACTTTACCAACAACAGCTGAGCTGGCAGCCCATCTTTATTCTAAGATAAACAATAAGAATAATGTATAATTATATTATAATTATTATAATTATTATAACTAATATAACACTCCCAGTTCTACTGTGCTTTTGTGTTTTGTTTTATTTTTATTTTTGTGGAAAATATACAACATATTTTAATGATGAACAGAGAATGGCAAATGTTGTTCTGGATTCTTAGACAATTACACGAGTCCTGGTAAAGGCAAACATCAGAACTACCAAGGAATGCCAAAACAGGAGAGCCATAACATGTTCTTTCCCTTATATTTCTTGAGTAACTAGCTGTGTCCCCATTTCAGTAGGTGAAGGGCATTCTTTATTTTATAGATTTTAAATGAGTGATTAAAATTTGTCTCTTTACTGATTTTGGGGCAATGGTTGACATGTGATAAGCTCCCCTGAGAGCAAAAGCATTAAGTTGTTAACAAGTTGCGAAGTGTGTGCATGTGGAATTTACTGTCAGATATTGGATGTCTGCCATAAAGTTTTTAAGGGTGGCTGACAAAATCCTGCCAGTTAAAGTCGGAGTAGCTTTGCCACAAACTGCGGTAGATCAGGTTTTCATGCACCAGGGAGGGCTAGTGGAAAGAATTCTGAGCAAAATCCAGTATTAGCAACCTGTTCTTCTCTCATTCAGGACGCTAACTTGAAAGACATCTTAGTAATGTCTTGTGATGCTTCAGAAAAAAAAAATCATAGATTACTTTTGTAAATTGGACGTGAAACATGTTTCAGAAATTATAGCTGGAGAATTCAACTGCATGACTAAAGCTTACATAGTTTGAACCCTTAAGGGCATCATATAACGCTAGTCACAGTTAATACTGTTAACACATTCTCCAGCCACATGTCCGCATGCTGCATTGTTTAAATGTTAAGGCCATGAGAACTTTTGATCTTTGGTGTACCTGTAAGTATGTTCAGAGCAATGGCAGAGAACGGTCTGAACTATTAAAAATTCTCTGTACATTTCCTTCTACTGGTGTGAGGGTGAGTAACCATGAAATATGACAGAAATCACCCACAGGATCATAGCTCAATCCTGCAAGAAAATAAAAAAAGAATCTTTTGACTACTTGGATCCTATGATTTTTTCTCTGTAAGTCTGAAGGGGTTTCTTTATGCATCAAAGTATTAGGCCTGATCCTGCTGCTTGCACCTCTTTGGAATAAAATCCTCTTCATCCTGTATTTCTGTTTTCAATGTTTTTCCACATACTGCAGTAAGGAAGATGAGAAGGGAAGGAGAAGAGAAGAGGAGAGGAGAGAAGAGAAGCGAAGCGAAGCGAAGCGAAGAGAAGAGAAGAGAAGGGAAGGGAAGAGAAGAGAAGAGAAGAGAAGAGAAGAGGAGAGAAGAGGAGAGAAGAGAAAAGAGAAGAGAAGAGAAGAGAAGAGAAGAGAAGAGAAGAGAAGAGAAGAGAAGAGAAGAGAAATTTTCCTTTGGAAGGAACCTGCAGGAGGTTCTGCAGAAAGGCTGTTCAACTATTCTCACCAATGGAACTTTTTCAGCTGAGTAGGCACAAGCAAGAGCCCTAACATAGGCTCAGTTTAGTGACTAGGCCCTCTTAGGGACATAGCAAGACATAGTACGGAAATTTGCTCTGCACTAAGACTACAATTCTGCTTTTGATTCTTTCCTTGGGGTCTTGGGTAACTTGGGATTAGTTATTTCATCTCTCTCTGCCTTCTTTTCCCAGTCTGTCCAAGTAGAGTGTGGGGATTCAAAGAGGTGAGATTCATTGTTTAAAAATACTATGTTAAGCGTACAGGCCTGAAATTATCATTGGTTGAGGTTTTATTATTAATGTTACTCTTACTCAGCAGAATCATTGAATCTCGTTGCAACTGACCATAGACTGATTTTTTGTATACACATATTTCAATCACCTGTAATTGCAAATTTCACAACTTTTTCCAGTAATGCNGAGGGTATTTGTACATTTTTAACATACACACCCAAGTGTGATTGCTACCTCTAATCACTATAATTTGAAAAGGTTGTTTCCTGCTTCAGTGCAATGTGCTTTATTGTTTTTCTCCTTAAATGAAACTCTTCTCGATTTTATAATTTCCTATTAGCAAATAGTCAATAGTAGACTAAAACTGACTGCAAGGAGGCTTCAAATGTATATAAACAAATATCTGACTTGTAGGATATACTACATTAGAAACAATACCTCATCAGCCAGCCCTTTTTTGTTTCATTTTATTAAAGAAAACAAGGAAATGCCTTTCCTAGCTTTGCATCTCTACAGAAAATTTTTCTTTTTTTTCCTGTGTGCCTCTTTGTTGCACATATGTGTGTTTGTATATATATATATACACACACATCTAAATTGATGTATGTGGTAGGTTAAAACTGAATCCTAAGCTTGTCATCTGTTTAGAAATTATTTTGCCTTAAAATAGCATGGGTAGTCAGGAATTCTCCTGGAGCATTCAACAAAAATAATCTGATTGTGATTTTTCAGCTTGGGAGATATGGTTGCAAATTCTAAACTACCATTTCCATTTTTCTGTGGCTGAAATGTACATTTTCCCCAACCATAAAATTTTCTCTTAATACAAATGAGACAGTCCCCAAGGGTGTGGTTATCAAAAGATAATCTTACCCCAATCTGATTAGAGGCATAAGGCTTATGCCTCAAAATGCTCCAGGGTGTGATTATCTTATGATAACCATAACCTGTATCATCTCATATTGATTAACTAATAAAGTTTCAGCATTATTATTCAGAGGAGAAAATAAGATATCAGCAAGAGATCTGATTCTGGAATGGGAAAGTTCTTTGAAGCTTTCTGAATAACTTCTTTTGTTCTGATTATAGCACCTCTGAAATTATGGGAACATCAGATGCCAGTTTTTTGTTTCTGATTGGTGATTATATCAACGGTGTATTAGAAAGAAACCATACCCACATACATACTTATGTAAAGACACATTTACAATAAATTATTCACTTTACATTTATAATGCAGATTTAGGTTACACAGCAGAAAAGAATAATGTTCTCTGTAGAGGATTTTGTAGTCCAAACACTAACTGTGCTTTCTGTTCAGGGCAGCTCTTAAGTTTTGTGTACGGTTATGGTGTGGAGGGATCTCTGTTCCACCAGGGGACCACTCCCTCCATGTTCACACACTGTATACAGAAAGGGATGATAAAGCCAGCCCTTGGGCTCCTGATTCTCTCAGCCCAAATTATCTAGAGCTACGGGCCTTTTTACAACAGTTTATCCCTTAAATGTCCTAAACAGCAGCACAAAGAGGCCTTAAACCAGTGCTGGAGCTTTAACTGCAGTGTGACCTCTTCTGTCTCTATAGTGTAGTTTGTTCTGTACAAAAACCCTACTTAATGAAGTAGGACTTGCTTGAACAGTCTGAAGGCTAATGCCACAGCCAGCAGATTAATCTGCATCAGTGAAAAGCTGACTTCAGTGGATTAAAACCAGGTTAATACCTCTAAGAAGAAAATATGAGTAGCATATACAAAAAGAACCTCATTAGTAATTCACTTGCTGTACCCTGTGTATGTACTGACGGCAAATGAGGCAATATCCCCCCTCTGTTAAGAGTTAGATGCTCTTTTGGAAACACAAGCCAATATTTACAGCTATATTACATTCTCATCTTCAGCTGAAAATTTTAAATGATGAAACATTTGATCAAATCTCTCATGTAGGGATGTGCAGCTTACACCTAAAAAAGGGATCATTGTACAGCAGTGTAATCCACACCACGGTAATTCACTATAATGATTTCTTTGGCAAACCTGCTGTTTATGTTGTGTTGACAGCCTCTCCGTTAATGGAGAATGTTTATTTCTGGAGCTAGAGGGAGAGTTGTCATCCTGCCCCTTTTCATGCTTCATGGCAAAAATAGCTTGGTCTTCCTACTGCAGGCACAGCTCCCTCTTGGCTAGTTGTAGAGGGGTTGTTGATATGGACTGGGCTCTGGAAACCACTTGCATTTGCATTATTGTGTTACCTACAACATCCTGAAGCAGGTTCATGTGATTAGTAGCCAAAAATGTTGATTTCCTTCAGCATTCTCACAGATGGTTCTACCACTCTGACAGTGATGCCATTTTTAATTAGGAATGCTAAAGTCTGTGGAAGAGACAAGGTGTTAAGACTATAACTTGTCTCTGTTCAAAATTCCTTTGAGATGGTGAAAGATGATATCTTAGGGCATGCATCCATAGGAGGAAGGATAAATCAACCCCTGGACTGTCTCTCACCGTTGACAGCAGGGAAAGAGTCAAGACAGCTTGTTTGGATGGGATGCCTAGTTTTTATACAGGCAAGTGAGGCGAAGCGATATCTGCCTGGGTCAGATAACCCTTTGGTTGGGGTCTCTCCTGTGAATGTGACAATTACTAACAAAGCCTTAGCTGGAACTTGGCTTCTTTGTGAACAGCTTTTACCATTGCACCTCGTCTCCTGACCTGTGTAGTAAATGCCACTTTGCCAGGCTCCACACCATGGAGTTCTGTGCAGCTGAGCTACCTATTTTCTGTGCTTAAGATTTAGTCTTATCTTTCTCTGTATGATGGTTCTCCGGAAAAAAACCTTACAGTTCCTTCTAAAGACATGTCCTTCTGAGGAAATTGCCCCCTTCAATTGTACCTTTCTGTTCCTTTGTTAGAGTTCATCCTGAATAGTCTTCTTGTCTTGAATAGGTACAGTCCAGATGGCAGAAAGGGAAGAGGTAGGGCAGAATTAGAAGACCAGAAAGCAAAATGCACCCATAATGTGGTCTTCTTTAAAGTGTCAAGACAATTTATCGTTCTCAACTCCCTATGACAATTACAATTTTGTTCTTCTATGGTGTCTATACAGTATTTTTACAGGAAATTTTCTGGTTTTGTCCATACTTTTGTAGTGGAAATTGTAATATTCTTCAAGTATAAGACTATCCACCATGAGGTTAATCTTTTTCCAAGAATTCTATTTTTTTTTCCCCAGAGAGAAAAAAACCAAATGGTCATCCTCACTATCATAAATAAAGTCAGTATCTCTCCATTCCATGAAACATCCTCAAATGAAAAGGATACCTTCAGGACAGAGCAAATGGGTCATTACTGAAGCCAAGGACTCCCATGCTCCTCATTGTACAATACACTTTCTACTCGTCTTAAGAAAAAGCCCACTGGCTGAAGTATATTCATTAAGCAGCTCTGATCTCTTCAATAAGATGAGCAAGGAACATGACTTGCAATTGAATAAGAGATTTGTAATAGTCCCAAAGCACTTTTGAAATTTAAGAACTGATCATCTGCTTCCAACAGAATTACTTTACATGCAGAATACTTTTAGCTGAATATAAAATCCCCACTCCACCAAAATCTGAGGCATATTATTATACATGAAAAAAGTCTTGAGGCTCTCCATGTCAAATTCATGTTTGCATTCAATGGTTGGGCTTTTTTTTTTCCATGGTGGTCACAGATGCATAAGCCAACAGCAGATGGTGTGAGAATGTCCATTTGCCTTCCTTTCTCTGCATACAGATTCTCTTCCCTTGCTTAATTGCTGTGACCTTCACTGTGTGTTCTAGTGTGGTATCTGCCATAGCAAGGCCCTCCAGATGTGAGAAGTGAGGTGTTCAGAGCTCTGAGCAGCTTGAGGAGCATTTCTAGTATCGACATAAGATTACTGATCTTCCAGCTCCCTTTATGACCAGTACAAACCATCAACAACAGAAAATGCCATTTCAATGAGACAAGGATAACACATCTGAACCATGGTGATGCCCTAGAACAAGACATTCTACAGTATGACCAGCATAAATGTGTGTATGTGTGTGTACCATCTTCTAAAACTTGTAACAACTCACCTTAAACTTCAAACTTCCTTGACTTCTTGACACATTTTCCCCAAATCTTAACAGTATTTGAAGCTTATTGGAAGAACAGAGCATAACAACAGGCTTTAATTTTCCATACAGTATTTTCTAAAATTATGCAATTAAATCTTTATATAAAATAGAGGCATAAAAGATATGATTTGCAGATTCACAGAAGATTCACGGTTGGAAAGGACCTTTGAGATCACCAAGTCCAACCAAAAAAAAAAAAAATAGAAAAAAAGAAACAAACACCAACCAACAACAATAACCATGAACATGCTAGAGCATGTCCTGAAGGTCTAAGTCTAAAATACATGATATTTGGAAAATACTAATCTAAGAATTCATATATAATTTTCTGTGAATTTAAATGTAAGATTATGGAGTTAATCATGTGGAAAGATTCATTGTTTATTTGATAATTTTTCCAGGTTTTTTGTTGGCATTACCCTGAACAATGTGTTGGTTTTGATACACCACTACTTTTAGAAAGGCACTGTTGTAATGAAAGGTTAAATGTCAGTAGTTCACTATTCTCAGATAATGCCTTATTCCACAGAGAGTTTCACTGATTTAGTAGGAAAACTTGCACAATAAAATAACCTTCAATACCAGAAAAGGAATGAAAGCCTGGTCCTGTGTCATTTGGGACCCAGTTTTGTCCACTGAAAGTTGGAGACTAGTTTTACAAAATACGTGTGTTATTTTCATCTCTGCAATAGGAAATGCAGCTACCTAAATCAACACAGAAAAAGGCAACCCATGGAGTTAAATGTGATGCCTAAAAGCAGTAATGCAGGAGAAGTGATAATTTAAATGCATGCAGTGTTGTTTCAAGCAGAGGTTTTTGGCAGATATTATTTTTTTTAAAGACCACAAAGGTGTTATTATTGTTGGACAAAAATAACAGCTGCAAGGGAGGCTGAAATTCTTTCTGAGATAACAAAGAACAAAGGAAGGACTTTGCATCAGGATTTGTGTCAGCTTTAACAGCTAAATTGTGCTCTCAGCTCAGTGGGCAGGATTACCACTGAAAGCATTGTGTGACCACATTAGGCCATGCTCAAGGGGAGAATTTGGCCCAAATGGATTACCAAATCCAGGGCCAAGGGCCAGCAGCCATTGAATGAATTACCCTTTCATTGAGGCCCTCCAGAAGTGAAGCAGCTCATCTCTGTGTCTGTGTGTTCTGATACAAAAGGGAGCAAGAAGGATTTAAGCCATGTCAGTCTTCTACTCTGGCTGATAGTGCACCCCGGCAAACTCCAGTGTTAGCACAAATGAAGAAGGAGTACATTTCAACACAAAACTGAGTACCTGTAATTCTCCTGAAGAAGTGGAATACACCCAAATGCCATTTTTGAAACACAGGCTGTTTTTACTACTGCTCAGAAAATGTTTAAATCTCTAATAGAAATCTATTGTTTTCAGGTCTAGGATCAAACAAAACACAATACAGGCCCTCATCCCCTAAGCCAGAAATGGTCCTTTGAGTATGATGTGTATCAGTCTGGAATGTAGAACAACAGCATAAAGCAGAGTTTACTCATTCCTGAATAAGCTAATACATGTGCCCTGAAGAGGTTCTCATCTCAGCTCTTTGGTCTATGTCTTTGGAAAATATGCTTCTCTAAGTCTTTAACACCCCTTTAACAGATAGGGCTGGCTCTGCGTATTTTGGCGGTGCAATGTGGAATGAAAAACGCAGATGTGAATGCTCTAAGAATGTATCCTTTTAGTTACTAGAATATGTATTTTATTCCACTGAAAAGACAAGAGGTGAAAGGGACTAGCAATGTGTCACTTAGAAACTGAGCATACGATACAACACATCATATTCTGCCCTTGAACACTGGACCTCAGTCACACTGCTATAGAGGCTGTGGCCAATCAACCACCACCTTTATGGGGTGAATGGCTGAGAGAGAAAGATGCAACTCTTATCATGCACAGTCAGTGCCAGCAGCCACTCACAGGTCACCAAAGTCCTCAATATCAAACTTATTTGGGACCCAGACTAACACATGGGCCTGCACATTAACCTTCTCTTTAAAACATGTTTTCTCATTTTCAAAGTTGATGACATAATTTACTTCCAGTTCCTGCCAATATATAATGGGTTTGCTTAATTTAAAAGCTCTTCTCCATTTGGGAATGAAGGATAGAAAAGAATAACTTTGTATCAGATCCCTTTCCACTCTGTGAGTGCCTTACAAGTAATATTTTCAGCAAAACCTCATGTTTACATGGCTTTTGCCTTGGGCTGGGCAATATGGACACCTGTGAGGTATAAATCCAAACATGTAAATAAATAAATCCCAAATAACTGTTGCTGATGAGCAACATGCATCTAAAGATAGGGCAAAGGGAATGAGGAAATGTACAAATGGTTGTCTGAATATGAAAGAAATGTTTGTGACCTTTTTGTTTGCTTCTTACAAGTACTTCCATGCTCTCTGATTACTGCAAAATTTTAATAATAAGCTAGCCCTGAAGCAAATACACCCTTCCATGAAGTCTGTAAAAAGCATATAAGGCCCTCACAAGCCCTCCCTCCCACTCCTCCAGTGTGAGCCACCAATGCCACTAGGCCATGGAGGACAAGAGGCAAGCAGGTAGGGTTAAGGAGGTAGGGTCATGAGCTACAGCTTCTCCACACCATGCTGCAAGTATGGCCTAAGGGAAACAGTCAGGTTAGTCCTAGTGTCTGTCTTCTCCAAACCTCAACCACCCTATTTAGCAATATCTTCTGCAAGAGGGTCCTCCAGCATCCATTGCAGTCAACACTATGGCTTGTTTGTATTCTATATACCTTCGGCCCTTGTTCTTGATGTAGCATTTGCCCTGTGGATATTGTAAAACTGGATTTTTTTTCTTTTTTTTTTTTTTTTTTTTTAAGAAGGGGGTGGACTGAGCATTCAGTGTCCTGCAGATTGGAAACTGGCATGATCTGAGTCAAACTAGAAAGAGATGTCCTATTACTAGGTAAAACTCATATGAACAGCCTCTCTATTTCTCTTTCTCTGAGGCCCTTCAGTGTCTTTGGTTTATAGCCAAACACATTGGAGACTTGGACATAATAATGCTGAAGGTCATAGTTTCTGAGTTATAGGCACTCAGTGGCATTTCTAATATCCAAATCTGATTAGTGGGTATGTCAGAAATTTGGCACCTTGGAGTGGGATTTGTGGAAAACAGCTGAGTGGAGAGATGCCAAAGCTGGGCAATAGCGCTGCCAAGGACAAAAGGGTATGTTTTAAGTTGTATCCTTCCCTGAGAATTGAAAGCCTTGCTCAGGGCAACAAAAGATGCCATTTTTGAATCCCTCTGCTGAAGCTTTTCCTCTCTCTGAAGCAGGGAACTTCATGTTTGGCTTTGAGAAAGCCCATGTTGCCCTGGTGCTCTGCAGCCTACTGCAAGACTGCAGAATGCCAGCTTGTCTTCATGGGGCTCTTTTCTTCCATGATGTTTGCAAAGGTCTGAGTGCAGGCTGCAGATGTGCTATGTGTACTGCCTGACAAGCTGTCCATTACTGCTATTCTTCTTGTACTCCCCTCTGTGCCTACTTCTTGTCTCTTTTTTATAGAAGACTGTAAGGAGTTTAGGGAAGAACATGCCATTTTGCTGTTTGTTTTCCTTTTTGGAGTTCACAAGACATTAATTTGTTGTGGTCCTAGACCAGGTAATAAAAGCAGGTATCTGTGTGTGTTCTCGGGTCTATTCAGGAAACAGATGCAGTGTCACCTGATATGTAACCAGGAGAGCAGAAATTAGAAGTGCTGGTAGTAAGCTTTTGACAAAGTATTGGTAAGGAATTGCTTACTGCCTACTGTCACAGGTAAATAATTTGGTTAAATCTGGAGTGGTAGTTAAGTTCAAAGAGTCTCTGTACTGTACACCGTGTATTTGTACGTGGCCAGTCACATTTACACCTGAGCAATTATTTGTTTTCTGCTTAAACAGTGGGGAGTAAAAGAGAAATCTTAGAGATTCTTCCCCTAAGATGTCACGGGCTTTTATGATATCTGGAATAGACTTTGATTAAAAGGCTATCATGGCACAGGGTGGGAATAGGGCGTTAGTTGTCTTATGCAGTAACCAAACTGCTAATCAGCAGGTAGATCTATAATAATATGGTGTGATGTGTTTAGCTACTAAATAAATATTTGGCTTCAGATAGAAATAACATTAAAAAAAGAAAAAAAATCAACAGCGTTAGCTGTGTAGAAAAGCAGCTGGGGGACAGTATCTAATGGAGACTGTCATGCCCATGTTTATTTTTGTCTATATTGTACACACCTCACCTAATTTTTGCCATCTGAAGTTTAGACACCTTGTTATCTAGGCTCCTTCTCTAGTCTGTGGAGAAAGGGCTAGATGGGATGAATCACCTGCCAGACATGCTGTCTTTAGATATCTGTCTCAGACGGAAGGATGACCATGAGCCAGCAGTGTGATCTTGTGGCCAGGAGGGCCAATGGGATTCTGGGGTGTATTAGAAGGGGTGTGGTTAGTAGGTCAAGAGAGGTTCTTCTTCCTCTTTACTCTACTCTGGTGAGGCCGCAGCTGGAATATTGTGTCCAGTTCTGGGCCCCTCACTTGAAGAAGGATAGGGAACTGCTGGAAAGAGTCCAGTGCAGAGCCACCAAGATGATGAAGGGACTGGAACATCTTCCTTCTGAGGAAAGGCTGAGGGAGCTGGGTCTCTTTAGCTTGGAGAAGAGGAGACTAAGGACTGACCTCATCTATGCTAATACATATGTGAAGGGTGTGTGTTGGGAGGATGGGGTCAGGCTCTTCTCAGTGAAGCCCAGTGACAGGACAAGAGGCAATGGCTGTAAGCTGAAGCATAGGAGATTCTGTGTGAATACACATAAAATTTTTTCCCCGGTGAGGGTGACAGAGCACTGGAACAGACTGCCCAGAGAGGTTGTGGAGTCTCCTTCTATGGAGATATTCAAAACCTGTCTGGACGTGCTTCTGTGTGACCTGGTGTAGGGAATCCTGCTGTGGCAGGGGGGTTGGACTAGATGATCTTTCAAGGTCCCTTCAAACTCCTAATACTCTGTGATTCTGTGAATGTGTCTCTGGAAGTGCCTGTTTCTCTCCTTTGTCTCTAGGTGGAGGCTTGTGAACATCCAAGCTACAAGCCTAACTTTTAAATACTCACAGATGAGTAAAAGCAACCCCACCCTACCTTGTGCACAGTCCTCACCTTTTGATCTGCTTTTTTTCACTGGAAATGGCAAAGCTTAAGTTAGGAGTTGTCTTCATGTTAAAGTGATGGGATAGCACTGTTCTACCACTTAATGCCAGCTCATTGTAATTGTCAAGTCTGGGCAGGCAAGTGAAGTCCTGAGCTGGTTAGACACCTCATCTTTTGTGAGAATCTGCGGGAAGTGCCAGGGCTTCTAGCTGTGCTGTGCAAGCTACCACCTCCTGGCCTCAGAGGGCTTAGAGTGCGATAGGTTACTTGTGGCTATTGTGCCAAGTATATATGCATAAATAAGCTAGAGGAGCACATATCGGACTTGCCTAGGGAGTAGGAAATAGATTTCCAGGTGTGAATAGTGAGACAGATGTGGAATAGACATGCTTTTTCATAGTAAAAAGGCTGGCAGATCTGTGGCTACAGCTACATTGCCTCCTGGAGAGCTCCTCCTTTACCTAAAGTAATTCCATTTGCAGCAGACTCCTAATGTCGGTTCCTTGTAGGAAGCAGGGAAAGAAATCACTGTGGCTGCCTTTTGCTTCTGCCAGTACAGCAAGAGTTACTCAATTCATTCTTTCTTTTGCTCCATGCAGTAATAACCAGTGGTGGGCAAGCTGAGATGATTGCCAAATTTCAATTTTCTTAGCAAAACATTTGATAAATAGCATAGTGAAGCTCATGTAGAGCTAGCCAGCTTAACCAGCTTCCAAACTCTGCTCAGGAAAGAAAGCAGATAAAACCCAAATACATTATCACTCCAGCTTAGCTAGCCTGTACTGCAAACTTCTTTCTCTCCAGTTGTCTGCCAGTCAGACATTTAGACAGGCTGTCATTATCAGCCACCCGCTGCCCTAACCTTACCCCAATTTTTTTAAGCCCTACAGCACTGTCATTTGATGTGTCTGGTGAGAGAATTAAAGTAGATGAACACTGAGGATACCACTCCCTTAGGTAATGATATATTCTGATTCCCTCCAGCTATCTTCCTGACAACCCAGTCCTCCTCATCCTGGCCTTACTCCCCTTTTCCACAGAATGTAGAATGATTAAAACTCCTCTACATAAGGCACGACTTCATTCAACATTCAGCTTATACTCTGTTAAAAAATGCTTATGACAGATGGGTATATTCTGTGCCACAACAATAAGTTAGTTGGCATGCAATAGCCAGTAGTAAAAGCAGACAAAAATACCTGGCATGCAGACGTCAGGAAGGAAAAGAGACAGAAACACTGAAGTGTTGTGTATTTTTGAAATACAACCTTAAACAAGGCCTCATCAATTCAAGCAACAAATGCTAGATCTTAAAATTATTATGCAGGTACTATCCTGAATGCATTCAGCAGAGAGAAAAGCACTGAAATATTTCTCTTGAATCATCAAGTATGCAAGAGATCTTAGGATGAGACAGGACACACAGTTATTTTGGAAGTCCACCAGTTCTACAAGTCAGAGGAGCTTCACCTTGGAGGTCAGGTTGAGTGTGTCAATTTTTTTTTGCTCTGAACTCTATTGGAAAGCAAATGGAAGATCTTAAATCAAATGAAACAGAGACACTTCAGGTCACCTAATAAGGGAGCTTCGGGGAGCAAGTTTATAGAATAAGCAGCTTAAAAATTATCGGGCTCTCAAAAAACACATGCTGGGGTGATCCTGGAAAAGTTCATTTTGATAACTTGTTCTTCCTAACAGCAGTAGCACTGCTTGTTTCTGGTATAATTATCACATGTTTAGATTCAGCATTTGGAACTAGGAAGCTTCTTTCCTATCTTAAAAATGCAGTCAAGGGAGTCAAAAGCTGTGTCCAAAAAAACCCTACAAACCTGATTTTTAACCCAAAGGCACCACACCCAGTCATAGTGTTAAAATGATACTCCTTCAAAAAAGCAAGGCTCTCTTGACTTGTGATATTATCACAGCCTTGGAATGTATGCTCAGCCTTACTTGTATTTACTGGTTGGTTTTTTTTTTTTGTCTTAATTGTATTAAATAGTTGATGGATCACATGCTATTGTAACAAGTAAAACATGTTTGATAAAACAAAACAAATAGGCTGGTGAATAGAATGTGCAGTCATAATTATTTTTTAAAATATAGGCAAACATGAGATGTAGGGCCAGAATCATAGAATCATAGAATGGCTGAGGTTGGAAGGGACCTTGAAGATCATCTAGTTCCAACCCCCCTGCCATGGCAGGGACACCACATNTTCCTCTGGACCCGCTGCACGAGGTCCAGAATAAGACTGAATGTGCCATAGTTTCCTTATTATGTGGATGCAATTTCATGTTCCTCAAAGGTAGTACAAAGAATACACACTGCCTGCCAGATGATTGTTCTCTGAGCAGTTTTCCTTTGCTGAATGTTGGGCAAGAGAACACACATGGCTCTAACCCAGGCTGCAAAGGCATCCCTGGCTGCAGTGAGCAAGAGTACCCTGCAATGTGCTTTATTCCATTCTACAAAGTCCCCATTACTTTTTGCACAACCTGATTTGTCCATTTTATGGCAGTAAAGGGAGAGCGAGCCATCTTTCCTGAGCAGTGAAGGGTACCAGCTGCAGACTAGTAAAAACTTCTGGTGAGCAAGTTTAAAAGAAGAAGGAGAATGACAATGTCCAGTAAAGGAGAAAATGTTCTCACCATTACCAGACTGGAAGAGTGAACATGAATACAGGAGAGCAGAAAGAGTCTGATTGCATGGTAAAAACTTTGTTTGTGAGGGCTGTAAATACGTTACCTATCCCATAGTCCTCAGAGAATTAAACTGGGTACTGGAACAGCTATGTCATTGACTGCATAATCCTCAGAGAGAGCACCTGGACATGAGGAAGATCTGTGAAGGCACATGAGGGCTTAGACACTTTGTTGGTGCAGCTCTAGCTGAGGTGGCTTTATAGGAAATAAAGGTGGATCCAATTCATCAGTCCTGTGATTAGTCAAAATAGAGGACCTCAACTGAGGCTATGCCAAGAGCTCCTGTGCGTAAGGGTCTGTGGATGGAGGTGTCAGATGGTCTCAAAGGTAAGACAGAACAAGTTTTGTGGGTTTTCTTCTTGGTTTTGTGACTTCATGGGCTAAGTTTTCAGTTGTGTAGTTTAGATAAATCAGCAATTATACATTTGATTAAAGTTTATTTCCCTGTAAAATCCTATTGCTGTTTCACGACCTAATGAACTGTCAGATACACTTTTTTTCCTATTTGGTTGGTTTTGATGGCCACAAGTTTGGGCTTAGCTGGTGAAGGGACTGGAGGAATCCAGCAGTATGGTGGCTGGGTGGAAGTATTGTTAACACCTTGTGTGAGGTAACCACTATTCACACAGAGGTATACATGTAAATAGCCAGTTACAGAATCAAAAAGACTGTTCCTGGTCAGAATATATTGCTTTAGTGGCTAATCAGAAGGTCTTTCTGCCAAACTCATGAAGAGGAGAATGTATTTACCCTCTTACTGGAGAAGGTATGTAGAAAGTGGCTTCCAAGAATGGGATCTACTCAGAATTGCTATGGAAGAGCTTGTGGATATGCCTCCTGAAGACAGTCATGCTGAGCTGGATGGACCAGGACTGAATTTCTTTCATATTTTGACTTTGTTTTGATATTTCCTAGCCAATAGTTGACCTTCTTGCCTGAGACTCAGAGGAGGTTTTATAGAAACAGCTCTGCTGAAGGTATTGGCTTTAATATGGAAGTCTCTGGGTTTTGTTACTTGCATCTGTAACTACTAAAGGAAGAGAAGTAAGTTTACTACACATGAATTTTACACTCAGTTGCCTATTCTTCATGGAGAGACCTGGGATAATATATGATGCACTGAGCAGAGCCAGCCTAACCATCTGGAAGAACATTTGCAGCAGGAAAAACAGGGGAAGTGTGGGAGACCATGGGGTAAGAGAGCAGCCTCACTTACCAAAACTGCTGTTGTAAAAAACCCTGTTAGACATGGGTGGCCTTGATTATTTTGTTTTTTTCTTATGGGAAATAAGTTACTGCAGAACATACTGCCAATGATTGCTAACTACACCAAGTGATAGGACAAAAGAAACATTTAAGAGAATATTTTTTAAAAAGAAAAATTAAAAAAGATATCACATTTTGTATTTTCATGTGAGCACATCAATCTGGAGTTTGTCCTTTATGAAAGGAAAAGCATACCTAATGGTATACCTAAAGGCTGAATGCATTTTAACGCATTCCTAAGCAAGTCAAAGATTTAACGTGGCACTCTGATGACAATCAGAGAATATAACTTTTCAGTAAGTTGTAGTTTTGCTTAACTTTTCTTAGACATGTTTGGATATACAGTGCATTAAGTAAAAGTAATGTTGGGGTTGGGAGATTAAATACTAAAGTCAGAAAATTCCCCAACTTCAGGGTGCAATTTCAATTTGTCTGTGCACATCATGTATGTTTTACACAAGCAAGCTAATAATAATAATGAACTGTCCTAGGCTTTGATTAGGACTGCATGCACCATATGATTCTAATACATTGGGTGTGCCTAGTTGTACCAGGGGAGGTCCAGGCTGGATATTGGAAAAAATTTGTTCACTGAAGGAGTAGTTAAGCATTGGAGCAGGCTGCTCAAGGTGGAGTCAGCATCCGTGGAGGTGTTCAAAAAATGTGTAGACTTGGCACTTCACAACATGGTTTAGTGGTAATGGTGATGTTGGGTTGACAGTTGGACTTCATGATCTTAGAAGTCTTTTCCAACCTTAATGATTCTATGATTCTATAGTAAGCCATCTGAACCATTTCATTTATCTTAGTGAGGGCGTCAGAGCATATTTGAGACCAAATGTTTTCTAGATCTGCCTGCTTAATGTTTCCTCTCTTTCTCTCTTCATTGCTCCCCACCTGTCTCCCTGACTATGGCTTCTTTGCTGGAGTTTTCTTATTGCTTCTTCCCCAGCCACTCCACCAGCTCCATCAGCTCTTCTGCCACCCTCCCTTGTCTGCGTAACCCCTCTAGTCACTTCTCTACTTTCTGTGACAACTACACAGCTTCTTTTGTCTCTCCCATCCCCAGCTTTAAGTTTCTTGCTGAATTGAACTAAAAAACCCAAAAAAATCCAGAAAACAAACAAAAAAAAGAAATGAGAATTGAGAATGAAACTAAATACAACACAGAACTTGGGGTAGAGTTGTAAATGCTTTGATGCTGATTGTGCAAAGTATCTCAGTGTGAGTCTACCTGTAAACTGCCTTCTACGGTGTGTGCAACTGCTAATCCTGATTCTGCCTGCACCTAAGAACTGTGTCTGTTTTCACTATAGAGCTATTACTTTACCCCTTAGTCTCTCTTTTCTCTATATCTACATAGTGAAGTAGCAGGTGCATTTTAAGCCTCATAATAAAGCAGCGTCAAGAAAGCAACAGAGATTAATGTTGGCTGGAGTTAAGAGTGAACAAGTGACAAGAGAAAACATTAGAAGTTCACTATTTTTCATTTTTCTTCAATATCTGAGAGGCATTTGGAGTGGTAGAACATTAGTTTCAACCTAATTGATGCAGCTCTAAAGAGATGTTAACCAGTGCACTCAAAACAGGCAGAATGCTGCTGAAAATTGTTTTGAAAACATAATAAGTGGAAATATCAAATCATCATCAAGACCTCTTTTCTGTGATATGAATATTATGGGTGACACTCCAGTGGCATAAACCTTGTGGTTAAAATCACTTGAAAGTCTTTTTAGAGATACCATATACACCAGTTGTTTTCTAGGAGTGTTATCCACATTCAGCTGTAGCTCCAAACCTGTAGTTAATTGCTACAAAACTCAGCAATGACCTAGCGGCAGTGGAAGAACAGAAGCATTTTGCATAGCTCCAATCTCTTTTCCTCAAATCTCTTTTACCAACTTCTCTGCTCCTCTCCCCATGTTATCTAATGATGGAGGTGATTTGAAAACCATCTCATGTCTAGGTAGGATATCTTCCCATCTCTGCTTAAGAAATTAATAGTACTGGGAGGTGAAAGCTGTGAATTCAACTTGCACAGACTGAGTCAATGCGTAGGGTGGAAATAGAGCTAATGCTTTCAGTCACGAGTGTAATCAGCTGCTTCTTGACTTTCAGTGCTCCCACATAGTCAGTGATGTGCGGACCTCAGCAAACTGATAGCACCAAATAATTCTGTGTCGTGCTCTTGGGCCAGTAAGATCCATTCTAAGACAACCACAGGGATAAATACATAACACATAAGTAATGGAAAACTTTTACTGAGGTGAGGAGTCCTCTCTCCATACCCCTTCTGCTTACTCATGCACTGTAATTTGCTTAGGCAATTGCTGTGAAAATACAAACCATTGCTGCAATATGTAGAGCACTTGACATTTGTATTTATGCAAAGAAATATAACACTAGGAAAAAAATGTAACTGTTTATTCTGATAGAATCTTATGCAGCTTGCAAGAGCCTAAAAAGTGCAACAATAGGGTTTAAATTCCCTGTAAGAAAAAGGACAAGAATGCCCAATCTTGTTCTCCCCTAACTGATTATAATGTATACTGGCTGCAGCCAGACACTATGTACCCTGCAAACCCTGGCAGACCAGCACAGTGGGTGAACTTAGGTCTTGGTTTGCTACAGCAGATAGGTGCTTTCTGTTTCTCCAGAACAAACTATTTGTGTGTTTGGTCTTTGGGTGCAGTCTATGTCCCATGTACTTCCCATTATGTTTCTAGCAAAGCAGAAAAGTGATTAAGTGAGAGATGTAGAATTAAAATATTTGTGTTTGGGGCAATAGAGTATGTATTTGTTTCTCATATACACCAAAAAAATCAATCTCATTTGTTAATTTACTACTGTGACTGCACAACGAATTGGATGTCAGTGATCTTCAAACCTGAAGGAGCATATAAGTGTTTTTCAAATGTATATATATCATAGAATCATAGAATTGTCAGAGTTGGAAGGGACCTCAAAGATCATCTAGTTCCAACCCCCCTGCCTGACAGGGATGCCATCCACTAGATCAGGTTGCCCAGGGCCCCATCAAGCCTGGCCTTAAAAGCTTCCAGGGACGAGGCTTCCACAACCTCTCTGAGCAACCTGTTCCACTGTCTCACCACCCTCATAGTGAAGAACTTCCTCCTAATATCCAACCTAAATCTACCCTCCTCTAGCTTACACCCATTTCCCCTGGTTCTATCACTGTCTGACCTCCTAAAAAGTCCCTCGCCAGCTTTCTTGTAGGCTGCCTTCAGATACTGAAAGGCTACAATAAGGTCCCCTTGGAGGCTTCTCCTCTGCATCTGGAACAACACCAGCTCTCTCAGCCTGTGTGCCTCCCAGGCACATGGTGTGTCTCTTGGGGTGTCCTCCACGGGTTTAAGAGCTGGACTCAATAATCCTACTGGGTCCTTCCAGCTCAGACAGTACTATGATAATACGATGATACTATGACACTTCTTGGAGTAAGTTAGGAGGAAGTTCTTCACCATGAAGGTGGTGAGACAGTGGAACAGGTTGCCCAGAGAGGTTGTGGAAGCCTCATCCCTGGAAGCTTTTAAGACAAGGCTGAATGGGTCTCTGGGCAACCTGAGCTAGGGGAAGGTGTCCCTGCCAGGCAGAGGGGTTGGAACTAGATGATCTTTAAAGTCCCTTCCAAGTCTGGCAATTCTATGATTCTTATCCTACATCCCACCCTGGCCCAGGGATGCTGTTCACATTTTTGTGTTGCTGTTGCTGTTGTCAAAATTGTGACATTCCTCGGAAACAATCTGTTTAACCAACTGTTATTTTTAGATGGAAAAAAGCTTTCCTCAAAAATGTTTCCACCTGCTTTGCTGAAGATGTACTCACTTCTGTGCACAACCCAGTCATTTTTGAAGGACTGTTCTCTGCAGTTGCTGTTTGTGTGACCTTCACCCTGGCCTAGTACCCTATTGTTTTAATTGGGGAAAATAATAACACAAAACTGAGTGGGCTGTTATGAAACATTTGAGCTCTTCAAGCTACCACTTATTTAAAAATCAGACTCTGCAAACCCAAAGCTACTACAGACTTCAAGGTTGCCAGCTGACAAAAAAAGCAGTTATTACAAAAAAACCCTGATATTTTGTCTTCAAACAAAGAATTAGTAATGTCAGAGTCAGTAATGTTGACAATGTCTGTTAACTTTACTGAAGGAGAAAACCTCCAACTCTTACCTGTGGACATTTTTATAGAAATAAAAAAAAGTTTATTTGGTATCTTTTTAAAAAAAATTCATAGAAGTATACAACAAATAACTATCACAATCTAAAATATCACTGTCTGTAACAATGCAGAGCAAAACCTACTTAAGCCTTGACTGATCTGATAGAAGCATATCCAGCCATGACATGACTTCAAATGGCAAAAGACGGTAGGGGAAGTGTCCATTTCCATTAGACACTAGCTTATCAGGAATCCTTTCTCCCACTGGAGCAGCACTAGGGCTGAGTGGAGTGCCATAGTCTGCAAGCCAGCCAAATGTGGGGGCTTTGTACATTCAGGCTGACTTCCTGCCTCCTCTGCCAAGCATGGCACTGCTCCAGAAAGGTACCCCTGGGGGGGCAAGGAAAGCTGGCAGGGTACAAGAGGCAATTTAGACTACTTTAAGAGCCTTTTTACAGAATTGCTTGATAATTACAGAAAATAGGTTCTGATTCAGTATTTACATTGTAATTGGATTTATTGAAGAAAATCATTTTGGATTTGGTTTGACAAGGATTGAACTGCAAAACAAGTTCTGCAACTCTATGAATCAAGTCAGCCTGCTATGAGAATGACAGCCTATTTTGCCACAGTGGGACTTCATTATTGGTAGACTGAAGTGCCAAAATAAGCATAAATCATGTGTTTATTCTCTAGGGGCAAGTATAGGCCAGTGTGTTTTCAGCTCACCCTTTCAAGGCCTACCAGTAAAATGACATAGGTGTAAGCCCTGTCAGAAGCTCCCTGCAACTGAGAGGGCATTATGGGAAGTCTCTGCATGTTGGTCTGTGGAGCAGATAAGCATTATCTTTCTCTGCACTTCACCTGCATGTGAAAGCTTTTTATAAACGTAGCATCTGTAAATTGGCAATGTGGCTCCTTCATTTACTACACATTATGACTCTTCACAACCTCGTAGTTTGTGATCCACAACCAAAACTAGAATACACCTAGTGGGGATGCTTGCTTATAGGTCACTGGTGCTGGCCAGCCCTGCAGAAGACCCTTGACTACTGGATGCTGCTCCCCTCCCCAGCACCCTGTGCTGGTGTCAGGGAGTTGCTCAGCAACTGTTTTACCCCATCTGTCCCTCCACCACATCCTTGGGAATGCACCTATCTATGCCCATGATGTGACAGGTCTGTTTCTGTGGTAAGATGGTATGTGTACTCTCTCTTCTGATAGCATTATAATGGAAAATTTGAAAACTGGAACATGTGAGTGCCCCAACAGGAAGTAATGGCCCACCACCATGGAAATAAAAAAAAAAAGAGATAATATAGTTTTAACATAGTAAGAAGCCCTTACGTAAGCATTTTTGATGCAAATGTTTACAGACGAGAAAAGGTCTTTCCTAAGATCCTGTCCTGAACAACTTAATGAAAGGAGTACTCCTATTAAATTCATAAGATTACTTGCCTAAATATGTATCAATTCTTCATAGAAAGCAGTGTATTATTTAGCTCCAAACAAATTAGGCTACATTAAGCAGACTGACAGGTAAGGAGACCAATATAAGATGAAAAAGTATCACAGAGTCTGTTTTGTTTTGAATGTTTGGTCAGTTATTCAAACACTACCATACAGACTGGAAGAGATTTGCATTTTGTTTTTATCAAAAGCAATCCAACCCCCTACTAACTTTCACTTTAGGAGGCTAAATAACCCAATTTATGGAAATGTCTTTGATTTGCCACTTCCTCTCTGAGAGTTGTTGCTGTATGTTCCCAGGACACTGCCTCTGGAAGGCTTGTGTCCCCCAGGCACCCCAGTCTGCTCGCTTCCCCGAGTTTCTCCTGAGGTGCAGATGTATCTGAGATCATCTGAAAGCTTTTGGAGACATCTGTGCTGCTTCAGGCTCAGCTGGATAAACAGGAGCTAGAAAACAAAACCTTCTCCAGAAGTGTTAGGTGCATTGGTGGCAAATGTAAAGTAAAAGAGAGGAAACGTGATCATTTACATTTAATTCATGGCTGCAGTTACTCATAAATTTTTGCCTAAAGGCACATTTAAAAAAAGTTCAGGCAATGTTTTTATCTGAAGAATTAGCTATAGGGACTCAGTGCTGGGGCAGAAATAGGGAAGTTAGCACTTAACCCAATAGAATGCCTCTGCATGTCCCTATGAATTTTGCATTTATTTCAGCTGAACACTAAGTCTTTGAAAACTGGATTTATGCATAGTCATTGATGATTGTTCACATAAGCAATTGCAAAAAGCTGCTTAAAGAACTGCACTCTGCTTTTTGTCTTGTTTATCTGCACTCATGTTTTTAGAGCTCTCAAGCCAGACAGGCCCTACATCCAGATATCTTTGTCAAAAATCATGTCTTAGAGAAAAAATAAGTGTCCTGAAATTTTGTCTTTCAGTTCAGTAAACAAAAGGGATGTTACTAGCTGTAGGTACCTTTCCTTTGCCATCAGTGACTGCTCACAGGCTGTCACCTTCTCCCAGAGACCCAGGATATTGTATCTTGAAAGTTGAAGGTTTTTTTAATGAAAGGGGATTTACAGATATATTTAATATTTTCTTCTAACTCAGCGAGAAACACTATATCAGAACACTTGTTTCATAAGGTATGACCCTCAGAACCATCTTAGACAACGATACAAGATAACACTATAAGCTTTGGTTTTTAGAGATGGTGACAAATCAAGTCTAAATTAACAGAAATAAAAGAGATATTTATCTATTTTTCCTTCTGCACAATTACTTCCTGTAATTGCTGGGGCTTTGTCTCATCCGCTTTTTCTGTTAGCGAATACTGTCAAAGACACAATGATAGAAAGTAAGGAACTCTTCCACAGCATATACTAGTAGCACATTTTTACAAATAGCTGACATATCCTTCACTGAATGTAGGGGTTTAGATTAAAATACAAATGTAGGTATTTGAGCACTATAAGGAAAAAGGCCTTCAAGGCAACTAAAAGACTCCTTTTATATTATAGCTTTATTATCACAGGTTTACTAAAATAAGCCTCAGCAAAACTAATTTCCTTCCAAAGAACAGAACACTGAATTAAAAGAAAAGTAATTCTGATATTGTTCAGAAATGATGCTAACATACCCAGTAGTGGTTAAATTTAATTAGTAAGTGTTGCATCTAATGAGTCCATTTGCAGAGCTACCTGGTTAATGTACCCTTGTTATAGTGGAGCTAGTCTGAATTAAATGCATACTACCAAGAAGGAACTAGCTATTTAATCAGCTAAGACACTAGGATTTTTAACCTATCACTACCTAAAGCTGCCACAGATGATGAAAGCATATCTGTCAGTAAAAACAGGAACTTGATATCAAAGACTGAGACATCTGTTTTACTACAAGTATCCAAATAACAGGCAATTTCTCCTAAACAATTACAAGGTAAATTTTTTTCAGTATTGGTTTATCCTGTTTACGAACAAACAAACAAGCAAACAAACAAGAAGGATGGAACAAATACTTGAATGTGTGACTCTTACAAACTAACACTGAAAAAAAAGTCTTCTTAATTTAACATTGTTGAATGAGTTGAGTGGCAAAGCAGCTTGGAAGCCAGAGTGAGAGAAACAAAAAAATCTTAAAATGTTGTAAGCTTTAAATAAAACATAGAAACATTTTGTATGTGTGTGAAGAGAGGACCACTACAAATAAGTCACTGTTTGAAATGTGGTATATAATTGCAGGAAGTTTGTAGAAGGTGTCATGATACCTGTCAATTATCAGCAGACAGAAAATGCAGATAACATACATAATTCATCAGCGTACTGCCCTTTGTTGTTAAGCCAACTGATTTAGTTCCATAACATAACTGCTTTTTCAAAACAAGGCATTTAAATTCAAATGAAATACTGTTACCTCTTTTAAACGCATTCATTTATTATACTGGTTCAGATGTATATATATGCATTGCTGAATGTTAGCAAGGAAAACTACAACTAAAAAGTTTATTTGTGGACACAAATCTGTTGTATTATGAGGAACAAAAGAGGTGTTATGATATCAGTCAGCCTGTACGTTCTTGGATGAGAGAATCTGTTAGCCAACTCTGACATTTAATAGAAAACACTTGACAATTAAAATGATTTTACTGTTCTTAATATATTTATTTATTCTACTAGTCTCACACAAATTGTTTTAATAATGGCAAATATACTTTAAAATTGACTAAAAAAAGAGTATAGAGTTCAATTCAGCTTGATTTCTCCTGCTATAGCCTTTAATTGTTCCTGTCTGAAGACAGAAGGATCTTAATTGAAAAAAAAAATCTATCTAAATAAGGTCTAGCAGCATCTATCATGATTAAAACACCCTAATAGAAATACAGAGGTTATGGAAATAATTAGTATCCCTTGCTTGGGTATGAAGAGACAGAGAATGTTTGTAGGGAGACAGATCTGAGATACAACATAAATCTGTATATTGTAGAAAAAGCATAAAGAGGAAGGAAATCAAGTGCTTTTATTTACTATTTCAGAATATGAGAAGAAGATACATTGTGAAATCGAAAGCATAGCAAATAGAAAACTCATCAAGTGAAATACCTGCTACATAAAGGAAAGGCTTCCACATTTGGAGTTCACTCCTGAAAGGTAAGTGGGAGCAGAAAGCTCTTTTGTTTAAGGAGGATGTCTACAGAGTTTGAACTTTTATGAGTGATGACTGCTTTTACACCCATATATAAAGGAAGCTGTGAATGTTGTTATTGTGTATGAAAGTCTATGCTACTGTACCAAAGCTACCACTATCTGATGGATGCATTTCCCTTGTGAGGATGCTGTCTGCATTCGCCTTTGTCAGTTTTGATTCTGGACAGGTGAGTCTGTTGTGCACTTAAAGCACACTACATGCTGGTTTATTACCGAATAAGTGTAAAAACCTTCCAAGAAGTAAATCCTTTTTATTAAAAAAATTATTTTCCTATGAAGAATAACAAAATCTAGTAAATCAGATGACAGGTAGAGTGTCCTGGTTTGGGTTAGAACAGAATTAATTCTGTTCAGAGGTTTCACTGATTTTAGTGATTTTTAGATTAATAAAATGTTTAAAATATTTTTGGTTTTCACAAGACTGTTGATAGCAACAGCAAAACAAGAAGAAATTGATTACATCCCAGTTTATATGGTTTTAAAAAAAGGCAGGACAGGCTGCAAAACTTTGTGGGAGGAGCTCAGGCTGACACCTTTCTCTCCTCTCAATATTCTGCCAGGGCCCAAGTACTTTCCTTCTCAACTGCGAAGGTGTTTATCCTTGTTGGGTGCGTTCTGGAGCCAACTGATAACTCAGTGGTTGGGGTGTCCTTTGGCTGGACCCAAGGAGAAGTTGCAGGTACTGCATCTCATTTTATATTTTATTATCCAAACTCATATCTGACATAAGATGTTGTCTATTTGTTCTAGCAAGTGCAAAACTGAATATCCGTAAGTAAGATCAGTTTTTGGATATGGTGCTTTGGCTAGCTGCAAGTAAATTCAAATCAATTTATCCACATGTAAATCAATCAAAGTGTTGCCATATTTGTGTCCAACAGGTAACATACAGTATTCATCTATCCATAGGAGCACTGCAAAAAGCAGCATATTTATGCACATATAGAATAAAAAGTAATTTCACTTAAGTAGGTAAAGCTGTACTCAAACATATGTGCTGCATAAACAAAACGTGTCTTGTACTCACAAACAATCTGTACTACTGATTGTTTCCCCTGAGTACACATAAAACAGCGTCAAAGGGCAGAACATTGCCAGACTAGTTCAACCACACCTCAGCTTCCTGCAGGCTCACCAATACAATTGTCTCCATAAGTTTATTTGTCTTCATTACACTTTCTCTCACCCTTAGTGATTACTCCACACACATGGCCATTATGTGGGAACAAGATGGCAGAAACACAAGGAGTGCAAGAGCTGGAAAGCACCTGAAGTTTGGGAGGGGGAGAAAACATTGTCCTTCTGTAGTATGATGTTGTCACCCAAATATGTGGACAGTGGTCAAACAGCAGTGAAGGTAAAGACACTAGGAGGCCAAGAAAAGGAAAGGAAAAGAGAAATCTGAGGAGGTCCTTGCCTAAGTTTTGCCACCAAACCATAGACAAAGACACCTGTGCTTGATAGTGTTTTATTTACCTAGGGTCAGTTGGGTATTTTTGTCATGCTTCTGTTTGCACCTCTGAAAACCTTCTGAAGGGCAAATATTTTTTTAGTGTACTAGGCTCTACTGGATGCTGCAGCTACATCTATTGTCCAAAGCAACTAACCCAGTGTCCTCTTAACAAGTCCCATGACTGTAGTAAAATTTGATAAATATTGCCAAAATGTCTCTCCCTATTTAGGATTGTTAAACACTTAATTCCTTTAGATTGGTGGTTCATAACTCATATTAGTTTACAGATTTCTAAGAAAATTTAACAATCACGGAAAAACCAAAAATGCACCTGTCCTCCACCCCATAACTGGAGGATTTAGGTCTTAGTACTAGCTAAGTATGTAGTACAGTATTAAACAAAGGGGATGATGTTGGAAACCACCAGCCCTAGAGATATAAAAGCAGGAAAAAAATTCCTCTCCTAAAATCCAGTATTCTGTCGTTTATCACTGCTTCCACTCATGTATACTGGGAAAAGTTATTTTTAGGTCTAGATGAATGTAAAGTCTTTGCAAGATATAAAGACAGTAAGACTAGTGACTTCTAAAGAACAAACAGGAATAAAAGTTTATTCTTTTTCTTGCTGACCTATTAAGGATGGTTTCTGAGCACGGACAGAAATTTCATTCACTGAAATTTGCCCATTGCCCTGGTCTAGTGATTGGCATCCCTGCCCATGGCGGGTGGGTTGGAACTAGATGATCTTTAAGGTCCCTTCCAACCTCAGCCATTCTATGATTCTATGATTCTCACCAGGTAGCACTCATGTAATATGCCAGAGCCAGGACGGAATGTGATTTATAAAGAAGGGGATGTTTATAGCTACACCTTGTTGTTACTAAAAGAAAGAGCAGAAGTGTATATTCATTTTAAAGTAATAGGGGTAATTTCATTCTTTATGTCACAAATAGTTTTTCACAGGCAACACTGGTACTAGCCATACAAAAATTATTTGTTTTGTGTGGAGATTTAAATCAAGAACTGTAAATACAGACACTTTTTTTTTTCAAACATGGAGTGATAGGCATTTTATTTGCAGTATAAAATTATGGAATAGGTGTTGTGGTTTAACCCCAGCTGGCAACTAAGCCCCACACAGCTGCTCACTCATTCCTCCCTCCCTGGTGGAATGGGGGAGAGAATCCAAAGGCTAAAAGTGAGAAACTCATGGGCTGAGATAGCGACAGCTTAATAGGTAAGGCAAAACAAGCAAAACAAAACAAGGAATTTATTCATTACTTCCCACTAGCAGGTTGGTGTTCAGCCATCTCCAGGAATTAAGAGCTCCACCATGCGTAATGGTTACTTGGGGAAACAAATGCCATCGCTCTAAATGTTCCATCCTTTTTATTTGCCCTCACTTCATATGCTGAGCATGATATCATATGGTATGGAATATTCCTTTGCTCACTTTGGGTCAGCTCTCTCAGCTGTGTCCCCTCCCAACTTCTGTGTTCCCAGACTGCACACTGGTGGGGTGGTGTGAGAAGCAGAAAAGCCTTTAACACTGTGTAAGCACTGCTCAGCAATAGCTAAAATATCACTATGTTGTCAATACTGTTTTCAGCACGTATCCAAAATATAGCCCCATATTAGCTATTATGAAGAAAATTAACTCTATCCCAGACAAAACCAGCACAATAGGCTAGAAACCTATGTCTGTGAAACACTTCACAAATTCTTACCATATTGTTGAAATAAATAATTGATAACCATGCCATCTCTTACTCTTTACAAGTTCAAATTGATCCCAAGCATGAAGTAATGTTCGTATGGCTTCAAGAAATCAAAACTAAAACACATTGAAGTTACAAACTTGAGTAACTGCTCTAAAATACTGCACCCAGATGACATTAGGATAATAGAGGAGTTTTCCTTAATTGAGGAGGCCTGGGTTAGGGAGCAGTTAAGCCATCTGGACATCCATAAATCCATGGGTCCTGACACAATGTAGCAGCAGGTATTGAGGGAGCTGGCAGAAGTCATTGCCAGGCCACTCTCCATCATCTTTGGTAAATCATGGGGGACAGGAGAGATGATGCCTGGGGATTGGAGGAAGGCAAATGTCACTCCAGTCTTCCAAAAGGGCAAGAAGGAGGAGCCGGGTAACTCCAGACTGGTCAGCCTCACCTCCATCCCTGGAAAGGTGATGGAACACTTTATCCTTGACTCTCTCTCTAGGCATATCAAGGATAAGGGGGTCATTGGGAGCAGTCAGCATGGGTTTCCCAAGGGGAAGTCATGTTTGACCAGCCTGGTAACCTCTTATGAGGACATAACTAAGAGGACAGATGATGGTAGACCAGTGGATGTGGTTGATCTTGATTTCAGTAAAGCATTTTACACTGTCTCCCACAGCAACCTTGCAGCTAAACTGAGAAGTGTAGTCTGGATGATCAGGCAGAGAGGTGGATTGTGAACTAATTGAAGGACAGAAGTCAGAGAGTCATGGTCACTGGGATGCAATCTAGTTGGAGGCCTGTGTCTAGTGAAGTCCCTGAGGGGTCAGTCCTGGGACCAGTACTTTTCAATCTATTCATTAACGACCTGCATGAGGGAACAGAGTGTGCTGTCAGCAAGTTTGCTGACGACACTAAACTGGGTGGAGTGGCTGACACACTGGAGGGTTGTGCTTCCATTCAGCGTGACTTAGACAGGCTGGAGAGTTGGGCAGGGAGTAATTGAATGAAATTCAATTAGGGCAAGTGTCAAGTTTTGCACCTGGGAAAGACCGACCCCATGGATCAGTTTAGGCTGGGGACTGAGCTATTGGAGAGCAGTGAAGGGGAAAGGGACCTGGCAGTCCTGGTGGATGGAAGGATGACCATGATCCAGCAGTGTGCTCTTGTGGCCAGGAGGCCAGTGGGATTCTGGGCTGGATTAGAAGGGGTGTGGCTAGTAGGTCAGAGAGAGGTTCTTCTCCCCTTTTATTCTACCTTGGTTAGGTCTCATCTGGAATATTGTGTCCAGTTCTGGGCCCCTCACTTGAAGAAGGATAGGGAACTGCTGGAAAGAGCCACAAAAGTGATTAAGGGGGTGGAACATCTTCCTTCTGAGGAAAGGCTGAGGGAGCTGGGTCTCTTTAGCTTGGAGAAGAGGAGACTAAGGACTGACCTCATCTATGCTTAAAATATGTGAAGGGTGTGTGTCAGGGGGATGGCGTCAGGATCTTCTCAGTGGGCCCCAGTAGCAAGACAAGGGGCAATGGTTGCAAGCTGAAGCATAGGAGGTTCCATGTGAATACACGTAGAAATTTTTTCCCAGTTCAGGTGCCAGAGCACTGGAACAGACTGCCCAGAGAGGTTGTGGAGTCTCCTTCTCTGGAAGTATTCAAAACCCGTCAGGACGCGCTTCTGTGTGACCTGGTCTAGGGAATCGTTCCGAGGCAGGGGGGTTGGACTTGATGATCTTTCAAGGTCCCTTCCAACTCCTAACATTCTGTGATTCTGTGTTACTCATAATATCCATAATATTCACGGTTGGTATAAAGGTGTCACTAGCTTCTAGCAGAACCAAACTCACAGGCATTGCCAAGAGAGTGTTTTGGCTTTTGGGTCTTCAAGCAAAGTTGTTGTCAAAGACTATAGCAGTCTTTGTTTAACCTTCATTTTTTATATGGGACACAATCGCAGTTACTTAGAGGCAGTACAAAGGACTTTAATTCTCCAGGATGCAGTGGTGCGCTGGCAGCTGAGTAACAGGTATTAAGGTAGCTAGACTCAGACAAATAATAGGCACTCAAAATTCTGCATATTAGTTAAGTAGCAGCTGCTTTTATTACAGAATTCTCAGATGCAGAACCTGAGATGGCATAAATTATCAAATCTATTGAAGTCAACTGGAACTATGGTAATTTATACCAGATGAGAATCTAAGCTATCATTGGAGACACAGCCTTACTACAGGAATCTTAAATGACAAACGCTGCACAGTGGATACAACAAAAAGTCTGGAAAACCATTTGATCTGATTATGTCAGTCAGCTACAGTGTCAAAACCAAGGTGTAGTACTCTGTGGAATGCCTACCAGTTTGTGGATATTATTTCACTGGCCACATTGATCTTCTTAACTGGTCTACTCTGGCCTCCAAGAGGGAGGCCTGGAGACACACCATCTACAATGCTGCAGATGCTTTTGAGAAAGCACGCAGGATCTCCCTTGAGGAGAAAAGACAGCGCAGAAAGAATCGTGCCTTGCAGAATACACCATCTAAGGAGTCTTTCTGCTGTGTCTTTTGCAACCGTACATGCCTATCTCGTGTTGGCCTTTTTAGCCACCAACGCGTGTGCAACAAACGTGGGTAGAGCCCTTCCCAAATCTTCGTTTGCGAAGCCTAGCCATGATGATGATGATGATGAATTTAAAGTGCAGATTAGATTTGCCATTTTGTAGCAGAAACAAATCTGCATCTGTGGAATCTTCAAGAGTACCTCAGCCAGGAATACTTTCAGCCTGGAAGAGCAATTAGATTGCTGCTATGAACAACTGACCATTATCACAGCACTTTAACACAGACTTCTGGTGAAATTTTAATATACCAGACTTAACAGACTAAGCCCCTTCAATGCAAAGACAGAAGGCAAAACTGGAAAAGAGGAAGATTCTAATTCCTTTCCCCACAGCCATAGATCAAAATTTGTTTCTTCAGATGCCCATAAGAAAAGTAGAAATGATTCATAGATTCATAGAATAACCCAAGTTTGAAAGGGACCTTAAAGATCATATAGCTCCCACCCTACTGCCATGGGCACATCCACATTCAACCTGGCCTTGAACACTGCCATTGATGGGGCATCCACAACCCCTCTGAGCAACCTGTTCTAGTGCCTCACTACCCTCTGGGTAAAGAATTTCTTCCTAACATACAATCTAAATCTTCCCTCCTTCAGTGTAAACCCATTCCTCCTTGTCCTATTGCTTTCTACTCAGTAAAAAGTCTCTCTCCCCCCGTTTTTGTAAGCCCCCTTTAGGTATTGGAAGGCCACTGTAAGGTCCCCCTAGAGCCTTCTCCAAGCTGAACAAACCCAGCTCTCTCTCAGCCTGTCCTTATATGGGTGGCCCTTCTCTGGACCTGCTGTAAAAGGCCCACATCTTTCTTACGCTGAGGACCCTAGAACTGGATGCAGTACTCCAGGTGATGTCTCACAAGGGCAGAGTAGAGGGGCAGAATCACCTTCCTTGACCTGCTGGTCATTTCTCTCCTGATGCAGCCCAGGATACAGTTGGTTTTCTGGACTGCAATTGTGCACTGCTGCCTCATATCCAGCTTTTCATCCACCATGACCCCCAAGTCCTTCTCCCCAGGTTTGCTCTCAACGATTTCTTCTCCAAAACTGCACTTATGCTTAGGATTGCCCCGATCCAAATGCAGGACCTCACACTTGGACTTGTTGAACCTCATGTGGAAAGGATGTATTCAACCAAGCAAGAGCATAATTTTAGCTTTCTATGCCTAAAGAGGGAATTGGTTTGCTGTAAATAATGATAAACTAATGTTATTAATTACTTGTGCACTTTTTACTTGAGGGACTAAATATCGCTTTACAAACAAGATCCCAAAAGCAAGCTGCAAGTTTTGGACCAACTATAAAACCAAGCATCAATATGGACGTCTTGGTGCATTTAAAATCATACAGGCATGCAAAAGTTAATACATGAGCTAAGCCCGGTAATCCAAAAGAGTATTCCACCTTCTGTACACAGCCACAAGCTTATACAATGGCACAGAGTCAATCAGATACACTGTTTATTCACATGACTGTCACTCACTCTTTCCCCTTTTTCTTCTCCTGCACTTTGGTGGTAAGCATCTCGGGAGAACTCTGTCTGTTCTGCCCTTGATCCTGATCCATAAGTTCCTGTATCCAGTACCAGGATTCAGCCCCTGAATCTGGCTCCCATCTGCTGCTGAGGCCTTCTGCCACAGTACCATCAAACAGGGTTTGGTATTGGGTCTTGTAAATATTTGTATATATTTCATTCATCATCATTATTATTATTAAAGTAGCTTTAGTTTTCTTTTCCAATCAACAAGTCTCTCTCTCTCTTTCTTATCCCCTTTCTTTTCCCGTGGGGGGAAGGAAGAGGGGGTAGCAGGGAGCATCTGTCATTGGGTTGGTGGTTGGCCCAGCCTCAACCCTTGACATCTGCCATTCACCCTACACGTTTTTTTTATATATATTTACACAGTAGATCCTTCATCTTGCCTAGGAACTGTCTGTCATTCATTATTATTTTTCCAAATAAACTTTGAAAAATATTTTAACTACCTTTACACTAGAGTTCATCATAAAAGGTTATTAGTATACTTCAAACAAAATTATACTTCTTAGGGGGCTAGTCAGAATCATTACTGACTATTAGTATTTCTACCATTATGCTTCCACTTATCAAGGTAAGATCTATACAGTTCATACCACAAATACACTTGCTGAGATCAACATAATCCAAAGTAGCAAATTTTGCCTAATTTTCATCCAGCAAATGCTGAAGTGTGGTTCAGACTGTAGCATGAAACATTATTTTTCAATTTTTAAGCTACTTTCAGACTGTTGTCTTCTAAATGCTAGTTTCGGTCCCATGTTGGCAGATCCATACATAGCATGTCATGAATGTTGCCATGATTATACTCCCCATTTAGTAAACAGTATGAAATAAACCCACACTCAATAGCAGTAAGGCAACTTAGACCAATCTGCAGGTACTCTTAAAATTGTTCCTCTTCATTTACGCTTCCTAGAATCTGAGTAAGCAGAAAGTGCAGTTTCATTCATAAGTTGCCAGTATAGGGGACACCATCCCCTTTAAGAAGTGCTGAGACTTAGCAAGCAGGTTTTGATTCCCAGGACCATCAAGGCAAGAGATTCTGAGCAAAAGAAAAAGTTGCTTTCTTCCTCCTAGCAGATGTGGTAATTACAACTCATGAGTACCAGATGGGGGTTGTCACCACAGCATCAATTATTGGGAGAGGAAACTGCAACTTTTGCAAGGCCCAGAGCTATTTTAGGAAGATTTTCCTGATGCTAGAATCAGTCCAGGGTGGATCCAAACTCCATGGCAGTAAATGCCATTTAGAGGGTGGAGTTGGCAAGGGACTAGATTTATACATTCATCCTTCAGATTTTACTTGCATTAGTTCTGCCCTTCTCTTCCTCAGTTCTTCCACTCATAACTCATCCTAGTGATTTATTTTCTTTTTAAAGAAAAGATCTCTAGCTTTCCTAGTGAACTTCAAAAGCAGCCATTCCACTGCAGCCAGTAAACTTTTGTTTTCACAGAATCACAGAATGCCCTGAGTTGGAAGGGACCCACAAGGATCACCGAGTCCGGCTCCTGTAGGCACAGGACAACCCCAAAGTCACACTATGTGCCTAAGTGCATTGTCCAAGTGCCTCTTAAAGCCCGTGAGAGTTGGGGCCATGACAGCCTCCCTGGGGAGCCTGTTCCAGTGCTCCATGAGTCTCTGGGTAAAGAACTTTTCCTAACATCCAGCCTAAACCTCCCCTGGCACAGCTTCATGCCATTACCCCAGGTACTGTCGCTAGTCACAACAGAGAAGAGGTCAGCACTCACCCCTGTCTCTCTGGTGAGTAAGTTATACACAGCGATGAGGTCTCCCCTCAGTCTCCTCCAGGCTGAAGAGACCAAGCGACTTCAGCCTTTCTTCGTAAGTTTTTCCCTCCAAGCCCTTCACCATCCTTGTGGCCCTCCTCTGGATACTTTCAAGCAACTTGATATACTTCTTGTATTGTGGAGCCCAAAACAGCACACAACACTCCAGATGGGGCTGCACTAGCACCGAGTAAAGTGGGACTAGCACCTCTCTTGATTGGCTAGCAATGGAGTGCTTGATGCACCCCAGGATCTTGTTGGCTTTCTTGGCTGCCAGCACACACTGTTGACTCATACTCAATTTATTGTCAACCAAAACTCCCAGATCCCTTTCTGCAGTGCTGCTCTCCAGCCTCTCATTCCCCAGTTGGTAAGTTGCTTTTGGATTGCCCCTTCCCATGTGCAGAACCCGGCGCTTGCCCTTGTTAAATTTCATACGATTTGTGACTGCCCAGTCCTCTAATCTACCCAGATCCCTCTGCAGTGCCTCTCTGCCTTCAGTGGAGTCAACAGCACCTCCCAGTTTAGTATCATCCGCAAATTTACTAATTAAGCCTTCTAATCCTAGATCCAAGTAATTTATAAAGATATTAAACAGAACTGCCCTCAAGATGGATCCCTGTGGGACCCCCCCGGTCACCTGTCACCAGCCCGATGTAGCTCTATTTACTATAACCCTTTGAGCTCGACCCCTCAGCCAGCTGTGTACTTACCTCATGATGTTCTTATCTAGCTGTATACTTGACATTTTGTCCAGTAGGATGCTGTGGGAGACAGTATCAAAAGCCTTACTGAAGTCCAAGAAGATGACATCAACTGGTTTCCCTTGGTCAACTAGATAGGTAATCTTGTCATAAAAGGAAATCAAGTTTGTTAAGCATGATTTCCCTTTCATAAACCCATGCTGGCTATGACCAATGACAGCGTTGTCTGTCAGATGCTTTTCCATAGCTCCCAGAATAGCCTTCTCCATAATTTTACCAAGCATGGAAGTGAGACTGACAGGCCTTTATATTTGCAGAGATAAACTGGTCGGAGTAGAAAGCAAACTGACTTAGTATTGGTTGCCCAACTGTGCACATGGACAGCTTCAGTGCCTGCGCTGCTTCCCCAAGCACAGTGAAAACCATGGTCAGGCTTTGCTGCTGCTGCTGGTCAGAACCACTGAAACCACAGAAGAACAAGACGATTTTTGTACTGTCTGTATCAAAGCTCCAAGAAGCACATATTTACTAACTGGGAAGAAGTTCTGAGTTAGGTTACAGGATTGATTCTTCCATCTTCTCAGGCTGAGGCAGCTGTTAACATAGCATCGAACATTCATTACGACTGGATTAATTCAGGGGCTTCCTGGAGAACTGTCCGTGCCCAGAGGCTCAATTTTTTTGGAACCACTAAACCCACGTATTTTACATGAACACACCAGAATACATTTCTACCCTCCTGCTCAAGGATCACAATGCCTGTGGGATGACTAAGCTTGCAGTCACAGTCTCTGATACAGTATTTCCTGGAGTGTTTGAACAGCACACACAGTGTTTGTCCCTCTGAAGGACCCTAATACAGCCCAGCAGAGGACAGTGTGTAGTAGTAAGACAACTGTTCCAGGAGCCCTGCCGGATTTATTGAAACAAAGAAGCATGGATGTGTAGTAAACACCAAGGGGTCCCTTCCTTTTTCAGTAATAAAACTGCCAAATACTTGCAACTCCCAATATCCCCATGGAAGATGCTCATAGCACTAACTTTCTGGAAACAAACGAGTACATTGTGTCAGTTATTCCAGATAGCGAAGTGCCACAGAGGTACAGGTCTAAGCTTATCTTAATACCTAGAGCATAGTGGAGGAGAAAAATTGTTCTTTCCTTCTATTCAGAGCAACTTCAAAATTTAGATAGTTTTTAGTGGCAGACCAGTAGGAAAAAATACTAAATCATGCTTCAGGTAGGTGATTCCAGTGAAACCTTTTAAGCTACTTAAGTAGAGGGAACTACTGGGTTTTTTCTGACACAATTTTACAGAGCTCTAATTATAGCTTATCTCTATCTTCTGAATTTGATTACAAGGTTTAGCTACAGATATTAGTTCTAGAACAATTTCCCAGACTGCAAGACAGGAAGAATAGGAAGAAGGAAGGTGAGCGAGTAGAAAGTTTATTGAGTCAGGACAGAGCAGTACAATATACAATAAACAGGCAGCACTGAAGTATAGTCAAAGAAGGATGGGAAAGAGAAAGAAGTGATAGAAACAGGCAAACAGACAATGAAAACACTTACAGTTGAGGTATAAAATAAAGGTGAAAATATATCAACATCACCCAAGATACAGGTCAGTAAGGTGTTTAACTTTGAAAGCTGACTACTCCAAATGGATCAAGTATTCCAGCTTCCAGTGTTGCAGGGATAACTGGGTAAAAAAAATGCACATCAGTCTAATTAGCACTTATGCTACAAAATTTCAAGTACTTTCTAAAGCCTTGAGACAAGTGCCAAGGTTTTACCTAGTTAAATCCACCTTGCAGGAGTACTCAAATGGCATACTGCTTAAAGATGGGAGTTGACATCAAATACTGCTATACATATACAAACAGAAGATGAAATCTGGGGTGTAGGGGAAGGAGGGAAAGTGAAAATAACTCCTTGAAATGTTATACCCTTGCATTGGGTCTTTATTAATTATTCCTCAGTGCATACTCCTCCTTGACCAAAGGAAGCTTAACATAATTTTTCTGCCATACATAAAAATCTTGGCCTCTAATTTCATAGGGTGTCTGAATTAGACAGAGGCCCTCCTACTTAGAGCACTACCTTTTTGTCTCTGATATAACCCAATAAAAGGGGCTGTAAATCTGACTGATAGGTTCAGTCCCAGAAAAGCCAGAGGCAGGTTTGCAATATTATTCAAATTATTGTAAACTAAGAATTCAAGCACCAGTATGAATCAAATTTTAAATAGACTGATAAGAAAAAAACCTTAAAAGTCCAGCTCAGTTTCCCGAGTTTACTAAATGTAATCATTAGTGACCAAGTTATGGGAAGCAGACATTGTACACAAGCTTTTCAAAAGAATGCCAGTTGTTTAAACAGCAACCACTTAAGTGTTGCTGAGCTATCTCTGCCTTTTCTCTGCCTCCATACTTTCTGCAGGTCCCTAGTTACAATTCATAAAGGCAGAGAAGTTCACAGAAGACTGCCAAATAACTGAAGCAAATGGCTGGCCAGTTAGCTGTACTTTCCTCTTCCTTGCTCTGCTCCTTTGGCTGTCTTGGTAGAGACAAGGAGGCACCAGCACACCAACAGTTCTGCTGATACACACCACATTCCTGTAGCACATGGGCAGGAGCTTCAGCTTTTGCATACTTAAGCTTCTCTTGTAAGTACAACTCTCTTGCTTGCATTAATGAATCTGAACTCAGACTTCTTGAAATAGGAGAAAAAGGGATTTTGGTATTGTTTGTTAGCCTGTTTTCTCTTTAAAGCCACTATAGTAGCACTTAGCATCCTGGAAAATGCACTTCTGAGAATTTTAGTATATGTTGTATTTCTTCCTTTGCCACAGGTGAAAAATCTGAGCAAGCAATGCTTTTTGTTCCTGACAGTAGGGAATTGAGGTTTGCAAGCCCTTCTTCATGTGTTATTATGTTGCCTCCCACAGCAAGGTAACAACGAAGGAAGTCTGAAGTAAAATGCAGTTTAAAGGGAGAAAGCCCGAGAGGATGAAAAGGTTTGTAAGTGTAGAGCGCTTACACTTTCAGATCACCAGTATACTTCACTTTTACATGTGCTGACATGTTCCTTAAAGAGCTGGCGGCATTTTGCATCTGATTTAACTTCTGAATTTGCCTATCAGATTTCTGGTGGAAGATGTCTGACCAGAAGATGATAAAGATTTGAGGAATCCTTTGTTTGCTTGTCTAAGTTTTTTTTATTTTTAACAACTTTTCCACATTTAAGTATATGTACTTTCAGTAATGAGAGAGAGAATACCTATAAGAAAGTTATCTTAAGACTTGAAGTTTTCATCAAATTTGCTTTTATTTCAATATTAGAAAAATACAATCCTTTAACAATAGTTTACCAAAGCCTCCCAGAAGAATAACACTGGTTTCACTTCAGGATGTTCATGAATTCTGCAACTCAGATCTATACAAGGGCACAACAAAAGCAGAAGGATGTTAAATCTAGAGTCCTCCTAGTGACAGGATTGCCTGCTTTTGACTTTTTGCAAACGTTAAGTAAGTTAAAACTCTAAAGGTGAAAAACATTCTTCTACTCCAGGACTCCAAAAGTCTCAACTCTCTAAATCAGTTCAACATGTTTACTTTTAGGAAGTCACTTGCACATTTTCATTATACTTCTAACAGTGATGCTTTTATCCTTAATAACTTAGTAGTAGTAACTTAGTAGCCCCAAAGATACACCAACACAAAGCTCCTTATAAGGAAGGGAGAATTCATTCCCAGGGTTTATTCTCAATAAATGTAAATTGAATGTGCTCTTTCCATGAAGAAATACAGAGAAGCATTAACTTACACAGCTCTACGACTATGGTACACACAATGCCTTCCCCTTCAGTCCATCTCATAATGACTTCGTACTTCAAGCATCAAGCCACAAAGAGGCAGAAGACATAGAAATGAATGTCAAGTGGATTCAGTTAAAATTAAGATGTCTGTCTCTTTTCAATATTCTAGAATACTGATAAAGCATGCTTAGTATTTGAAGTACTTTTTACTAAATGCTTTTAGATTCCAGCCTCTGACTCCAGTTTTGGAATCATCATGGAATTTAATTAGAATAAAAAGCTGTACATTAAAAGGGTTCATTGACTACTGCTGGTTTATTTTCACTTTAATAGAGAGACTCAAAAGAGCTGGCAATATTTATCCTAGAGTATTTGATTTAAAAGATTAGTAAATGGCAAATGTTCTTTTTTCAACTCCTTACATTAGGAATAGTTTCTGGACATAATGAAGGAAACTATTTTAAGAAAACATTGTAAATCTGAAGATACTGACCAACTATATTATTTTCTCTACTGACCAGTCTTAAGATGATAACTTAATCAACAATCATCACTGTCTGTTTTTCCTTTATTTGAATTTCCAGACACTACACTGTAAGTACCTTTACACACAAGTGTTTTTCAAGCTTTAAAATTATGTTACAATTCATTTAATATCTGCAAAATATAGAGCTTTCTTATATGAACTGAAGTGCTTAGTCATCTAAGAAGGCTTAAAGAAACAGAATAAAAAAGACTTGGTTTAGCACTGTAAATTCAGCTGTTTCAGTAGGCCCATCAGTCTTTTTTGTATTTGTTTTGGTGCTGTTAAGTAATTTTTCTTTTTNTTCTCCTTCCAGATAAGTTTTAACCAGAAGAGTGACTTGTGCTGGCCAGCATTAGCTTGTCTGCCATCCATTTTTCTACATCTAGACCATTATTTGCTTCGTAGAGACAACTATGCAGCTGTATGTGATCTTTCTTTTAAACTACTAAAATTGGTAGAATGCTCAAGCCCTATACATGTTACTGGAATGAGCAAAAATGACTGCAAGTGGCCTAATGCTTTCAAAGATTACTAAGAAAGACTTTCTGTGGGTGGTGGAGAGGGTATTCTCTCCAAGCAGCTCACAGAATAGCCTTTGATTACATGCAGGAAGTTAAACCAGTTAAGGTTGCTGTTTTCCAGCCACTCCTTCCTCTCTGTGTAGCTCTGGAATACAGACCTCCCAAAACTGTGAAGCAAAAAACGACTAAATGAACGCTCAGCAAGGTTATTCCAGAAGAGGAACATCTACTGAATGAAAAACAAACTACAAATCAAAATACAGCTCTGGCATAGCTTTAAACACATTTTGATTTCTTACCTGGAGTTAACACATCTCCCTACTTTCTTTCAGAAAATTAAAGGAACTCAAGGGGCAAAACTATAAGGACAAAGGAACTTTGGTCTCATAGATGGTAACTTGCAAGCCATCACTGTGCAGTACCAGTACAGAGTGAGCCCAAGGAAAATGATACCTTGTCCTTACGGTGCAGTGTCAAGAGCAAAGATGCCATTACTACTTCATGTACTCCCCATCCCAGATACAAAAAAGGTTCACCAGCATTCTGTGTAGCTGCTAATTTTCATAGACTTAACGGGAAGTAGTTATTCCTGCTGAGTGGTAGACAGATGAATGTAGGTGTATCGGTTTTTCCACCTACTCTCCTCTGTGGTTTCTTAGGCAATTTTAATAATTTCTGCCCAGATCTGAAAAGACAGAAGAATGACTAAGTTAAGATAACTGACACATGGGCTCCTTATGCTTATTACGGATGTTTTGTTGTTCATTGGCATTCCTCTCACTCTTTGTATTTCTTATTTTTTACTGGAAAGCTTCTTTACTATGACAGGAAGAACTCTTCTGGTGGCATTATTGTGTTCTTTTTAGTGCTGCAGGTGGCTAAGACCTAGTAAAGAACAGCCATTACCCAGTTTAGAAAAACACTTTTACTAACTTGCTAGACACTTTAAAAACAGAAATAGCTCCAGTAAAACACAGAAAAAAACCTTCTTTGAGATGTGAACAACTGTAAGAGATTAAGTGATGGGGTGAAAAACAGTTTTCCTCTGCTGTCATACACAGGCAATCATGATGTTGTTTTGTTGGTGGTGTTTGTTTTTTTTTTACTTTCTACATATCCCATTTTTCTTCTCTCAGAAATACTGAAATCATTATCATATTAACAGTAAAAGAAAGTATTGCATTCTCATCTATGGACTGCAGCACAGGCTCCTTAACATCTCCAAAATGTAGTTAGAGTTAAGTTTTCAAATCCACTATATTCTTTGTAAAACACGTACCTAAAATGAGAAAGAAGCCAGTTATTATTCCAGCAAGGTATCTGTGGACTTACAAAACTGGCACCTCAAGAATGACTGTTTTGTGTGGGCTATACTCAGAAGCACAACCATTGGTTTAATTTCTTCCCCCAAGGTAGCTCGCACGACCCTGGAGAAAGACCAACGTATAGTATACACAAAAAATTAACTATCCAGAACATAGTTCAGGCCTTGTCTGTTACCTGCAGTTCATATTCCATGGTTAAAAACAATATTTCCTTAGTGTGAGCAACTGATAGCAGAAAAAAAGAAAAAAAGTTCAATATCTGGATGTAAAAAAAATTCTCTGTGAAATTTCAAATCAGCACACTGTCCAAGAGTTTACAAGCATATAAAAAAACTAACACTTGCATATTCTAAACAGTCTTCAGGTTTCTGCTGATTGTCCTTTAAAAATCCAAGTCAGCAGGTCTGACACGGTTCATTCAGTTTCCCATCAATTTTTATTGGAAAACGCAGTTTCTGCAAAGCTCTTCAACACCATGTTCAGAAAATAAGCCATTGCTCTAGTCTGGGATTTTGGTAGAAAAATAAAAGTAGATGTCAAGTTTCGAGTTAACTCGCTGTTAATGTAGTTACGTCTTACCCAGCACACTCGACATTCTTTCGCCGCGTTCCCTTGATGGAGCCACCCTCCCTCCCAATTGAAGACTGGCATTGCATCATGGAAAATGTAGTCCAGCTGGGTCAACCAGCCTACGTGAGCGCACCACTAGGCACTCAAATTACGGCTTCTGCATTACGTGCTAGCAGGTGCTGTTTCCAGTTAAATCCAAACCAGAAGTGTAAGTATTGGTTTAATCTGTGAGTCGCCCAAAAAAGCCACTTCCAATCTAGATTTGCAAAATAATTAAATACGTTGCTTGTTCTAAAGCGATACATCAAAGGAAACACAGTAGCAAGGAAAAGACCGTAAGAAAGATGGTATCAGTTATGGTATTTTCTAGCGCTGATGCTTACTGCACAGTATTTTAATAATATTTTACATTAACAGTGTGGCTGTAATTGGGGCCAGAACTCCGCGCTACAAGCATCTGTACCATTTCGGACTTACCGCCGCTGTCCGGAATCCTCCGTACTCCACTGCCTGATTTCCTCAGGATTTTTTCTTTTTCCTTTTCAGGACGGCCATTTATTTACTTTGAGGAGTCGGAACAATCTCGAGTGGTTATGTTTTTTTTTTTGAATCGATCACACAAAACAAAACAAAACAAAAAAAAGACGAAAAAAAAAATCAAAAAAAGAAATCCTCTGACTTCACGCTCTGCTGCAACCGCAACGCTTTCTGAAAAATCAGCCGGGACAGATGACCGCCACCTGCTCTTTCACAGAACCTTCCCGACATCGAGGCATATACAAACACGTTAACTGCGTTCAATGGACTTACCGCGGGTCTGCGACGCCCAGCCCTGTCTTTTGGGCTACCGGAGCCGTTCCCGGCCAGACACTCAGCGGAGTGAACCTGCTACCGGGAGCTGGCCCTAGGCTGAGCACCTTCCCGCCGCGCACACCGCCCACCAGGCCTGCACGCGCCAGGCACCTCGCGACCTAGCGACCACAGCTACCGCAGTCCCCCTAAGAGAGGGAAAGGGGTCCGGACACGCCTCACCAAGCGGCCTCAGAGGCGCGTTGCGAGCACACGTAGGGACACCTATCCCGGCTNCGAACGAGCCGTTCTCGAGCCGTTCTATTTATGTTTGTGGCATGATTTGCATAAGGCACCACCCCCGGCCGCTGGCAGGCGTCCGGCACCGCCCACCAAAGCCATATTAGGGCAGAAGAGGCGTATCCGGGGGGGTGTCGGGGGGAACGACAGCACGACTCGCGGCTTTTCGTTGCCTTCCTGGAGCCGTTTATAGGGTACAGCCACTTCCGCTGTCTGCTTAGAAGCGGCGCGATCATGGCGGAGCGCGGTCAGCTCCCTCCCCCCGCAAAGCGCCTCTGCTGCAGACCCGGCTATGGCTCAGGGTGCAGGCCGGGCCAGCGGGCGGGCGGCGCCGGACCCGGCAGCGGGGCGCTCTGCGCCGGACCTTCCTCCGCGGCTGCTGCCGCCGCCGCCCTGGGGCTGCTGCCGCTCGGCAAGATTCAGAGCCCCGAGACCCTGCTGGACATCGCGGCTCGCAAGGTGGCGGAGAAGTGGCCCTTCCAGAGGGTGGAGGAGCGGTTCGAGCGGATTCCGGAGCCAGTGCAGCGCAGGATCGTCTACTGGTCCTTCCCCCGCAGCGAAAGGGAGATCTGCATGTACTCTTCCTTCAACACCGGCGCCGAGGACCCCGTTGCCGCCGGGGGGGCCGCCACTGCGCCAGGCGGGGCCGCGGACGCCGTCGCGGCCGCCGACGAGAACCGCCTGCCCTTCCGCAGGGGCATCGCTCTGCTCGACGGTGGCTGCGTCGATAACGTCCTGCAAGTCGGTGAGTCACAGGTCGAGGCCGTACTCCGGAGCTGGGCGCCGCCGCCGCCTCGCGGNACTGCCCCCTCCCAGCGTCCAGCCCCGGTAATCCGGGTCATCGCTTTACTTCGAGCCACAATAGCGACAAGATGCCCCCCTCCCCGCTTCCCCCCCCCCCCCC
>VWZX01010315.1:173688-211062 GCA_013399015.1 Galbula dea
TGGTTAACTCATCCCTGCCTGTGTTTAAAGAGCTGAAGAGGTGGGTACCCCCACACACTTTTGGGGGGGGCTGTCTGCCGGGATTAGCCCCCCTCACGAAGGAGGGGGAGCCACCCCCGCTAGACATCCCATCTCTCGCCAGTGGATGATGCGCATTGTGCGACCTGGCCACTTTGTTCTTATTTTCATGTTTATTTATGTGTTTCTTTATTTTTTTAAATTTAATTTATTTTAATTTTTCCCAGTTTTCTGTAGCTTCTCCTTCTACTCCCCGAAAAGGGGAAGCCAGACAAAAGAGGCTGCTGCTAGCCTTTTGTTGGCGACAGCGTCTAGGGGTGTGTGTGTGTGGGATATGCTGGGATCCCCTTCCTTGCTCAAAACCTCAGCCCTGGCCGCTGCGGGTTTGACTTGGCGGGCAGCTTGCAAACGTGCCATCATTTTCTTTTTCCCCAAAGGGAAACTGTGTTCCTACTCCTAGGATCAGTGCTCTTCCCTTCTGCCTAAAGGGACTTCAAAATTTTTTTTTCTTTTTAAATCTAATTAACTTTCTTGTAAGTTTCATGTTTTAGCTTTCTCTTTGCAGAGGTATGAGGCACATCTGTGGTTCTCAGGGCTGGCAAAACCAGAAGTAGGTTTTTTTTAGTTTGGTTGGAAGTGCTAAGATTTTTTTTTTTCCCCCCTTTTGCTTGCTCTTGATTCTGTTTGTAAGCGATGAGGAATGACAGGAGTGCGCATAGGGAGGGTTTCTTGGCTGATTACATTTAAGCCAGGAATTCACTGTGAAAATAAAGCCAAGGGGTGATAAATAAAAGATGCAATCTTCTTTAGGAGACAGACACCCAGCATGGGCTTTGCTTTACTTGCTTTCAGCAGTGGAATAGGCCTCACTGAGTAGTTGTGAAAGAAAAAAAGTAACTTTATGTATGGCTTCAAAAAGTGGGGGCAGGCATTGAGAAATGTTGGCAAGGGTCTATGTGAAGAAAGAAAATGTGCATAAATACAGCTGAAGTGTTGACTAGTGCTTCTGGAGCCTTTAAATGCATTCCAAAAGAATGCTATACCTACTGCTACCATTTACCTTTTTATTTTTTTTCCTGTCTAACCTTTTGTGAGCATTGCTTTGGAAGGCTGTGCAGAAATCGTAGAAACTAGTGATCCGAAGCGTGTCGGTTGTTTTGACAGACTTTTGGCTTGCCTGGTGAGGGAGTCGTGGATCACTTGGGTAGGCGGGGTCTTGCTGCAGGAAAGTTCATGGGTAATTTGGATAGGTAGCTGTGTCATTAGGGCTGGCTCTTGATGACAGGATAGTCCTTGTGGAGCAGAAAGGTGCAACTGTTAAAGCCAGTGCCACTGGAGTTCAAGTTATATTGAGCAGAGAATGGAATTGGATTCATATAATATAGCTGAATATGTAGCACTGAGGAAATCATAGTGTTGGGTTTAAGTGCATGTTTAGCAATCATATAAATGCTAATTTATGTTCTTTGCTGTATGAGTAATGGAAACCCTGTATAAGTTGTACTCTGTTGTACTATGGAAAAGTGCAGTTATTGGGCAAAATACATTTTATTGTATATCAGTCCTAAAGCCTTGCTTGTAATCCTGAGTAGTAGTATAAAAAGGGAATGCAGGATTTGATTTCTGAGGGAGACTCATACATTTTGGTTCAATGGTAGCTAAATTGAGCCATTTGCTTCTGAATTTTACACTTTTTCAGTGTAGCCCTTAATAAACATTCAGACGATTTTACCATGACAACTCATTTCAAGTGGGAAAATTTCAAAAACCTTACATCTACACTGTGCTAAAAGTCTTTATATGATCTTGCTTTATGCCCCCAGCTTCATCTTGTGTGTGATGAAAAGAAAATCCTAAGTAAAAGGAAGGTGACAGATCAGTGATATGCACAAAAAATATCCCTAATAATCAAGCAGTAAAGCTGTCTGTCTGTTAGCCTATTTTGAAGTTGAATGATAATGTCCTAGTGTAATTATTAGCATCACTTCATTTTGACTTTTCTCCAAAGAGTTGGCTTCAAAATGCCAATTTACATCTAATTTATTGATGTTTTTTATAGCTTTTTGATAAGTTTCAATTAGACATGATGGATTTTCTTTTGTAGTTTATTAAAAAACCCAAACAACCAGAATATGGGCTCCTAAAGCAAACTTTTTCAACTGCATGAGGTAAAGCTTTTTTACCGTACATGGTTTTTTTGTTTATTTTAAACCAAGTATTTTTAATAAAAATTAGAGTGAACACCAAAACATTTTATGAGTAAATACAACAATCTGGAAGGAAAAGTAGAAAGTGACTGTTTGATTTGGCCAAATTTGTGAAGATGCCAGGAGTGAACAGACAGTTTTAGATGGTGAGGGTGTATATTTGATTTCTGAGGTTAGTCTTGAATTAGTGTACAGTACTGTGTTGTCATCACAGCTGTGGCTGTCAGCGTTAGGAAGAGGTGCAATCCCTCAGTAGCACAGCTGACCTGGCGAGAGCCCTTAACGCAGCTATTCTAGGAGAAGAAAAAAAGCCCTGTGCCTCTCTTGGTGTGACTCTTCCTGCTTGAGGAAAGACGGAGATTGCCTTCACTGTATTGTTGTAAAGCTTGGCTTTACTGCTGTAGCTGCATCCACGCTAGGAATACTTGAAGTGTTTTTTTGATATGTCATGTAAGTACTCCTAGAGTATCCTTCTCTGTTTGTAATTTGAGGTTGGTTTGTCTTTGTTGCATAGACCCTACTTGCTCATACAGGTCTTCCTTTAAGGCGTTACAGTCCTTTCCGTGGCAGCAGGAGGCTTTGTTGTCATGGTAGTCATGCCTCTTAGGTATGAAGGGCAAGGGAGTGAGTTGGAGGGAAGATGCTCCTAGGGAAGGAAGGTAGTGTAAAGAACTGACTGGCACTTACACAGCTGTAGAATTTAATGTCAATACTGTGAGCTAGAAAACTGTCTTGCCTGTGGAGGGGGGTTCAGCCGAACAGCATCATCAACATGGAACTGCAGACTCATTTTTCTGAAATCCCTCAGTGATATGTGATCAAGAAGTTGTAACCAAAATACTTTCTAGAGGCAAGCAAAGTAAAATTTCTCAAGTGTAGAATAATGATTGGAGCTCCCTGCTTGCTTCTTTGGATAATTCTTAAATGAAGTTAAAAACTTGATTTCCCCCTTCCTCCCCTCAAATTTCTTTTAATTAGAAGCGTGGATCAAGTAAAATGAAGTTAATTTCTCTTCTTTCAAGGTTTAGTTGTTTAAGTGCCAACAGTATAACATGAAACACTTTTCTTTTGAAAAAAACAGAGTATTTAAAAAAAAAAGTATTTTATTAGCAAAGCTGGCACAAACATTTTTGGGTTATTTTTTGTGCTGTGAATTGAAATGTGCCTTTTGGCAGGCATGATGATCTTCACTGATGCATATAATGTATATCTAATTGTTGATGAAACCTGTAGGTCATAGGGATTTAAAAGAAAAAAAAAATTGAAGTAATACCAAGCTGCATGATAGTGAAGGCTGTTGTTTGTGGAGATGCAAACAGTGTGTTTTGCTTTAACTTTGTGTCCTGTGACACCAAATTGTCCTGGTGTGTGTAGTGACCTTTTTCCAAGGGGAAAAGGTTGTATTAAACTCTGCCTGTTTGAGAAGTTTGTCTGCTGATTCTAGAGGAGCAAACATGGTTTCTTTCACAGTCAGCCTGATGATGGGGTTTGGTTAGGAATATATGTCTAAAACAAGTAGTCCAGAATTTGTTAATACAGTATTGTGCTAGAGGAGTAAATAAATGTTGTCTGACTTTTTGATGGACTTTTTTGACTTAGTTCCAACACTGCTAGTCTTGCGAAAGTATCTTCATTGATTCCAGTTTCAGTTTGCTTTAAGAAATAACTACCAATACGTCCAAGTTCCAGAACAGAAACAAGTAAACTAATTTTTAAATATTTCTTCATGAAAGGGAGGATTCTAGATGCATTCCAGTTTCCTTGTTATATTTGAAATGCAATGCATTAATTAGGGAATGCACATGATATTTTCAGTGTGTGTGCTCTGATGTACTGTCTTTGACCTTGACTAATTTCTTTGGAAACCCTTGAAAAAAAAAGAGAGGGAAAGAAAGGAAAAAAGCTTTCTTCAAGACTAGCTCACTAAATGTGGAAAGCTTTGTAAATTGACTCATGCCTTTTTTCAGTCTTTCTAAAAATATCTAATTTGGATTTCAAGAGGAAAATAAGCATTTTATAGTGATTTCAAGGTATGAAAATTAAGTTTTGTACTATCTTTCTCTGTGATCATGAATAGTAGGATAAATGTAATAGTACAGTATCAATATTGCTGTAGATGTATGCCATTTGTAAGGAGAAAATGAATTGTAAATTCCCATCAGTTTTAACAAGGAATCTTCTTTTCTATAGAAGTTTTATGTTGGCTTGATGGAACTAAAGTCGGTGTTTTAGGTCAGTTTTCATATTTCTTATGTTCCATTTTTTCTCTAACTTCAAGGCTTTCCTCACTTCCAAAGAAACAATTTTCATTTTCAAAGCTAGCTTTCTGTTTTAGAAAGTGAGTCAATCTCTGTATATGATGAGATGTTTTGGTATGTAGTAATTCCTGAATTTGAGCCAGTTGTCATGCCAGCAACTGATGTCTGTGCATGCTCTCTTTCTCTGTACTATTGACTTTCAGAGATGAACAATTAGTTAAAAACAAAATTTGTGTGTGAGGGTATACTGGAACTGCTAAAAAGTCATCATTGGACAAACTGATTTCCTTACAACACAGCAACTAGCTGTGGCTTTTTGCCATACCATTTGCTTTTTTTTTAATGAACCTGATAAAATTGAACCTTTATGTAAGACCCTGGTAAAGTTCTGATTTTAAAAAGATAACCTCCTTTGAGTGAAAAGTAGTATATGATCTACAGCAGTTTTACTGATGAAGGATAAACTGTATTAGATGGCACACTGTAAGATACGCTTGCATGGGTTCAATTTTAATGTTGTTTGCTGTCTAGGTAATCTAGTTATGTCAAGATACTGTGAAGTTTTGTAGTAGTGCAACAATGTAAGTGCAAAGTTAATGGTAGTTATAGGAATGCAACTGACACCCCTTAGCTTTCTCTGTAGCTGGTTTTCCTCATGGATGAGGTGGGAGAATTTCCAGCTTTTTTTTTTTAAAGAGAAAAAAAAAAGGAAAAAACCCTAAACCCACACTATTTTAACTCACAAAAGATATCCTAATTTATGAACATGCTGTCAGTGACAGGAACTAATTTGAAATTTTAAAAAGCTTTCATGTGCAGCAAGAGTAAAGTGAATTCTGATTGCCTGGAATGCAGTCAGCCTGACAGCATGTGAATACTTGAGTAGTGTCCAACAACTGCACTTGTTCTCAGAGACGGCTCCTTGAACTTCTAGTTTTTCCTCTCTGTTTACTATCTAAGACTACCTATGTAAAATGCTTCTCTCAGCTGGATATATATGCAGACCTTAACATGGCTTCGTAACCTTTTGTGACCTGGATTACTAGAGATGTTGGCTGGTACTGAATGCTGGTTTGCATTCTCCTTCTAGCTACATGCCAATTACCATGATTTATGTGATGCTCTCGCGGTGCAGTACCCTGCTGTCTTCTGACAAAGTACCAATATGCATCCAGTCTTTGTTGCCTTAGCCCTGCTATTGAAGAGTAGGATGTCTAGAAAATGTGTAATGTAAGTCACTATCATAAAATATTTTTTTCTGACTTAATTCTGCAAACATGCAAACAGACCAGAGGAGTGTAGCCTTCTAATAGTAACTACAGTATAGAGAATTCCTTTGTGGTTAAGTCAGAACTGATAAAAGGCCTGCTTTAGGAGCTCTGTGGTCATACAAAAGGCTTTTTCTGGTGTGGCACAATTCAGTATAGAATGAAGTGTCCCCTCATAGGGGCTTTTCATCTTCTGAAAAATGAAAATCAATTTGTGAAGGCGAGGAATCTTTAACAGTGTTTATATATACTTTAAGGTAATCGTGATGTGCGTCATCACACACTTTGAATAAGAGAACTTAATATTTTTTTTCCATTTTTATTATTTTTTTTATTCTAACCCTCTACTCCTTCTTGTTAGTGAGTGCATTTGACAGTCTTGAAATATCTGGAAATTTTTGCCTTGGAAGTGCATGGGCAATGGTTGAGAAGGTCTGACGTTAATTGGAAGGATGCAGTAAAACCTGTCAGTAAGTTTAAATTCACACTAGTACAGCTACCTGATCATATAAATCGGAAGCTCATTTACTGAATTAATGTGATAAAAATTCAGGTGACTTACCTTTTGTCCTGCTTTATTTAGCAATCTGCCTGTTTACATAAGTCATCTTTCATTGTTAATTGGTGTCAGACCTTTAATATGTTGTTGGATTGATGGAAAAATAAGTGGGGGAAAATGGCATAATAGGAAGAAATTTCACAGAAGTAGGCATTAATATATATATCTTTATATATATCTTTATTGTGTCTTCACTTTTTCTTTTTAAAGGCTGGGAATATCAAATGTTGCATAGCTGTATGACTTCTAAGAAATGAGACACTGTTGTATGCGTGCCAAGTTTAACTGCTAACTGGTTACTGACAGCCAGCAGTAATGCAAATACAGTGCAGGAACCGTGCAGGAATTGTGCAGCTGACTAGAATGTTTAATTTATACTGACTAATGAAATAAAGAAGGTTCAGCCAATGAGGCACTTAAAATTGGATAAACTGTTTTATAAAGTGTGAGACAAATTTGCAACCTGTAATAGAGCATCAAGTTTGCATGTATTCTAGTTATTTTTGTGTCTTTAAACTTGTGTTAAAAGCAGGGCTTTGGGTTAGAGGCTTTTACAAGCGCTAACTCTCAGATTTGTTTCCTCCTAATGTTTAAAGTTTGTCTCTCTCTTATTTTGTACTAGTTGCCTGCCTTCTCTTTGCATAGCAGAGTTCTGCTGTGTGTGCAACACATAGTGGCAGCACTAAATCTCTTCAGCAAATCAGCTTTTAGCTTACCAGTGTCAAGACCTGTACTGAGCTTTATTGATAGTATTTAATTTCTACATTCAGTTTTATGGAAAGTATAAATACAGGTAGTGTGGTCTTCAGGGTTTCATATGCCTGGTAGTTGATCATTTTTGCCACTTACCTGCAGCTTTAGCTAAGAATTAATTAACAAATTGATCTACAGATAATCTTCCTGGAATCTTCTGGAAAACATGAAAGAATCAACAGAGTTGAGTGGAGAACCTTACAGCATCCTGTTGATTACTTGCACAGCAGTTGCCTCAATGAAGCTCTTATTTTGCTTCTCCTATTTGTGGAATACAACACACTGCTTTGGGAAGGTGAAAAAGTAGTCTTACTAAAATGCTTGTTTACATATTTACAAAGCTGGCCTCAGTGACTACATTAGGCATGGCTTGTGCTTCTTCAAGACAGTTCTGCTGAATCCACTGATTTTAAAAGTTCAAGAGCAAGCAAAATTTGATAGTCTATACTGGTTGTTTAATATATTATCTAAAGAAAATAAACTGGAATGCTTTTATTCTGAAATACTGTGTTAAGAGCAATGACAACGGGGACAATTGGCTGTGGTGCTGCTGTTGTACATGCAAAATGAGTTTCTGTTCCTCCATTGATTTAGGTTGTAAACTGAAACCTTGCAAACTGTCTACAATTAGTGTCTTGGGGATTAAAATATCAAGTCCATTATATTCTGTGTCTCGATTTAGTGTACTATACTACACAGAAGCATGAAACTTTCAATTTTGCTTCTTCTAGAGCAGCTTTTTGCTTTTTTAGCATTTTGCCTTTGCAAGTGATGATGTGAGACAGAGCCATCATGCAGCTTTCCTTGTCTAATCTAAATGCATGAATTAACAGATGTGACTTCAGCTAAATGTCCTGTTAATGCATAAATGGTAGACAGTAACAAGGAAGGGGACTTGTAATAGATGCTGTGGTAGTCTGAGGCCATAAGGAAGCTGTTAATAACTTGAGTAGTGCTACTTAAAAATTTTGAAATTGTAGTGATAGTTTTCAGTGGTCAACCTTTACATTGCTATGTATCCTGGCAGTCATTTACAGGCTTGATTTCTAGGTAGTTATATAGATGATAAATGTTAAGTGGCTGTTTGGTGGCAGGAGTAAAAAAGTGTTTAGGAGTAACCAAGAGGTACTTGAAGAGAAGAGAGGTAGTAAAATGCTGAGTTGACCTTTATAGATGAGAGGCTAGGAAGAGAAGTGGGGAAGTGGTGATGCCTGAGATAAAGTAGAGGTCAAAGAACTCAGTAGATCCCTGAAGAGGTGTATTTGAGAAGAGTGCAGTCTGAATGATGGCTGCTCTCTCTATGCCGTCTACTTTCAGTGGCCATTAATGAAGGCACAGGAGCCAATAGAATCTTCCCTACAAAATGAAACAAAACTGTGAAAATGGAAAGCAGGTTTGCAAAATGTAACATAGCTGTCTTGCAGCTTTTGAAATTGCAAAATATGTTTAAAATTATGAAGTGGGTGTTCTCTCTCTCTCTTTTCAACCTTATGTCCCAATTTCAGTTTTAAGAATAAGATGCATCTGACACAGAAAGGAAATGCTCTGTTTTTCAGAAAGTGCTGACTTTCTGTTTATTTGCAGGATGTCTGTCAGATTGTACTTTATCAGAAGCAAAAGCTATTTCTGTTGAGTCATCGTAGAAGCTCCACCATTACAGTGGTAAAATAAAATTACTGACTTCATTTTGGACAATTGTTTGAAACAGGTTTATTCATAGATGTTAATATGCACTGACAAGGTCATAGAATATAACTGAATTTCTTTTACCATAAGCCACAGTCAAATTGTGGTTTAATTCTCAACAGGCAATAAATGGCTTGGTTTTAGAGCATAGTATATTGCCAAAAGAGGAGATATGTTTTCTTGTCATTTTTTCCCCCCACAGTAGTGAATATTTGTGCTATCTAGACTTATGAACAACAGAGATATTTTGTCAAGGCTATGTGTTGTGCTGATGGGAGAATAAGGATGAGAGGTGAAGCAGTGAGGAAATACAAGAATCTGGTGAAGGTTGTTGCACAACTTTGCTAGGCACTTCTTTAGACAAAGGTAGCAAGTAGGAACAGGAAGGAGGAAGAGAACTGAGTTGCTACAGGGGTGATCAAAAGGACTCGAGAAATTTTTCCTGTTGATAAGAGGCCATGTGGAAGACAAACCTGATGGTGTTAGGGGTAGAAGATAAATGGTAAAGTTCTGGTAACATACACATGTGAGCATAGTAATCTCAGTAGCTAAGAGATCCAACGTTTCTCTGTGTTGAAAAGGAAGGATTTATTTATGCTCAAGGGAGGAAGCGTGCTGATGTGGTCAGAAAACTGAATATTGCTAGCATGTAGACTAAGCTTGAAAGGAGCAAGATAGCAGTAAGATCAAAGCTGCTGCTTCCTGATTACTCAGTGTGAAATGATAGCTAGTGAAATGTTAGACTCGATGAATGGAAGGAGATGTGAATCATGAGCATACATTTCAGTGAATCCTATCTGTTATTAGGTCAGTCTTCCCCTCTCTCCTTGAATAACAAAAGGAAGTTAAGAAGTAGAGATAAAGCTTTGAGAAGCATCTACTGAAAGGAGGAAGCAAAGGAGGATGGCTCTGCAATGAAAGGCTAAGCTGTGATTTTAGGAAGTAAAAGAAGAACCACAAAAGCCAGTAACGGTCTAAAGTTCTAGGAGAGTAATCGTTGATTTATAGAAGTGCTTAAAGGTAAATTAATCCAAATTCTGAAACACATCCAGAAAAGGTCTCCATGGAGGACCTTGGTGAGAGCCGTCCCTGTGTGATGCACTGCACTGGAACCAGCAAGGGCCCAATGGCAAAACTGCATTCCAGGCAAGGGCCTTGGCATACTCAAGTGACTTGGCTATAGGAGCAAGAAGGTGGTGATGTGGGACAAGTGGTTTTGTGATATAATAGAAGCACCTCAGGAAAAAGTTAATGGGTGAATGAAGTGGGAGGGTCATTAGTGTAAGAGTGCAAAAAAAGGTCTATGTATTAGCCTAGCATGCATGTATCTTGATTGATAGGCATGGAGGGGGTTATCCACGCTGAGTTTTGAGCCAGTCAGCGTGGAAGAATAGCATTGCATTTCACATTGATGAGGACATGAATGTCCTGAGCTTGGGGTTTGGGGAGTGTGGGTGAGTGAATAAGACAAAGTCAGAGCAGATTCACCTGTGTTGCAGCTGATGATGCTGGTTTGAAGTGCCAGAACTAGAGTGGCAAGAGTATGTTTGCAGAATGGGCTTGGAGGCAGGACTGCTGTGGAGATAAGCTACAGTTTAATCTTCCATCAGTGAATGGGTCCAAGTAGACTAAGCTGCCAATGTCACTTTCAGCACAGGCTGGAGGGACCTTTGGTGGACTCATCCCCACAGAGCTTGGTGCTCTCACATTCTGCTTTTGGAACCAAGCAGCTCCTCTTCAAGAGGCAAATGCAGTGCTGGGCCTTTAGTCAGGTTGCCTTCCTGCAGGAATGAATACATTTGTGAGCAGGGGGCTGTTCTGAGATTTGTTAGCAATATATATATTATAGGTGTCTAATAGTAGTGTCTAGTGTGGTGGTTACGGCTGATTAGCCCTGACATAGGAATGCTGGTGCACTGATTGATGCAGGGCCTCCTTTAGCTTGAGCTGTGCATGTCAGCTGTTCAGAGGCTCTCGTACTGGTCTACAAAACCCTAGCTGTGTTGTACAGGTGCTGTGCTGATCAAAGATTGAGACCAGTAGCCTGTGGTCTTTGTCAATGTGGGTGTAAAGCTAAAATACAAACCTCATGTCTACCTCTTTCTAGGGCTGTTAACCTTAGGGTGCCTGACAAACATTGTAAATAGCAAAGGCTGTAAACCTTTACTCTGGGAGAAGTTAAAACTTTATTTCCAGTTGCAATTTAGCAGTGTTATCACTCTTGCCCCTCCCTTTTTTGAGGGAGGAGGTACATTCCTAGCTGACCAAGCCTGCTGCCCTAGGGAAAGCTGCTGATACAACAGCACACTGTGGTTGTGAGCAGGAATCCTCTCAAAGAGCCCATTCCAGCAGATTTGCTCCCTTTTGTCACTCAGTGAACTCCTCCAAGGATGGACTATGGAACAGGCCTATCAAAATAAATGTTTTCCATTGTGAAATACTCTTAAGTCATAAATATGGTAAATGAAATAAATGACTCATTTGCTGTGCAGTGACTCATGTACTGCTCTGTGCCTCACTGGGTAACTCTTAGAACAGAAAATCTGCGTTGCTATGCTTAAGTACTTGTATTTTGGGAAGCTTTTTTGTGATTGTAATTTGGAAACTTCACCCACTACAAAGATTACTGTGTGTTATTTACCCTGAAGTTACATGTTTGCTTTTAGGCTGGCTTAAATGCAGGCTGCTGTCAAAGGGACGCTGCAGTTCTCAAGCTTGCAGCTTGTGCCAGGACTTACAGAACTGCATGGTGAGCCAGAGAGCCGCAAGCTTGTGAATGCGGATCTTGCTGGATGAGTTTTACCTGGTTTATTGGCCAAGAAAATGCTGCTGTTGATTCAAGGGAGGTGAGTTTGCAAGAGGGGAGCACTGTAAAGGGCAGGGTTCCTTTCTTTCTCAGTCACACTTAGGGTGGCTTAAAGTGATTATGAAGCCCTGACTACTGCCTGGGGAAAGGAGATGGCTTCTGTGCTTGAAAGTTCACCCATGGCAGAAGGTGGTCTGTTTGTTCCAGAGACAGCAGCATGTGGTTTTCCTGAGCCCAGGTTGCAGTGGGCTTGCATGAGTGAGCAGTCTTCCACATCTCTTCATCTGCAGTGTTTTCCTGTGTTACAAAAAAATAACATTGGGCAAGTGATGAGTACCCCTCCCACAGTCCACTAGTGCTTGAAAAAAGCCAGATGAATGTTTACTCTAACAGTACAGGAGAAGGTAAGGAAATACTATTTACTTCAGTGGTTCATGCCTCTATATCTGCATAGTTGTTGCAAAAGGTGCTTTTTGCCTTCAAAGTTTATCTTCCCTTTTCTCTTGAGATGATACAGAGCTTCAGCATACTTGAGTATAATACAGACTCTTGAGGCATTTTTTCCTGCTTATTATGCAGTTGTTTGGTGGCAAAATAATGTGTTCTATGTTTATTTTCAGTCACAGCTGTTGTATTAATTTGCTAAGGTATGTGGTCACAGCTTTTTGTCTGGTTAGGCCTGCTGAGCTAACTAAAAACCTGCTGAAGTCTCCTTTGTGCTTCTTGGACTTTGATCTGTTGCCACTCTGCTATCTCACAGAAGGCTGCAGAGTCATGGTTCTATAGCAGAGACTTCAGTTGTCTTACATGGTCTTCATTACTGGTAGTAGTGCCTGGGAAGGAAGTGATGGAGATGACTTGGAGAACTGAAGTTCAGTTTGTAGGTCTGACACATAGATGGGAGGGAAAGCTCTTATTACGTGTGAACAGAATACTTTTGAAATAGATCTCACCGAGAGTCCAGTATGGCTTTATGGAGTTCTAGTATCATTCCTGCTTCCCCAAGTAGAGCAGCAATTGAGCAGAATGTTGGTGTATAACTTGCTTGGTGTGGAAGCTAAATGATAGACAGCTGCTCCGGTAAGTGAGGCATATTTACTGAAATGATCTGTTTTCAGGACTCAAATACTAAGCTGATGTGTTATCTGTTCCAGATGGATCTAACTAATGCAAGCTTCCATGTAACTGGAGAAGGGAAGAAGTGCATTGGCGGCCCTATTGCACTCTTCACAGTGCAGATGCGCCAGTTTTCAGGACAGAAATTGCTTCCCTTTACCACAGAGAGATTTTGTAGGACTTTATGTGGACCTGTCTGGGAAAGGTTGCTTTGGCCTTCCCAACTGCTTGCACTGGGGGAGATTAAAGCTTACTCCTGGCTCACTTTCAACACTGTCCTGCTTTGATGCAGGCAGATTGATCTGGGTTGCTAACTTCTTAGACCCCTTCTACAGCTTTGCAAAGATGCTTGTCAGACTCAAGGCATGCATGAGCAAGAGACTGGGCCTCTAAGTTGCACAGAGCTTAAGCAGGATACCATAGCTCTCTTGGTTGTCTCCTGCTGGAAGGGAGCCTGCATGACCTCCAACCCTAATTGGAATATCTAGTTCCTCCCTAACCTCTGCAGGCGGTGTTCATCGTACATGTTTATCTAGGCTGCTGAACTAAGTATCTTTTATATAAGGAAGGTGAAGTTACTTAGTCTGGTATCTTTCCTGTTCAAATGCTGCACTGCTAACAGTCTTCTAAAATTAGATGTCTCCTTTCAGTCAAATTCTGTTTTAGGTGGATCACAGGTGTTTAATATCATACTTTTGTAAGCTGACCATGATTTCTGCAAGCCAGGTTTGTTAAAGAAGTGCTAGCTTGAACTTCAAAGAATGAAGAGCAGTCAGGTATATCAGACTTTCAGTTTTTATACCAATTAGTGTGTTTTCACAGCTGTCTTCCTTTTAACCCTTCCACCTCTACCCTTACTTCTTTGCTATTTTGAAGACAAATATAATCGGGAAACTGGCTGTTCAGAACAGGGTATTGAGCTATACACAATACTGTTGCTCTCATAAAACTAACAAATAGGAAAAAGAACAATCCCCATGACTAATGGAAGAGGTTCTTCAAACACAGTCACACAAAACAAAAGTATTCTGTTTTGAAGTTTGGGTAAATTATATTCAGTGTAAGACATACTATCCCATGGAGGTTGAATACTTACGGGACCTGAGTGGGGAAAGAGGGGAGGAACATTGCTGGTAGGCTTTGTTTATCTTAATGGCATTCTTAAGTTATTTCATCTGCTATGGGTGGACATGTTTACTGTATTTGCACAAAGCCAAGATTATGACACAGATTCAGGTTAGTCTAGAATAAATATTTTAAGTCACATTTTATTCATAACCGAGTGTGTTATCTTTAATTTGAAGAAAGCTTTTTTTTTCCTCAGTAAAAAAGCATTATTTTATTGTAAAGGCACTTAAAAGAGGCTTAAAACCCTGGGATTTTTGTGCACTGTGGTTGAGTACACCTCCTTAAACCTGCCAAGCTTAAAACTTACTGGGGTTGATGTTTCTTAATGGAACAGTAAGCTCACAGTGGATGTTCTCAGCCCAACTCTGAGACTGAAAAACAGTCTACCACCAAAACCCAAAAGAATATACCTAGCTCTTCATATACAGATTCGCTCATCAGTTCAGAATTTGGCAGAACTGGTTCAGGAATCCTGGCTTGCACTTAACCAACCTTGCCAAAGCCCTCCAGAAGAATTACATAAATACCTTCACACCAGCTGGAGGTGAGAATGCAGCCTGTGGGTGCATGGCCAGAAGCTGCTTCGCGTCAGCTGCTCTCTGTAATTTCCTCTCTTCAGACCTTTATCTTGCACCTTCCTGAAAGACAGCTGACCACTTTCCACCAAGGGATAGAGTCCTGTGGATTACTTTCCAGTCACTTTTGAGAGACTGTCCAGAGGGCATTCTCTGTGGAGCAATCAATGTGCCACCAGCTGTGCCTTTGGATTTTTGTTGCTGCAGTAGGTGTGAATTTGTACAAGGTTGTTTGACATAGTAGAGAAGTTGAAAACAGCTCTTGAATTTAAAATTTTGAAGATATGAGGAAGAGGTCATATTGGATTCAGGTAACTGCTAGTACTAGAAGTGTTCGTGTAATTTTATCCACTTTGGTGCTATTTTAATTCAGGCCAGTTCCTTTCAGTTATGCTGTGCATATGGCAGGTTTAGTTGATGTAGTAGTGTCTTTAAATGTATCCGTCTTTAACGGTAAAATTGCATACTAATTAGGAGCTGGAACTCATGAAATTATTTCTACCACCCAATTTTTGCTAAACATGTCCTAAAGGAACTTAAAGTGCATACATGATTTGATAGGTTTCCATCAAATTGAATCCAGTTTCATGATGCAAGTACTGAATCTTTTAGCTCACAAAACTTTGCCAGAAACAGGCATGAAGTTGACTAGTCTGAGTCTTGAAAGAGATGTGCTGTAATAGTACCTTCCTCTGAGAACAACAGTGCACAAGGTAATAAAGCAAATAAAAGAAGTGTTGTGCACAGTGACACCTTGGCTGTTGGGATGCCTCAGAACATTCTTGGCTCAAATCATGTGTATGAAGCTTGCTTTTAGATAGGAGTGATTGTTCTTGATTTAGGCTGCTGTTAAGTGCTTGGTAAATTGAGAAACTAAAAGCAATGTGTCAGTTTTGGAAATACCAGCATCCTTAAAAGAAGGAAAATTTGCTACTGAATGATGAATTATGGTGAATATAAAGGTTCACACTGTGCTCCTCACTGAGTTTTATGATGGTTTCAGTTCATTTCCTCTCTTCCACAGCCCTCCCATGTTGTAGTGATGAGAAGGAAAGACAAAGGCAAACCTGAACCCCATGTTGTTTATTGTGACTGGACAGTTGAGATTTAAATCACCTGTTTGTAAGCAGATGTGACATTGACCTGGTTAGGCACAGTGGTTTTGAACCTTTTGAAATCCTTCAACTTGCAGTTGCTAAAAACTTGAATATTCCTGACGATGGCAAACTTTTTTTTTTTTGCATTCTGGTTATTCTGAACACAATTAGGTACATCTTGATTAAGCCTGATTTAATTCGATGCATATGGAGAGAGTGAACAGAACACAAAGGAGAGAGCTCAGCTGAAGGTTGGGATAGGTTCTCTTAACCTGGCCACTTAGGGAGAAATATATCTACTTCCTCAGAAGGTGGGACAAAGTATGCGTGTACTGCATATTTGAACTTTATAGCTGAAATAAAATACTTCACTGGGAAAGGTACCATCATTGACAGGTTATTTTAGAAAGAAGGGAATCTGTGACTTTAACCAAAAAGTTGTTACATTCTTGAGCATGCCTGGAAAAGTATGTTGGCAGTGTTCAGGGTTGATATGTATCTACTATGTTAGATTTCTATCAGCCCACTTAGCATTTCACTTAAAGCAGAAACAAGGCCTGTAGGAAAACCGTCATTAACCCTGTGTGCCAGTGGTGACTTTTGCTGCTCTTCTTGCTAATGATACCACATTTCACCTTAGCAGTTAGCAGGGGGGCAGCCTATTTTTGACACTCTGAGGTTAATTATGTTTACCATGTTGTTTGCACAGACTTAATTTTGAAGGCTCGTGCAAAATAGGTGTGAGAGCAAGGTGGGGGTAAGTCTCCCAGAAATACTGAAATGCTTATGTGTTTTGGAGAACTTCTTCCATGGTACACAGAAACTACTTGCTAGCTTTCATTTTCTGCCAGTGGTAATAGGTTTTTCACACATCCACAGCTGTTTATTATGTGAACAGCTGACAAAAGCTCAGGCTTTCAGGGGTAAGGTGAGCTGTCCTCTGAGTAGAACAAAGGCCTTTAGTAGAGAGGAGAAGCTTTTTTCTCCAGAAGCACAAGTGTAAAGGCAGCTGGCAGCATGACTGCAAATTGGAAACATATTTGGAAACTTAATTCTCCCCCAATTGTGATGTTACTGAACTGCAAGGGTTTATTTTTACTGTCCTTAAGGATGTTAATATTTACCAAATAAAATTGTATGCTTTTGTATGATGCTTTCTGGATTGTAAAAAATGTGTAATGCATAGAGAATAATTCTATTAAAATAGAGCGAATGAAGTGCTTGCACAAGTGGTGTGATTTGTGGTGAGGAGTGGGAGAATTGATGGGGTTAAACTAGATTAAATAAATAAATCCTGTAGTTCTTGGAACTCTCGGGTTTTCCTGAATCCAGCATTAAGTGGGAGTGTTATAGAACTCATTCAAAATAAGCAACCCCTGATGTTTATAAACTCATATCTTGATGTACTTGCTTTTGTAATGCTTCTTCCACAGCAACAGTACCTCTTATTTTGCATGTGTTGTTACTTAAAAGAATGCTACTCATCTTCCCTTTAGTTTTTCTTTGCAACTAGACCGTTACCAGAAGGCCTTTATCTAGCTCTGTGATTGCTTTAACTCGTTTGTTTGTTCTGCTGTTTAACCCTGTGACTCTCAGAGAACTTTCTGAAGGAGAAATGTATGCTTTGCTTTGAAGGGTAGTGGCTGCTAACATTTCTGAGTACGCTGGGAGAGGGCTATGCAAGCAGAAATCAAATCAAGTTCTCCAGGCACAGAGAAGTGCAATGTGAGTGCAACAGTGTGATAAGACGAAAGTATCCCAAATGTACAGTACAGGCTAAATGACATACAGAAAGTAAGCTCTTACACGGATGGAGCAAGGCAGTGTTGCACAATTCAGCTTGTTCATTTTCTGCGAGTAAATTGCTTTGATTTGAAGAGCAAAACAAAAAAAAAGGTTTTATTACAACCCATAATTGGCAAACAGATCTTTTTGTACTTTGGTTTATAAACTGTTATGCATCTACTACTTTCTTCTTTCATTTGAAGAGCATTTCTAATATGACATGCTACCTCATTTAAAATGTTGGTATTGATCACTTAGGGAGGCTTCTTGGAGAAAGGAGTTTTAAACCTATCTGAGTTACGTAATCTTAAATAATGTATCGGTGTTTAACATTGCATTGTTTAACTGATACTGAATATTGAAAATTAAAATATTTAAATTCAGTAATTCGAAAAAGTTATACTATATTAATTGAAATATATTTATATATTGTTCAGTTCTGTACCAGTCAAAAATCTTAAAAATATTGCAGTTCTTAGTTCAATGTCTTGCATGTAGTAGGCACTGAGCATAGTGAGCGCTTAGGCTGCTTTTAAATAGCATAAGATGCAATGTGTTCATTGAACAATAGAAGAATTTGTTACAGCCACCTTTTTTCTAAGCTCTTTACACTGTTTTTGAAACACTTTGCAGTATTGCAACTATGTTGTCTTTAAAAAGAAAGAGGTTGTAAGATCTTAGGGTTCTTTTCTTAAAGGGCATGGTGTGTGTTGGAAAAGTCCTTTAGAACAGTTCACTGATGACCTATGCGTTAGGGTTATCAAAACACAGTGTGCTTGACACTAAACAATTTGGTGAATTACACTATTCAAAATGTTCTTCTTGGTTAGAGATGAAGCTGAGCTGACTCTGACATGGAAGGATCACAATGACAACCACTCTCTTTGCCCACCAAGGCAAGATGACCTATCTCTGTTGTAGACTTGACTTTTTTTTGTTAAATTTCACTTGTGACAAGCTCTTTATTAGCTATTGAAGGAACCTTTTGGATGTAGAGCAGCATTCCTGGAGCTCAAGAAGTCATTTTGGGTTCCCTTTGGCTAGTTTCTGGTATCAACATGTTTGTCCCCTGTCCTAGTCTTCTGGCCCCCCTGTCCAGATTTTTTTGTATTGTGTTCTTCATCTGTTGCAAATGAATAATGGAATGAAGTCTCTCCTCCATGATCCTCATTGCTATAGTTTTTATGTCATTTTTTTGTCATTAGTTGGGTTGTGTTTTTGAAACTCTGTATAAGGGGCACTTGGAGTTCTTGAAACATGGTTCATCCTGTAAAGAGCTGTAGTCAATAAAGCTAATTAAAAGTTGGTTTAGTTTTCCATTGCTGTTGCCTATGTAGAACGATGATGCTGGGTTTACTATGGTGTGTCTACACAGTATGTCATTGGACATTCCTGGTGCTAACATAGCTTTAACTGCATCTGCAGCTGAAGAACATCTCTTGCAGTGTTGATCACATGAATTATGTGTTCTGTGAGGCATACAATGCTAATGTGGAACCTAATGCATGCTGAAACTTAATTTTCACTGTACACAGAAATGTTTGGAGTCACATTTGTAGAATACTTTATGCCTAGGTCTGAGGGCAAGTGTATGTAGCTCAACAGTAGTTAAATACTTAATCACTTAGTGCCAACAAATACAAACATGCGCCAAAATGTCTTTAGAAAAAGAACAAAACCAAAACCAGGTCCTCACTGGTGTCTTTCAAAAAATAACCTCTCCCTGAAGAATGAGCTTTAACAAGAGACTCTTAACCAAAAACAAGACTGTCATTTTTCTTTTGAGCTTTTCATATCTTTCAGCAGAACCACTTCTGATTGTGTTTGCTGGCTGCCGAATTTAAGCTTTAGAATTTTTGGACAGTTACCAGTCTAGCTTAGGTGTATTGTCTCCTTGGGTTGTTGGGGAGCGGGAGTGTGTGTGTGTGTGTGTGTTGTTGGTCTTTTAAATGACTAGCTGAGAATTCAAACTCTTTAGTCTGGATTTTTGGCAGAGTTAATCCAGGGAGAAAACACATTCTTCTTCTGGGAATTTTGACCTCCCAGTCAAGACTGAAGAATACTGAAGGGTGTGCTTATCAAAGCATAGTAGGGCAATCAAAACCAAGCTCTTCGGGAATCAACTATTTTTCTATGACTCCTTTTAAGATTTCTGTCTAGTTTAAAGCCATGGTCTGCAATACTGGTAAGGAAGTCACTTTTACAGTAAAGAAGAGTTTCAGGGGGAGCTGCATGTGTTTTACTTTGTCCAGTCACAGGGCACCACTGGCAAGAGTCTGGCTCAGTCTTCTTTACAGTCTCCCTTCTGGGTATTTCTACAAATTTGAGATCCTCCTGAGCCTTTTCTACTCTAGGCTAAACAGTCCCAGTTCTCTCAGCCTTTTCTCTTACGTGATGTGCTTAAGTCCATGCATCACCTTTGTGGCCCTTTGCTGTACTCTCTCCAGTATGTCCATGTCTGTCTTATGCTGATTCCAGATCTGGCCTTAGTACTGGCAACACTCCTTCTCCTGCAGCTGTCAAGGATCGGGGTTGGGCTGACCACCAACCCAGTGACCCTCCCTGTTACCCGCTTTTCCCCCCCACCATGGGAAGTGAAAGGGGATAAGAGAGAGAGAAAGACTTGTAGAAGAGAGAACTGAAACTAGTTTAATGATGATAGTAATGATAAATGACCCCCTTGATGGTAACAACATCACCATCACCACTGATACTGTGGCAAAAGGCCTCAGCAGCAGATGGGAGGCAGGGTCAGGGGCTAGATCCTGGTACTGGATGCAGGAACTTAAGAAGCAGGATTGAGGGTAGAACACACAGAGTTCTCCTCAGATGCCAACCATTGAAGCACAGGAGAAGAAGAAGAGGATGAACTGATCTCCGGTTTATATCATATATGACGTATATGGAGTGGAGTAGTTAGTTGGTCAGTTTAGGGTCACCTGTCCTGTCCGCTCCTCCCTGAAGGTGCAGGTTTTACCCTGCACCCCTCATGTGAGACACAAGATTTATCAGTGACCTTGCTTTGCATATCAATCCCTGGTAGTAAATCTAAACATTAGGTCTTACCACTGCTAGAAGCAGGCAGTCTGCAAAAGCATGTTAGTTTCAGAAAGTGCAGTTTCTTAGAAGAGCTTTAGCTGAGAAGTAAAATTTTTGAATGCAGTTAGTTCTGTTCTGACCCAAACCAGGACAGCAGCCCAGGATGCTACTGGCTGCCTTTGCTGCAAGGGCTCCTCTTGAACTTTGTGTCCACCAAGATCCCTATGTTCTTTGCTGCAAAGCTGCTTTCCAGATGGCTGGTGCACACCACAATAGGTAGCACAATACAAATACCTTACAACATAAACAGAGTATCTTTTATAGGTTGTTGATGGAAGAGGTTGTTGTGTTTTCTGTGCAGCACTATAGATACAGCTTGCATTACTGCAGAGCTAAATGTCAGGGAGTAGAGGCTTGCACAGCAGGTAATGCATCAGAACCTGATGTATTTGTGGACATAAGAGGCTTTACGCAAACAAGGTCTGTGTAAGATGGTGGATTGTGGATCTGAGGCTGTGGTAGATGCATTTCTACTGCCCATGGGATGCACTGGCATGTTAAGGTTTGGGACCTATTCAGTAAGCTCGCTGATATTGTGCAGGTGAAGTTTAGCTTATAGCAAATGACTGCTGGGGCTGAGAAACCTTGTGCTCAGTCCTATTGTACCTTTAAGAAACATTTTGAACCTGACTGTCAAGCACAGTATGCATCACTTTGGGAAGAGGGGTGTTAAAAATAATTCTTCAATCACATAACTCCTCAAATTTGCTCAGCTTTTGCTTGGGAAAGGAGATAACTGTTGGAGCAGGAAGAAAAACTATATAAAATAGCTAGGCATGTTCTTAATCCCAAGGTGCAGAAACCACAGTGATAGCTGTAAACAGAGGTCTTGTTTTGAAGGTTTTTAAAAAAATTCTGCTCTATTTAGAAGTGCAAGTCCACTCAGTTTCTTCAAATTGTGATTCTTGGTGGAGTGGGACTCTGTGGGAATAATTTGGGTTTTTTCACTCTGGAAGTTCAGAGTGGTTTTGACTAAAATGGTGGTTTTGGCTAAAAGTGGTGTACAAATTACTTCCTTCTGAGTATCCTTCCAAGCTTGTTAATGAGTCAGCACATGTACTTGTTTGTGACGTTGGGATTTTCTTTGTTGTATTGAGTTTTTTTCCTAGTATAAATGAAGAATTTAAGCATTTTGAAGCTTCTAACTGTTTTACAACTAACAATAAAAAGGAGTAGTTTGACTTTTCCTGGTTTCAGAATATCAGACCACTCTTAACCCTAACCAGCAGTGAAATAAGCAGTCACAACTTCTTATTCTCCCTGTCTGTAATGGGAACAATTTCATTCGTAACTCTGAGGGAGTAGTTTTCAAGCTTCAGTTTGTAACACAAGCATTAACACTGATCTGTTGGTGGATGATGATTGGAATCTGTGCTGCTTTTATTTGGGTGGAGCTACAGAATTACTTCATTAATTGTGTGTTTTCTCTGTGAGCATATTGTTTGCTGACCAGTGTTAGTATGTTATGGTTATTTCTATTATCTGCTTGGCTTTCTGCTCAATTGAACTTGGTTGCAGGTGACTTGCTGCTCCTTTGGTTCTCACAGACAGGTCTCTTGGGGTATGAGGGTACTAATGTAAGGTTTACCTGGATTGCTTCTCTTTCCTCCTTTTCCAATTCCCCCAAATTATCCTGAATATAGCAAAACATGGATAAAAATGAATTGATGGTATGTCCTGGAGAAATCTTGGTTATTTTATCTTCTATTCTGAATACAGTGGAAAACTTCTGCCATTTTTATTAAGTGCTCTACAGTAGTCTACTTTTCTGGCTTTAATACTAACCTCAGTTGAAATGGAAACGGTATAGTTGGAGAATGCTGTCTTTTACAATCAGTTCCCTGCCCTTTATTTCCTCTCCTGATCTCCCTTCTACCAACAGATGTCAAGATAGTTCTTTCTGAATCTTTCAGAATGTAAATAAATCTTACAATGAATCTCCAGCAACTAGATGATACTTAAATCCAAAAATTATAGTTGCAAAATACCTCTGAGTGGCTACTTTCTGGTCAAATGGCAAAGAATGTTTTCATGTACAGCAGAGAACGCTGTGAAAGCAAAGTAGTTTTCAATACGATGATTGTGTGTCGTTTATGGGTTCAGTTTACCACAGTTAGAGAAAGTGACAGGCAAAAAAATAGCTGCAAAATTACATTTGAGAAGTGAGATTACTTAATGTTCTTTTAACAGCAAATCTTTTCCCTAAAGTGATACAGGAGGTGCTTAGTTTCTACAGTCAATCTGACTTTTTCCATGTATACTTAAAAAAATAAGCATTTCCATGCAGGTGAAGGGGTAACTAAATAACAAGTGTGTACTGATGTCTTTTTTCCCCTTCCCTAAGGGAAATTTGGTTGTTCTGTTTGTGGTTCAACTCAGAAGCAGGCTTTCATGTGGAGTGGTACATGAGAGATCCATACTGTCTTCTGTCCTCCCTTCCATACTGTTTGAGAATTCACTTGAATTTGCAGAGGATAAGTAGTGCAGGAGTGATTTAAAAAAAAAAAATAATTAGCCACAGGTTTATTCCGTAAAGCTTACATATTGGGTCTGCTATAGTTTTTGTTGTCTTCATTATAAAAAACTTTTAAGCTCTCTTCGTTTGTTGATTACACTCGAGAAATACAAGTAAGATGTAGTTTAGATAGAAGGCTGTTGTATGGAAAAAAGATTGGAAAGCTATAAGACAGATGTAGGTACAGATACCACCTTGCAGTCAAAGTGTTAGCTTTCACTCTCAAGGAAATTTGGAGTGTAGTAATGATGCAGCTTTTATGTATGTTTGCAGATAAGTCCTCCCAACTAAAACGAAAAGAGAGAAGCAAGAAAATGTTCTGGAAACAAGTGGAATCATAGAGTCATAGAATTGTCAGAGTTGAAAGGGACCTTAAAGATCATCTAGTTCCAACCCCTCTGCCTGGCAGGGGCACCATTCACTAGATCAGGTTGCCCAAACCTCCATCCAGCCTGGCCTTAAAACCTTCCAGGGATGGGGCTTCCACCATCTCTCTGGGCAACCTGTTCCACTGTCTCACCACCCTCATGGTGAAGAACTTCCTCCTAATGTCTAATCTAAATCTACCCTGTTTGATCTTACGTCCGTTGCCCCTGGTTCTGTTACTACTTGACCTCCTAAAAAGTCCCTCCCCAGCTTTCTTGTAGGCCCCCTTCAGATACTGGAAGGCCACAAGAAGGTCTCCTCAGGGCCTTCTCTTCTCCAGACTGAATAACCCCAACTCTCTGTCTGTCCTCATAGGAAGGTGCTCCAGTCCTCTGATCATTCTCATGGCCCTTCTCTGGACTTGCTCCAGCACCCCCATATCCCTCTTGTAATAGAGGCTCTAGAACTGGACGCAATATTCCAGGTGCAGTCTCATGAGACTGGAGTAGAGGGGGAGAGTCACTTCTCTCAAACTGCTGGCCACATTCCTCTTGATGCAGCCCAGGATATGGTTGGCCCTGTGAGCTGCAAGCGCACACTGGCGGCTCATGTTGAGCTTCATATCCACCAGCCCCCCCAAGTCTCTTTCCTCAGGGCTGCTCTCAAGCCATTCTTCACCCAGCCTGTATTGGTGCTTGGGATTGCCCTGACCCCGATGTAAGACCTTGCACTAGGTCTTGTTGAACTTCCTGAGGTTGACATGGGCCCACCTCTCCACCCTGTCCAGGTCCCTCTGGTTGGCACCCCTCCCCTCCAGCATGTCAACTGCACCACACACCTTGGTGTCGTTAGCAAACTTGCTGAGGGAGCACTGAATGCCACTGTCCATGTCGCCGCCGAAGATATTGAACAATTCTGGTCCCAGTACTGATCCTTGAGGGACTCCACTTGTCACTGGCCTCCACTTGGACATGGATCCATTGACAGCCACTCTTTGGGTGCAGCTGTTGAGCCAATTCTTTATGCACCAAGTGGTCCATCCATTGAACCCATACTCCACCAGTTTGGAGACCAAGATGTCATGCGGGACAGTGTCAGAGGCTTTGCTTAGGTCCAGTGAAATGATGTCAGTTACTCTTCCCCTGTCTATTGGTGTTGTGACCCTTTCATAGAAGGCCACCAGATTTGTCAGGCATGATTTACCCTTGGTGAAGCTGTGTTGATTATAACCAATCACCTCTTTATTATTCTTCTGTTTCAGCAGTGCCTCCAGGAGGATCTGCTCCTTGATCTTACCAGGCATGGATGTGAGACTGTCTGGCCTATAGTTCACCATATCGTCCTTCTTTACCTTTTTAAAAATGGGGGTTATGTTTTCTCTTTTCCAGTCAGTGGAGACATCACCAGACTGCCGTGACTTTTGGAATACAATGGAGAGTGGCTTAGCAACCTCATCTGCCAATTCTCTCAGTACCCGTGGGTGTATCCCATCGGGTCCCATGGACTTGTGAACTTTCAGGTTTTTCAGATGGTCACGAACCTGATCTTCACTTACACAGGCAGTTCTGTCTTCCTGCCCCTGCCATTATCTTCTTTGACTTCAGGGGTATGGCAGGAGCCCTTGCCAGTGAAGGCTGAAGTCTTTGACTTTTAACTCCAGTTTGTGTACTTGACCCTGTCTCAGCAGAATTCTAATATATTGTTTCCTTTGCAAATTCTTATGGTCTAAAATGGTCTTCCTTTGAGAGGATTTAGGCAAAATTTCCTACTGGTACCCCAAAACTGTGAAGATCTGCTTATGTCTTTGAACACTTAGTGGAAAACCTCTAGGATTTTCAGCCATTAACCTCAGGATGAAGCCATAGACATAACCTAGTTGTCAGATACTTACTTGTCGTTGGCTGTATTGATTTAACATGGACCTAAGCTGACTTGGAATCTGTAAAGCTGTAGCTTTCCTGCACACTCTTGAATGACGTCTTGCAGCAGGTGGAGGTAAACATTCAGGAAAATGTTATGGTAGAGATTATATGGCTGATTCAGTGATTTCTTTAGAATATGTTGCATGAATACTGCTGTTGTTTTTAAGAGGATGTTAAAAGAATTCTAAATTACAGGAAAAGACAGAGAGTTGACCTTGATTGTAATACAGAAGATTTAATGGTAATTAAAGATAAGTTCACATATTGTATAATGGATCCCCGAGGGTGTATGTGACTGGGTAGAAATTTAAAATGTTAAGGATCATTCCAGACACAGGTAGCTCAAGAACAGCCAGAGGACTTGTATTATTACTTTAGTGACAAGTGAGCTTTGCTTATTCACGTTCCTTCTGTGTCATAAATGTTTACCAAAGTATTCCTCTCACCAGTCCAATCCCCGCTAAAATTTTGCCTTGCATCTTGTTTAAAATTATTTTAATCCAGTCATTGAAACTGGTGAGAAAATGTCTGTTTGGGTATAAGGGAGCTACAGTAAGTAGTTTCTTCTAAGTAAGACTTAATTAGGGAGAATTCAGTTTTACAAGTCCTCAGTGAAGTGACATAGTAATGGAATGTAGGGAGTGAAGAGTGTTAATGGATTTGAATTTAAATACTGAGCCAAGTGAGGCAAATGGATGCTTTGCCTTGTTGACTGAAAATAAAGTTATTTGAGTCTAAGCAACTTGGTTTGGCAGGTCTGTTAGTGCAAATATGTTGGTAGGGTTTTTGTTTTGTTTGGATTTTGTTTTTTCCTGGCAGAAAAATTGCCAGCTAATAAAACTTAACTTAGCTTCTTTCTATTTGGGTCCTCTGCCTTTAGAGTTCTCTATTGCTGTCATTGGAGAGCAGTATGACTGAGATAACATTGTATTTGGGATCGTCTTTAGAAGTGCTGCACACTTTATTCAGTTTTCTCATCTTTTGTGTCAAGTTGTCAGCAATGGAAGAGTTCTTACCAGTAGAGGATGTAAGCAGGATAAGCACGGTTTATTGGCTTTGGGTGTTTCTGCTTCAGATCATTTTCTTAGTAGTTATGAGTGACAAGTTGGGCTGACCTCTGTCTTTCCTGAAATTTTGGAACACAGAGCTATGTGAGGTTCAGGCTTTGTGAACAGATGTGCTGTTTTGCCAAAGCAGAGCTTCTGGCTTTTCTTCAGTGTCTTTAGGTTAAGAAATTATTTTTTCCAGAGTTAAGACCATGTCTTGTCAGGCACCTATGGTGAAGCCATATTTTTTTCCCAGTTCTCTCATTCTGTTCAGGGCCAATACAAGAAACTCACTTGCAAGTACATCAGTAGATTCTGCCTAGCCTGTTTCATCTGGCAGAAGTGACACTCTTGTTCTTGACAGCATTATCCTGGAGGGAGTAGGTGGTGTAACTTAGAAGCATTTTCTAGCTCAGAAGTAGATGTTGCTGCAACCAAATGTGTGATAACAGTTAAATAGTTTGGTTCCACCTGTAAAACATTTATTTCTTCACCTTCTACAGTAATTACTAAGGTTCTTCCTTCCATCATAAGCCAGCTTCCTTGGAACATGAGACATGGAGTAAATTCTCAGTAGGAGTTTTGGCATAGCTTTGACTTTCATGTTATAATTTATGCCTTTGCATGGTGACTAAGGATGGTATCAGATTTTCAGATAAAATCTGTGGTAACCACTGCCACTACCACCACGCAATTAACAGACTTGAAAGGCTGCTCTTTGATAATAAGTTGCATTCCCTGAAGTAACAGCAATGAAATAAAAGGGTTTGAAGTAGAGAATTTTTATTATTACTTTAAATACTGTATTTCTCAAGGATTAGGAGCAACAAGAAGGAAATTCGTTGTAAATATTGTTTGTATTTCATTGTTGCTAAATTTTTTGTATTAAAACATGTTGGAAACTTTTCTACAACAGTTGGCCATTCTGAGGAACAGGTGCTCCCTGGGAACCGTTTTCTTCCCTAAAGATCTTTGGAGAAGATGACTTATGCAGTGTTAGGTTTTTCTCAGCTTTGCAAAGCCAGTTTCTGTTGTCTTGCCTGTTGGAAAGTTTCTGAGAAGTTACGTGGCTGCTAATTAGCTTTGACCTTCACCCATACATTCTCAGACAGACAGCCCCTTTAACAAGGCAGTCTGAATCAAACTCCCTGCAACCTCAGATCCTTCCTGTTTTCTTTATGTCCTATCCTTAACTCATGGAAGAAATCTTTTAATGCATTGGGATACAAATGAACACTGCTGCTCTCCCCTCCTTCTCACCCTCCAGCTTTCTCTAAATAGAATTAGAGCCTGGAGTTCACAGTTACTCACTGTGAACATTAGTAACAGCACTGCCTACAGTGCTGTGATGTTTAAACATTCTTCAAGTTTGGCATTTTTCTAGTGTTTAAACTTTTTTTTTTTTCCTGTAATAGTAGCTTTTCTTCAATAGTAAATATGTTACCCACATTTTTTGGCATTTGTTTTTGCAGTTACACTGCAGTGTTTCAATACACTTTGCTATGTAGCTTGTGAATTTTATGGTATGTTTTGTCTCAGCAATACCACTGTTTTAGCAAAGAGCGTTTCTGTGCTGGTGCAAGGAAGGAATGTTTCCATTTTTTTCTGATCCATTCAAATGTCACTAAGAAGGGGGGATTTCTCAGAAGAGTCTTCTTTGAACAGGTAATTGGCCAGCAGCTTATGAGCTATGGTTTTTAAAGTATCTGAAGTTCCTTCTTTATATGATGATTTCTGTTTTCTGATACACAATTGTAAGGACTGTACTTCTGAAGCATCCTAATAAACAGCCATTGCATTTTTACATTTTGCTTGAACCCTTTGATGACAGTCCTTCTGTTCCTAGAGTTGCAGTTCTAATTTGCTGATGATGCTTCCTTGCACGTTATTGCATTTCATTATGACTGCTGTACTGTAAGCAGAAAATACAAGAAAGTTTGTAGTTTGAACTAGAACAGCTCTCGAAGGGCTGGAAGATAACATAGTAAACTCCAGCATATTGTGTAAGCAGGCTTTGTGCCCCTTCCTGTAGGGGCTTGACATTTCAAAGAGTCAGGTTTAACCCCTGCTACAGGTTTGCCATAGTGTTCTGAAAGAGCGCAACTAGCAAGCAATTCATGCCCTGAACCATGTCATTATGAAACAGAAGTTGGAACTTTGTGTCTTTTATTTGAAATTGCATGGGGTACAGTTTTGTGTATGCAGAGTGCTGGTGAAAGTTTCAGACTGCTTATAATTCTTTACACTGTTGTGGCTTGCTAGCTAAAGTAGTGGTGAGAATACAAAAAGTTGAAGGACTGATGTGTTCATGTCAGGTCAGCAACTTAACTGTCATGTAGGTTCTGGGTTTTTACAATTTGAAAGTTTAATGGGGGGAAAATAGATGTTATGTGTGTGTGTTCTACCTACAGTCTGTGTGGAAGCTGTTGCATTTTTAGTTTAGCCAGTTTTACTTTGAAATTTACATTTTAAACGAGTAAAAACCTATTAGAATAATTCCTAAGGTGAGTTAAATGTTTGCAAGTACGTTATACCATATACTGTGGCCAGTGGCAGAAATCAGGGAATACTTAAGTATGATTTAGGCTGTGGTTTCATAGAAATTTCTTGCATTGTTGGTATGAGCTGGAGTTGCTCTGAGCTGCTTCTTTCTGTCTTTATCACATGCCTTTACTTATGTGAGAAGAAGTGGGGGTTTTGTTTTGCCAGTGGCATGGTGTGGTGATATGGGTTGGAAAACTTACCCAGTGAAAGATGGTTGGTAGTTTCTTTCCTTGAAGCTGGGTTCATTCCTTGATTCAGTTCAGGATATAAGACTGCAAGGAGGAGTTATAGTGAAATTTGAGAGAACAGAGAGTAGGGGCAAAAATGAGTATCACTGAATAGTGGTGTCTTCTGCTGCTTTTGCCGCTTCCCTAATGCTGAAAGTGATACAGATAAGGTCATGGAGCAGATCCTCCTGGAAGCTGTGCTAGGGTGCATGGAAAATAAGGAGGTGATTTGTGATAGCCAGCATGGCTTCACTAAGGACAGATCATGCCTAACAGATCTGATGGCCTTCTGTAACAGGGTTGGAGTGTTTGCGGACAAGGGAAGTGTAACTGATGCCATCTATCTGGAATTGTGCAAAGCATTTGACATTGTCTCTCATGACATCCTTGTCTCTAGATTGGAGAGACATGGATTTAATGGGTGGACCACTTGGTGGATGGCTGAACCCAAAGAGTTGTAGTCAATGGTTTTGATGTCTGAGTGAATACCAGTGACAAATGTGTCCCTCAGAGGTTGCTATTGTTGTTTAACATCTTTGTGGATGACATGGACAGTGGAATTGAGTGCACCCTCAAGCAAGTTTGCTGATGACACCAGGCTGTGTGGTGTGGTTGACATGGTGGAGGGAAGGGATGCCATTCAGAGACATTTTGACAAGCTTGAGACGTGGGCCTGTGCAAACCTCATGAAATTCAACAAGGCCAAGTGAAAAGTCCATATCTGGGTCAGAGCAATCTCAAGCACAGATGACTGGCTGGGCAACGAGTGGATCGAGAGCAGCCTGTGGAGAAAGACTTTTGAGGTCTTGGTGGTTGAAAACTGACTCTGAGCCAGCAAAGTGCGCTCACAACACAGAAAGCCAGTTGCATCCTGGGCTGCATCAGAAGAAGTGTGGCCAGCAGTTTGTCCTTAAAAATAGTTGCAAGGCTAGTAATTTATATTTAACTGCAATAAAAATGAAGATGCTTATTGGTTTTAGAAGCCACCTTGCCTGTTTTTTGGAAATGAAAATTTTACTCTATGTACTTTCTGTTGAACGGTCCTTTTGCTTCACTTCCGTATTCATGTTTTAGAGAAGTTTTTTCTCTCTGAATTTTCTCTTTCATACTATTAATGTTTAGAAACTTGTTATAATCACACTTATCTACCTGACAAAGAATGAATTATTTGTTTATTATTTGTTTAAATAAATTTGTGTATTATTATTATTATTGTCGTCTTTGGTTGATTTAGTAGAGGAGTTGCCCACAGATGACTGAAGGATTTCTTCAGGCCTTGTGTATGCTGCCACCCCAGTAGTTACTTGTCACCTCTGCCCTTACCCACCTGTACTCTACTGCGTGGCGCTTATTGTTTTGTCTGGTTTCTGGCAGATCCTGTGTAAAGTCACACTACCGGTCAGTTCTAACTCTCTGAAAACTTCATTTTCAAATTATGATACACAAGGGTGTAGCAAAAAATTGGTAAAGGTAAGAGTGAATGAGAATAAAGATATGAATGTGTGGTTTCACAGGCTAAATAGGTACATAATTAGTGTTGTGGCACTGTCAAATGAAGTGTTCAAAATCACTATTAACTTCCGAAATAAAAAGGCTGTAAAAATTACACTAAAAAACACTAGGGGATAATTTTGAAACTGTGTAGTTATTTGCCTCTTGTAGTCCTTTAGGGATTTGCAGTTTTCAAACTGTCCTCTGCAGCTAAAAAGAGAAGTTAAAAACAATCCAAAGGCCAAAAAGCAGACACAAATAAAATTTTCTGTTCTAAATAAGAAGCCCAACAGCAAGTAGAAAACCCTGAGAAGTTTAAGAATGGGATTGTTGTAGAAAGACTTTTGCAGATTTCAGCAGCTGCCCATGCTGGTATTGATGTTCAGCTTTTTCAAATGGTAAGCTAGTAACAGACCTGGTGATACTAAATGCTGCTCAGATTGTAATGGCCTGTAGACCATCAGTCATTTTCCTGTTTTCAAGTCCCTGAGAGGAGCCAGAAACAGCACATGATGAGGCTGGCTTCTGTGCTGATGAGCTTTTTCTTTTGAGGACTTCTGAGCCAGTTGACAGGGTGCTACAGTAAAAACCACTCAAAGGACATTGTTCTCAATGAGAGCACTACCTGGAGTTGTCTTGAGAAAATATTATAAACGTGATGGAATGTTAAACCTAAATTTAAAATATCTGTCCTCTTCTACATCTGAACATAATCATTAATTTCAACCTTGTAACACCCTAAGAAGGAGGTACACCGAATGTTTCTCAACTTGTGTTTGATCAGCAAAAGTGATTTAGGGTCATCTCTGGAACAGAAGAAACAGAGGAGGCTCATGGGGAACTGTTTTTAATAGTTGCAAGTACCAAAAGTGAAAAACTGAAACTAGGAAGGTTGAAGCTCAATAACTGAAATCCCTTTAATGTTGCTGTCAATTACTCAGTGGAACATTTTAGTCAGTTTGTGAAATTGGCATTGCTAGGAGTATTTCAGGAAAGTTAATGTGTTTATAAATCTATGACCTGTACACTGCAATCATAGAATGGGTCAGATACAGCAACATACCCTTTCCAACTCAAAAGTAAAAGAAATACAGAGCTCACATGTTTAAACCAGAGACCAAATTTGTAAACATCAAGAAAACTAAAATTTGTGGCCCCCCTGCAAGTGTTAGGTTATCCCCTAGTGTGCTTGAGTTCTGTAAGGTTGCAGCATATACAGCAACACAAACATTGCCTTAAAGTACCTGTGTTGTGATGTTTGTAGTAACTATGGGGAACTTTCATTCAAGTGTGTGCCCCGGTGCTTTGAAGGCATTGAACTGATTCATGCCATGCGTTTAGATACTGGTTTCAGTTATGCATTCAGATAAAATGCTTTTATTTACTGTAGCTAGCTCTTCAATTTGTCCAGCTTGTCACCATAATGCAATTTATGCAAGACTTACAAATCTTAATGTGAAAGGAGTTACAGAAATGCTAGGTGTTTGTTAATACTTGAAATACTTTATGCTGTCAGTTAAAAGTGTACGTGCCACCCATGTTGTAGGCTTAGACTTGTTGCTAAGCTTCAGCTCTGATGAGTCTTGAGGACTGTAGCATCTACACTTCTTAATGGTGGTTACAGAAGACTGGAAAAGGGACTTTCCTTAAAACCATGTTTTAGGCTGTGTAGGTGGCATGGGTAGAGTGTGAAGGAAGAGACAGCCTTTCTTTTCTCCCACCCTACCTGTTCATACAGTTTAGAAGCACAGATTAGTTCTATGACATCTTTCAAATTAAAAAATAGTGTAAAAATAATGATGGTTCAGAAGTTAAAGCTTTTGTTTTGCTTTAAGTGTCCCTGAGCAATGTCCTGTTCTGAGGAATACTGAATGAGATGACTGTCTTTCAGTTTTGGGTTTGTTTTCTTCTTTAAGTGAGGAACTTTAAAAATCAGAACTTGGTTTGTATGGTTAAAAATACGAGCATCCATTTTAGGAAATGCAATTTGTCATTTTAAAAAAAAAAAGGTAACTGTAAACTTAGTGAGCTCTTGCCAATGGTGTAGTTGCCCCACTTTAGGTAAAGTATGAAGATGTTTTTTTCTTTGGATTTGGATCACCTGACATGGTTATAGGAGTATGATTGTGTTGTAAATGGTAGCTGGGATCTGGAAACAATTGAACAAAACTAAACATCTGTAAATTGCTTTCCTGCTTTTTGTAAAGATTTTTCTGTAACAGAGTTGCACGCTGCCAGCAACGTACTTGTTAGCAGAATTAAAATTATCTCAAATTTTTACATGACATTTCTCAGATTATTTGACTCACGTTTGCAGTAGCTGTAATGATATGATACTGAAGTGATGCTGACAGTCAAAATAAAATAATTTTATATGAATATTTCCTAGGGTGCCCATTACTGGATGAGGCAGTGAATGAGGCAGAATGGTTGGACTAGATGATCTTTCGAGGTCCCTTCCAACTCCTAATATTCTGTGATTCTATGATAGGTATGGTATATAAAAAATCTGATTGAAATCAGAGCTGCTGTAAGCACAGTCACCGTTTCTGGCTGTCAGCACATGGACTTGGGTAGAACTGGAGGAAATGAAGGTGGTCTGGCTGTGAATGTTACTGCCCAATTTGTATCTGCTTTGTAATACCTGGGATGGTTCCTCTTTCCAACACGCAGTTTGAGGTAAACATGACAGCAGCCCCCGGTCGCTGCAGTCTCTCCGTTCACTTTCTGGTGTCTGAAGAAGAGTCATCAGCCGGCAGGAGAGCACCTTCGGGGTGCGGGTGGGGATGAAGAAGGGGTTAAAGGTGGAAGGGGCCGAGGCATTATGCAAACTGTTAAGTAAAAAGGAAGTGCATTACAAAATGCTGAGCTCAGTAGTCTGGCGTTCGGCCAAGCCTTTCTTTCCTCACTACAGCTGAGGGCTTTGTAAGCTTCCCACCAGTGGGTTTGTCTGAACTGTTGAGGAATGCTGCCGCCGCCGCCAGCTGACGTCAGGCCGGGCGGTTCAGCTGAGGGCCAGCGGGCTGCCGGCGGCAGCGGTGGGGCGGGGGGAGGAGGGACTGACGCGGGCTTCGGGCTTTCTTCGGCCGCCGCGCCTCGGCGCTTTCTGAAGTGCTCTCTTCGTCTCCTCAGAAGCCCTCGGTTCACCGGGGTTGCGCGGCCTTCTCGCCGCTTCCAGCCCCTTCTTTGTATCCCTTTGTCGGACCGGGGCCAACGGTGTAGTGGTGGTGATGTCGTTTAACTGAAAAAATAAGCGTATCCCCCCACAGCTCCGCAAGCTGTGCTTTTGTATTTTGCTTTCTGTGCGCAGAGGGGCCCGTGAAGAGGCCACAAAAAATCGCCTTTAGCTTTCAGGGTTTCAGGACTGGAGGATTTTGGAGTATGTGTCTTCCAGCATCAGAGGTCCTTTCCCATTCTGTCATGCAACAGATACACCATAGCAGTAAAGACACCACAATGCCATCACATACTTTTTCTTTCGAAATGAGGAGAGAACTTATGTAGAAAAGTATTCTGAGAGTGGCAAGGTACTAAGCCTTCGTTTTAAAAAAATCAAATTAGGCTGGGTTTGGATTTCATTGCATTCTGGGTGATGTTCTCTTCAGCTCTGTAATTGGATTCTCTGTGGCTCTGTGGTTCTGGATTTTTACGAAACAAATACAAAAAAAGTATCTGGAAAATACACAGGCTGTGGAAAAGTGGCAGAAGGCATGTTTCACTATAAGCCTTACTGGCAATATAGGTAAATGAAGAATTACTTAAGTGTTTCCTTTTTTAAAAAGTTGTGGGAGAACAGCTGATTGCAGAGGCCTCTGGGCTCCCTGGGTACTTGCTAAGCAGGTCCAGGCAGCTTTTTTGAAGCTGTTTTGTTGGCTTTTTAATTCACCTTTTTTGGGGCTACTTTTCCTCTTACAACCAGTTGTGCTGTTTCTAGTCTTCACTAGTAGATCTGCAAAACTTCTGGAGCAGTATCTTATTACATGTCTCTGGTCAGTGTGTGCTTGTCACTGTCTTGGTGACAGCCTATTCCTGCTGTAAATCAGAGATACAGATTGCAGGACTCCATTCTGAGTTTAAATATAAATATAAGATTTAACAATTTACTAATAATTCTGTGAAGGGGAGGGGAGATGGAAAAAAAACTCAAGAAGCTCATTTCTCTTTACTGTCTTGCTTCCTTTCCTGTGAATGGTTTTACATATGTAGGTGACATCATTATAGTTACCTGTTCCTAATAATAAAAAAGACAAAGAAGAGAACAGTCAGCAGAGTAGCGATAACAAATTTAAAGGGCTTGCTTGTGCAAGGTGGGTCTAGTGCATGAAATTGTCAGATGGCATTGGGGCCAAGTCTTAAGCAGAGCCAAAAAAACACTAGATGTGTTAGTATGGAAAACACCTTTTAAAATCCATCTGAGGCATGACCTAGTCAGTGATTGAGGCTTTAGGAGTCAGTAGAAGTGAATTTCTTCTTACTAACCAAGTTCTGCATGACTCTGGGTGAGTCACTCTGCTTGTGTGTGTTGCTTTCTCCACTATCCTTTTCCTGTCTTCTCTGTTGGAGATTATTATTAAATTTCATGACTGCTGCACCACAGTGGTGCCTCAGGTTCTGTCTGGGCATCTAGGCAGTAGTAATACAGTAGTGTAACTATGAGGAAGCCTCTGGGTTGCCTCTGTGAATCAGACTAGTTTTACACCTCTCATTTCAGAGAGCACAATCTGGGATTTCCTCTTGAGTTATAAAATGACTAAGTCTAGTTTAATGCAGCATAGACCATATAGAACAGGAGGTTTGGAACTTTTAATCTTTCTAAATAATGCTGTGTATTGAATAGAAATTGTGTAAACTGGGTTTGAGCGATTAGAGACTCATTGAAGTTCTGTGTTCTGCAAAGAATAAGCTTAACATACTGCTTGCTTCTGAAACTGACTATCAGCGGTCTAACTGAGCGAAGATGAACTCAACTTCAAGGCTGTGGATTTTACTGATATGTCTATGTGTGCTTTTTAAAAATTAAATATATGAATTAACATGTCAGAAGCAGTCTTGGTTGTGTAGTTGGTTTTCATAAGTACTATAGTAGATAGTGTTCCTCATATTTGCCATTTCACTTTTCTTCTTTGGAACCTGTTTTTTCAAGGTGCAGTGTTCCTTTCTTGTACCTTGAAGACTCTCGTTGTGACTTGTAATGAAAGAAACCTTGAATCAGTTTGGAGAGAGGGGCTCTTCCCCTGTAAACTGAAGGGAAACATATCCTGTAACGTATCTGCTAAGAAATCCTGTGGAGCGTAGCATTTACTGTAATTTTGGCAAAATGTATATATATGTAATATATATACATTCATATATACTGTAATTTTGACAAAATGTATACAAAAAGTATAGAACACTGCAATACCCAAATGGCACATTTTGTTTTCCTATGTGCTCTACTGGCTGATGATCCGGTCTAGTACAGGTCTTGTCCATCTGTACTAATGCATGTACTAATTCGAATCCTGTATCTTTTTGATTTGAAGCATCTGTCTTTTTTAATTTGAAATTTGATTTTGATTGGCAATTTTCTACTCTCTTACTTTATTATACATAATATAAACTGCATTTTATTAACTTTAGGAAAAAAATGGCACAGCTTATTGTGCTGAGTACCATGAGCAAGACAGAAGTTCGTGTGGTTTGTATGTGGCTGTCCTCACAAAGTGGGAGGCCCAAACCTAGGAAAAGCTGGATCCTGCTTAGTTAGAGTTTAGTCAAAGAGGTTTTACATCCTCTTTGTCTTTGTATGCTATGATCATAGAATCATAGAATCAACTGGGTTGGAAGAGACCTCTGAGATCATAAAGTCCAACCCTTGATCCAACACCACTATGATTAGTAAATCATGACACTAAGCACCACATCCAATCCCTTCTTAAAACCCCCCAGGGATAGTGAATCTACCGCTTCCCTGGGCAAGCCATTCCAATGCTTGATTACTCTCTCTGTAAATAATTTCTTCCTGATATCTGACCTAAACCTCCCCTGGCAGAGCTTAAGCTCGTGCCCTCTTGCCCTACTGCTGCTTGCTTGAGAGAAGAGACCAACAGGCCCCCCGCTCCCCTCCTATACTCCCGGCTACAACCTCCAATTTTAGGAAGTTGTAGAGAGTGATGAAGTAACCTCTGAGCCTCTTCTTCTCCAGGCTAAACAACCCCAGCTCCCTCTGCCTCTCCTCATAGCACTTAATGCTATTTGATGGCTCAAGTATGGATGATGAAACATAGTATAGTCTTGTTATAGAAAAGTGTTACAGAACTCTTTTCTACGAGCAGACAACTTCTGTAACGGTGTGATGCTTGGGTCATGGAGATACTGTATAATGATACATTGAGATACAGCACCATGGATAAAAAATTGGATGGATGGCCGAGTCCAGAGGGTTGTGCTCAATGGAGTTAAGTCCGGTTGGCAGCCAGTCATGAGCGGTGTTCCTCAGGGGTCAGTGCTGGGGCCTCTCCTGTTCAACATCTTTATTGATGACTTGGATGAGGGGATAGAGTGCACCCTTAGTAAGTTTGCAGATGACACTAAGCTGGGTGGGAGTGTCGATCTGCTTGAGGGTAGGCAGGCTCTGCAGAGGGACCTAGATAGGCTGGACCGATGGGCAGAGGCCAATGGGATGAGTTTTAATAAGGGTAAATGTAGAATCCTGCATTTTGGTTGTAAACAACCCCCAGCAGCGCTACAGGCTAGGGAAGGAGTGGCTGGAGAGCTCCCCAGCAGAGAAGGACCTGGGGATGCTGATTGACAGCTGGCTGAACATGAGCCAGCAGTGTGCCCAGGTGGCTAAGAAGGCCAATGGCATCCTGGCTTGCATCAGGAATAGTGTGACCAGCAGGAGCAGGGAGGTGATCTTGCCACTGTAC
>VWZX01010315.1:211112-221671 GCA_013399015.1 Galbula dea
TAGGCTGGCCAGGGAGGTGGTGGAGTCACCATCCCTGGAGGTTTTTAAGAAGAGGATAGATGTGTTTCTTCAGGGGATGATTTAGGGATAAGAGTAGTGTAGGGTATCAGTTGGACTAGATGATCTTGAGGGTCCTTTCCAACCGTAATGATTCTGTGATTCTGTGATCTGCGTTTTTCCAGTGCTTTAGTATTTGCTTTATATGTAGGAGCAGACTGGAAGAGCACAGGCATGGTTTTGACAGACTTTATGAAATTTTGGAAACTTTTTCTCCCAAGGCCATTTCAAAGTATGCTCTTTGAGGTGACCGTTGCTGCAGAGATCTTTATAATTGGTATTTTGTAAAGCTAACAAATTTAAAATAATAAGGAAAAGGATTCACAAGTTTTGACATAGTTGCTCCTCCATGTCTGGAATTACATGGTGGTTTTAAGAAGAGTTTATTAAAAACTTACTTGCTGCAGAATTGATTATATAAAAGTAGGGTATCTGGCTTTTCATGCTGATTAAAAGCACTCTCTGAAAGAATACCTCCATGTCAGAAGTTAACTTCTGTGGGTAACTCCATACCAGTACTCTTTTCTTTTCTGTGTATTGATGTTTTAACAAATAACAATTACAGGAAAGTAACACAGCAGCATTTTGATAAACAGATTTATTGGAGTGGGTGTTTTTTGTTTTCTTTTCCCCCCCTCACTGCTCTTTTCCCCGTTTTGGCATAAAGGAATGAGATACTTTTCACATCAACAGGTGGAAACTTTAAGAAGCTTTAGACATCGCTTGCCTGCGTACGTATCTGTTTCCTGAAATTTTTTGCTGCCTTCAAAACAGCAGCTGTTTTTTACTAGCAATTTACAACTGTATTTACAATGAACTGGTACCTAGCAACATCTAGACACTGCTTTTGCTGCTACAGATCAATCTGTATCTCATTGATTTGTAGCTGAGCAGTGCCTGAGATACTGAGAAGAGTCTGAGTTTCTATGAGTCTTGCCGTGGCTGAAAGTGAATTGTTATGTTTTGTAATAGATGTTTGAGGTGTTGAGGTGCTGAGTCTGAAACTGTTCTGACTGTGAAAGCAGAGAGGAGGTTCATTTTGGCTGAAAGGTTTCAACAATTCTTAGAAGTTTCTATGATTAATGTGACTTGTTAAGTACAAATTTCCTTTTGAATGAGGTATTAAAAATCAATCCCCAGGGAATTCTGGGTGATTCTTTTTGGGAAGTGAGGGGTTGTTTCCCGGGGAGGTTGCCAGTATAAACATGTGTGTGCTACCTCAGGCTCCTCCTGCTGCCCCACCCCTTTGAGACAACTTAGCTAGTGCTGGCTTTGCCAGCTGCTGTTGCACAGGCTGCTGGAGTTGAGTTCGTGGTACTATTGTTTGGGAGTTAATTCCTAAAATTAGACTCTGTTCAGCCAGCAAGATGTCCATGTGGCAGGGAACTTCATCTGCAGCTTGTCTTTCTACTTCAATCATGTGTGAGGGGGAAGCAAATACTATACAGCTGAACAGATTTAGAGAGCTGGAAAAAACAAATGACTAGGCATGAGTTTTTGCTCAAACAGTACATGTTTGGAATATTTTGAGTTCAGCTGGATTCTTCTTGAAGAATATTTGCAAGTTTGCAAGTGTTTTCTAAGGTTTTAAGCTTTTCATAGTTCTTACTTTAGCTGGTGCTAGTTGTGAAGAGTTGATGGAAACTACAGGTGCTTTCAGAATGGGCAATGGAAGGCCTAGTGGTAGAGAACCTGATCCCAAATACAGTTGTCTAATTTAAAAGCACACAGGCTTGTTTATTTCTTTTAAAAATCCCAACGCTTATAAATAATTGTATTTGTGTTATGAGTAGAGGCATAGTTTATTAAAATCAATAGTAGCAAGATGAGCAGTATTGTGTTAACAATGGAGGTTAGTACAAAGCATATCTTAGTAGGGACTTCACTTTGAGTATTAGAGCTTGTCTGTGTAAAGGGGAAGGAAAAGTTGTATATTATCCCAAAATTATTTCTTCAGTAATTAAACAATATTTTTGTTTGACATAATTTTCAATACCTGCTTAATTTGAGAGGTTTAATTAAGATATACTCAGCTTGTGCTGACATGGACATGAAATCAATACTTAGTTTGCCCGAAGAAAAAGCTCTTTTTCATTTTGGGGCCTGGCGATGTCTTTTTTTTTTTTTTTTTTTTCTTTTAATCATTAGCAATTCAGAGAGCAGAAGCAAATAGCCATTTTTAAAATTCATGTCCTTAAATGTTAATTTGATGCTTTGAGGCATAAATGACCTTTCTAACCAGCCCAAACTTGTCAAACAAAGGAACGATAGAAACAAGCTGCTTTGTTCTAATACAACAGGCTGCTTTTCAGGGAGAATTTCCAAACAACTCTGCCTCCCTCTTCTCAACAACATTAAATTAAACTTTGGCCTGTGCTACATTTGAATTTTGATGTATATGAATTACTAAGGAGATGGTGGTGGAATCTGGACAACCTGTGCAAATTGAACCACAGATTCCAGCTTCTAAAGCCCAGGGCAAGTGAATAATGCTCTCCTCCATAGCTACCCCAGCTGGTATTACTTAACATTGGAAAAGCAGTTAGGTGTGGATCAGAAGCTGAGGAGAGGATTAAAAGGGGATTTCTTCTTGTCACAAAACTGAAGAAGGGGGAAAGAAAGAAAACCACCATCATCACTTCTTGAAAGATTTTGTTTAAGTGTTTAGATTGCTGTGTATACCTTGGAGGTCAGATTTAAAAACTAAATATAAATCTTCTTCTAGCTCCTACAGATTTCATTGAGACTAAAACTGTGTGTTAGTATATGCTGTACAAAGAAGAACACCACTTAGTGCCGCATTGCCAGCTCTGTCATTGTCAGATTTACCAGATAAAAGAAACACATCAAAGGTCAGGATGGAAGATAAAAGTCAATCTAAAAAAAATTGAATATATCTATATACAACATACTGCATTCTTTTTTCCAAACTCTTTCCAAAAAGAAGTTAAAACTAAATTTGGTACTTGAATACCATTCTTCCCTGGCAGCTGTGCTTGTAGAATCTGAAATTACTGTCGTGAAAGAGCTTTCTGAAGCAAGCGCCACAGTAGTAAACTTTTTCTCTACGATATGAGTAGAGTTAGAGGAGTAATCTAATGTTGTAGTTTTTGTATCTTCTCTGTCTTTTGTCTCATCTGTGTTTTTTTGTCTTTGCTCACTCATTGATCTGCATCAAAAAAATGAATATCTAATACTTTCTTCAAATTTCAGAAATTGGAAGATGTCCTTTTATTGTTCACTCTTTTTTCCCTTACTTACCTGTTCATAGATTTGCCTGACATGTTCTGCTGTAAAAGCTGTATTGGCTTTACCTAAGTCAGAATCCAGCCATGAATTTACCAGCTAGATGACAGGAAGCAGCACTGGTCATTTTCAAATACGCAGCCCCTGAGCAGTATCGTAAGATGTCAGGTTCATGTTACTACTGTTCATTAATACTTGGTTACCTGAATCTTTTATGTTGGGGTTTATTTTATCTTATGGATGAGAAACACAGAATTGCAGAAAATTAGGGGTTGGAAGGGACCTCTGGAGATCATCTACTCCAACCCCTCTGTCAGAGCAGCTTCACCTAGAACATGTTGCACAGGATGGCATCCAGGGGGGTTTTGAATGTCTCCAGAGATGGGGCAGCCTGTTCCAGTGCTCCACCACCATCAAAGTAAAGAGGTTCCTCCTTATTTTTGGACAGAACTTCCTATGTTCCTGTTTGTCCTGTCACTGGGCACCACTGAAAAAAGACTAGCCTCACCCTCATGAGCCCTTAAGTATTTATAAGGATTAATAAGAGCCCCCATCAGCCTTCTCCTCTCAAAACTAACCAGCCCCAGCTCTCTGAGCCTTTCCCAATGCAAAAGATGTCCAAGCTCCCTAATCATTTTTGTAGCCCTTTTCTGTACCCTCTCCAGAAGTTCCCTGACCTTCTTGAATGGGGGATACCAGAACTGGTATCCAGTATTCCAGATGGAGCTTCACAAGGGCAGTGTAGAAAGGGAGGATAACCTCCCTTGACCTGCTTGCCAGGATGCCATTGGCTTTCTTGTCCACAAGGGCACATTACTGGCTCATGGTCATCCCCTTGTCCACCATGACTCCCAGGTCTTCACAGAATCACGTCTTACAACACATCGTTCTCAAAATATTTGAGGAAAGCTAACGCGGTTCCTTCAGCTTATCTTTATAGGAGATCTTCTCAAAGCTCTTCTATATAAACAGGGAAGAAGAGAAAATAGTTATCTTCATGCTTTCTTTCTTTGGCCTGGTACACAGTTCATGTATAAACCCTAATGGTAACTTTTCTGACACTTCAGAATCCATCTGTGAAGGTATTTTACTTTGATAGACTCCCTGAATTCCATGTGTATTGCATAATTTTCTCGCATAATTGTGTAGTGGGTTTTTTGATTGCTCTCTTTGTCACGACATGTGCTACAGGCAGCCTAATGGAGCCCAGTTGCACGATCTGAGGTAATTATGGGGGCTAGACCATTAGCAAAGTGCCCCTTTTTAACCAGGAAAACTGACCAGGCTGAAACTTAGCCAGACCCTGTGCCTATGTCACTTGTGGTGGACTAGAACATATCACTCCTTAAAAGGTCTGGGGTTATCTGACTCCAGAAAGGAGAAATGAAAGTAAAAGATTAATTATTGCTTCCAAAAAATACTGAATTCTTTCTAAAACATCAACATGCAAACAAACTGTAGGATGCAAAATTCTGCTCTCTGGGTGAGAACAAAGAGACCCTTTATTACTGTATTATCTACAGAATCAGGCTGCAATGCTATTCTGGACTGTAAAGTGCTTTATCAGTCTGTGGTCTTCATTCAGATCTAGGAACGAGCTGTGGCTGCCACAAGGAATGCATATACCACACTCGCACAGAGTTGCTGGTGGAAGACTTGGGCCATCAGTACATAGCACAATGTGTTGACATAAGTACGAACAGTGCTCATTAATTGTGCCATAGTTTATTGAGTTTGCAGTTGATTCCGGTAGTTGATCCAAACTGCTGTCAGACTGTGTTTTCTTGCACACAAACACATGTGCTTTTGGTTTAAATTGGTACAATTAAATTCTAGATGTATGTATTTTAAGCAACTTCTGGATTCTTTTTGATTTGATTAAGTACTGAAATGATTAAGTGTCTGGATGGGGTTTTATCTGAGTTTTTGAGCCCAGCAGAACTTGTAAAAAACCCCTCTGCTGTAATTACAGTGATAAACGGTAATTTAAAAAACTAATAATTGGCTTTTTTCCAGCCAATGTTTCACTGCTCTCTGATGCTGCAGCGTTTCTTTAAAGATTTGGGATTCCTCTATGTACTGTACACCTATAATATACTTACACAGTAAGCTGCTGAAAATGGATCATCTGTTTGGCCTTGAGTGTGTTTTGTGCTGCCATGACAACTTGGTCACAAAGAGCCTTGGGTTTGTGGTTTCCAGGCTTGATTAATACAATGTACTGTAATTAGGAATAGGAAAAACCCCCACAGGCTCTTTTCCAATTTAAATATTCCCAGTGCTCCCAAGACTTCCCCAGCTTTCATTGTGCATTGTTTCAGATTAGTCATAATTGAAATACTTATTTTGTTTAGTACAGCCCAGACACAGGGAAGAGTCATTGGAATTTATTGGAAATTTCAGCCTCTAAACAGCTTGGCTTTGGAGTCTCTGAGAGAGTTGTATTATTTGATGTGCACCCTAAGAATGACCTGAGGTCCTAGCATGACAGCTTTTCCGTCTTGTACTTTTTATAGCATCATTGCTTGTCCAGAAGAGAATTACGGATGATACAAAGCAAGATTACTTATTTTGCTCTTGACACATTATTCAATCCCTGTTACTTCTTTCCTGTGCCTGTGTAGATGGGAAATGAGTTGAAGAACATTAAAGCAATGAATTGAAGAAGAATGCAAAATACAAAGCTACGTATATTTAATTTTTCTAGGTACAATGGTAACTGATTTGACAAAACAATTTTAGAGTTTTCCATTTTATTTCTTTTTTTTTTAAATTGTAACTTAGCCAAATGGCATTTTTCTTTTTTTTCACTATAGCTGCTGTAGAAATGTGTGCACAGCTACTGTTTTGGTAAACAAAGCCTAGTAGCCAGATGGCAGTAACATTTAAAAAGTTGAGTGATATGGTTTGGGAAGCATCCAACTGGAATATGCTGTGCTTTGCCTAGGTACCTTAGATTTACTACACGGTGGAAGACTTTAAATGTGTTATCACTGGAGTGGCTTGAAAGAACAAATATGGTATTATGTAGAATACAAATAATGCTTATTTAAACTTGCAGTTGATTTTTGCTGATAGATGATGCAAATTGTTATCAGGCTGTATTTACTTACACATAAATATATGTGCTCCTGCTCTAAATCAGGATGGTTATTCCAACCGGGTTATGCATATTTTAAAGAATGGTTAAATACTATGTTTCTAACAATTTCTGGTTTCATGAAGGCTTAATTTCTCTAATATATCCTTTCCTCACCCTTATTCCCTCCCATTCTCCCCCCTGAAAGATTCAAACTCGATATGTTTGGCTAGCTGCTGTGTGACAGGAGAATTGCTGTTGAGGGAAGAAGGAAAATAGCTTTCCTGCAGGGTATTGATGCCCACAGTCCTCTGCTCTTTTTATGTTATTAATCTGTTGCGTAGTTGTTTACCATGGTCCATTGAAATAGTCAGCTTAGTGGTTTTTCCAAGTTTCTAAATGTAGGCTATTGACTAGGCTGGAAGACTCTTGGCATCAACTTAGTCACTGTCAAATTTTTTTGGGAGACGGTGAATTGGATCCAGGTCTTAGTGACCCAGCTATAGGAAAATATGATCCCCAAGCTATTAAGCAGCAAAATACCCTTTTCTAAGACAGGAAGTAAGTATCAGCAATAAATGGTAACTTCTTTCTTTCTGAAAAAAACAGGGTAAGTCTTCCTGCAAGACTGCCTGCCTCTTCCTTCTTCCCTTTTCCTCCTATCCCTCCGCCCCTTCTCATGTTCCCCAACTTTTGATGTGGGAAAGTTGCATTGTGAAACAGTTGAAGTAAACAAGCCAGACCCCCCTCCCCCCCGCCTTCCTGTCTAGACTGCCTGTTTCTCATGCACTGGTCTTCCTTGGAGCAGACATTACTCACAGGTTATGCTGCCTGCTCTCCCTCCTGAGCAGCAGCCTGGGTTCTTTTCTTCATTTGGAATTCACCTTCTGCTGGTGCTAGGCCTCCTTCTTACCTGAGCGATCAGTTTACCCTGCAAGATTTTTTGCTTACAAACTCCTGCTTTTCACAGTGCTGCAAATAGGTAGCAGCTGTGGACAAGTGCATCCTGCCTTTCTTCTGGGGCTGGGAGATGCCTGGTGTCCTACAGGCATTCCTCCAGGATAGCCCTCAGCTTTGGCTTAGACCACTCTGCCATCGTGCAGTGCCTTCACTGCCTTTCCTCAACAATACCATGTGTAATCCATAATAAAGGTAGAAATACATTACACACACATACCCCCACACCCTGTACAGATAGTTTTGTGTATTATGAATATAAATAATACTCTAGTGCTGCAAACATTAGCAAACTGCCTCTAGCATGTTGCATGTTTTTTCTCTGACCTTGGAAGTGATGGTGGAGTATGTCAGTGGTCGTCAACCTCAAGGTTGGAGGAAGTGGCCTCCTTACAGCAATATCTTTGAATTACTGGAGAAAATAAAGCAAAAAATACTTCATTAGGTCATCGAAGGCACGGGTGCTTAGTTAGAGTACAGTCATTTTTCTGTGTCATCTTAAAAGTAGTAACAAGAAAAGTTTCCTCTGCTTTCATGAAAGCAGTTTTCTTACTGGAGAACTCCAGGCCAGGAGCTCTGCACCCAACCAAATGGTCTCATTTTATTAAGGCTTTTTTTTTCTTACTTAACAGGTAATTAAGCAAGGAAAAAAAATGATTTGGTAGTTTGTTTTCAGTAAGTGTTATTCCTGGTTTCAGTATACAGTCTGAAAGAGTAACTACAAGTAGTATTTGTTTTGGGCTGGTCAAATTGTAGAAAGTCTTTAAAGTAATTATTCCTTCTCTTACTTAACCACCATTTCACTATGGCAGTAGATCCTACAAATGTCCTCAGAAGCACTTTGACTGTAAAAATGGTTCATATAAAAATTCCTTGTCTAAATGTGGTAAACAGTGAGGTTGCAGGGGCAGCAAACAACAGGGTCACTGAGACTCACCTGAAATAGAATAATGCTTGTGGCTTTTCCAGTGTTCATTTATTTAGAAGACAGACTGAAAAGAAAATACAGAGGTTACTTATCTGAATGTCCTGGACATTTGGACAATTTTTTTTTTCCTATTCAGCTTTTTCCAGAAATTGTTAACCTGGTTTATAAGGTGGTGTTTTCAGTTCTTTGTTTTTCATGATCTAGAAGGTTTGGACTTCACGTTGCCCTCTCATGCGAAAAAAAGTACAGCACCATTCAAAAGAAAATATAAAGTCTGTGACATGTATAGTCTTTGCAAAAAGGGATTGTAACAGTTCCATTTCTACTTCTTCAGTTTTATGTAGATGAATAATAATAATAAAAAGAACATTAGTCTTTTCTGGAAGAGTCTAGGCTCTGCTTCATGATTTTGGTATTTGGGTTGTTTCTTTCCATGTAGACTACCAAGGGGGTTGTCTTTGTTAAATATGGCTGTGGTGGAAAAAATAGGTTTTTTGTTTGTTTGTTCTGAATCTAGCAGAAACCATCTGAGAAATGACACTTCTCACTCTCCTGCTTCATAGTTTTTGATAATTGTGACAAGTCTTTCCTCACTGATAGAATCACCACTGCCTCATCTTGAGAGGTGTTGAAGTGTTGTTTGACTAGCTTACAGCTTTAAAAGGGGAAACTTTGTATGTTCCCATAATAGCACAAAGTTAAAATATTTTTGTTGCTTTAAAGACTGTCTTAGGCAGATCCAAAATTAAGATTATCTGACAATTTTCCTGTTGTTCTAAGTGCACACACACTCTGTGTTTGTTCACATAGTGTGTGTAAGGGGTGGGATGTTGGTGTTGTCTTCTGTACCTCCCTGATACAGTCTTCTCAGTGTCCACAGGCTATACTCAGCCATGCATACCAGGCAGAAACCTACTTCACCTTGCTGGTTTCTCTAAACAATCAGGCAATGTGATGATGCTCTGCTTTACAAAACTCTCAAAGCAGTCTTTGGCTTGCACATCAGAGCAGCCTACATTGTATGTGTTGGGTGAGCAGAAAGGCTCAGTCCACTGGAGTCCTTTTGGTCCTTAGGAATGAGGCTTGTCTACAGCCTAAATAAAGGAGGGCTAGGAAAGCTTTGGGCATCCTTTCATATTGAAAGAATGGGCTATTTGACTATCACATGCTCATAGCAGATAAGAGAAGACTAGACTGAGGCTCTGTCTAGTCAGCAAGGGCTGGCTTTGCCACTTCTCATCTGTAGATCTTTTTGTAGCTTGGTCCAAGGAGAACAGATAAGTTGGGATTTTCTTTCTAACATCCTAAAGCAGCCTGTAGAGCTACTTCAGTGTTGGTGTAGCCCTCAGATCTTCCTAACATCAAAATGATCTGAAAACTAGTTCTAGAGTAAATGTCTGACTGCATAATCCTGAGCATCTAGCTGTGATAAAGATTGTTTTAGCTAAGTATATTGGAATCTCCTTTGCCTTGCATTACAGTCACCCTCCAACAGATTATTGCTTGCTCCAAAGCAGGTTTAAATAAGTGTTTCCCAGAGAGTATCGCTTCACTAATACAGAGGAGATTTGTTACCTGTACTTGGACTGCTTTGGAAGTAAGTAATTCAAGTTAAAATCTGAGCTGGGAATCATACATGCTTGTTCTCACTGCTTTGTAGTCAAGACAGCAAATCATTCTGTCACCTGAACAGCCATGTTCATAATCGGTTTTCCCTGATTTAGATGTAGGGAGGATTAGTTACACTATGTTAAGAAGACATTTGGCACAGGAATATATTGAAGTTCTTCCTGAAGAACGTAATGCTGGTTCAGTGCTTGACTTCATAGAATCATAGAATTATCAGGATTGGAAGGGACCTTAGAGGTCATCTAGTCCAACCCCCTACAGTGAGTAGGCAATCTCCAACTAAACCAGGTTGCCAAGCACCCTGTCCAGCCTCACCTTGAACACTTCCAGGGACGGGGCCTCAACCACCTGCCTGGGCAACCTGTTCCAATGTTCCACCACCCTCATGGTAAGGAACTTTTTCCTAATATCCAATCTAAACCTGCTCTTCCCTAATTTAAACCCATTACCCCTTGTCCTATCACTACAGGCCTTTGTAAACAGGCCCTCCCCAGCCTTTCTATATGACCCCTTCAGGTACTGGAAGGTGACTATTAGGTCCCCCCAAAGCCTTCTCTTCTCGAGACTGAACAATCCCAGCTCCCTCAGCCTATCCTCATAGGGGAGGTGTTGCAGCCCCCTGATCATATTTGTAGCCCTCCTTTGGACCTGCTCCAGCAGGTC
>VWZX01010315.1:221781-243286 GCA_013399015.1 Galbula dea
TATTAATTTATTAAATTTATTATTTTTATTATATAAATTTATATTTAAGTTTATAAATTTATAAATTTATATAGAATCGTAGAATCATTAAGGTTGGAAGAGACCTCTAAGATCATCAAGTCCAGCTGTCAAGCCATCACCACCATGCTGACTAAACTGTGTAATGAAGTGCCATGTCTACACATTTTTTGAAAACCTCCAGGGATGATGACTCTACCATTTCCCTGGGCAGCCTGTTCCAATGCTAAACCACTCTTTTCAGTAAACATGTTTTTCCTAATATCCAAATATAGGTAGTTGAAGGCCAGAAGCTTGTCACATTTGGTTATCTTGCCACAAGTCCTGGGATTTTTTGGTCTAGGATAGTCTACAAGCAGCTCATTAGGAGCTCTGTTACAAAGAACTCCAGGAAGAAGGCCTAATAAAAAGTATGCTTTTCAAAGGGAATAGTGCTACTTAAGAGTACATGAAGTCCTAACAAACAAGCAATGGACAGCATAGAGTTCTGCACATTATGCAGTGGCATTAAATATTAGTAAGGTAGCAGATGCCATATTTGTGAAATTGCCACGTAAAGTAGCAGTCTTCAGCAGCAGGGTGCTGCTCTATGTGATACTCCTTCAGATGTAATGAATAGCTAATTTCAGTTCTATAGTCCATGAGAGACTGAAGGAGTTTGGGGAGGGATAGGGCGTTTCAGCAACCAAAACCAGCAGGATGTGCTGAGATGTGCTTTTAATGGTGTAACATTTCTGAGCTCTTGAGGGTGAATTCATAAATAGGGATCCTCGTCTGTTACTTTGTATTCAAATTGAGGAGTTACTGCTGAAAATGGACAAGAAGGCATGTGAAGTGCATGTTTCAGGGATGAGATGGTGAGAGGTGCCTCTTTGGAGGTGTTGATGTCTTATTTTTTACTTCTTTGTGTGTAAAACTCACAGACGAAATAAAAACAAGCAAAGGCATACACGAGAATTTGCACTGAAAAGGTAAGCGGTGTTTTCCCTCATAGCTCTGATTTCAGAGTATGTGAGGATGCTTGTTGATCCAATTAAAAGAGTGTCACAGATTGGAAGATATAGCTAGTAACTGAATCTGGCACTCGCATGTCTTATGGACATTGTGTTGTGAGAGATAAGATTAGGAGTTTTCTTAGTGAAAAACAGGGTTTTCTTGCTGACTGAAGAAGGGCCAAAAAGCTTTGGATATTCCAGGATTATTACTGATATTATTCTGTGTTTTAAAAGTATTTAAAAATATTTATGTAGGAAAGCGATCTCATTTAACCTTAGAACATCATCATAGCTTGTTTGAACCATGCTAGGTCTATGAATCTGAACTTCTAAGACTTGCTTGGAGAATTTAAGAAGGGCAGGAGGTATCATATGGACATCTGTCACACTTTCATCCACAGATACACACTACAGAGAGGCAAGGCAGATTTCTAAGGAAACAGCTGATAATGGTTGCATCCCTGGTATCTGTGGCGCTCCTTATCAAAGGAGGAAGCCTCCTGTTTGACTAAACAGGAAGAAACAGATGTAGGGAATAGTAATTGTTGATACATAGTGTAATCTGCCATAGTATAGTGAATGATCTGTTTAAAACATTTCCCAATAGATAAAATTTATAGTTGACTTTCTGGAAATGTGATACTAGTAAACAGTTCTTTCCTTTTCCATGTGACTGATGAGGGAATGGGATAGATTTTTGGAGGTGCATCTTTAATTTTAAAAAGTGGACAGTTCTGGCATCTCAGAAATCATCACCTGCTGCTTTCAAATTCCTCTGTTGAGAGAGCAGGGGAGATTTGTGGAAAGGAATGGGAGTGTTGTTGCAGGGGACAAGATTGAGAGTATTCTTTCTGGATACTTCTTTGTTTTTTTCTTAACTATTCCAAGTGTAAAGAAAATAAAATAATGGCCTTCTGTGTAAAAGACTTGACTTTGAAGTATTTCAGCTTATTTTGATGAAACTTGGGACAGTGACTATTTAAAGGTCCAATTTTCGTTTTAAGGTTCTTCATCATCATAACAGAGACTATTTTTTTTCTGCTCTTAACGTTTATACAGTGAACTACTTCCAATACTAGCAAGTCTCCCAATCTGAATACCTTGGGCAACACCGAAAACCTGTGTAATCTCGTCCTTGTCTTGCTGTTTAAGTGCACTGTGACAACACAGCCTTAGGCAGGTGACAGTGGTATGATGTAATAATCCAGTATGTCTCTGAATTTAATCTAAGACAGAAAACAATCTTTAACTATTAGTAATATTACCAACAATTGATGTTAGAGGCATGATTACTTATCAGCTTTTCTGTCAGCAAAGGTCACCCTCTGTCTTTACCTGCATCTGTGTAAAAGTTTGTATAAACATTTGTTTTTTCTTCAGGAATTTGGGATTGCCTTCCTGTTTTTTTTTTCCCTCCCAATTATGTTTATGAAGATTATGATAAAAGGTTTACCTTTTTTGATAAGAAGAGATTCTCTTTTAACTTTTATCATAATCTTCATATAGGCTTAATCTCATGTAGGCATAAGACCTGCATCAAAAGGGGGATTTAGTTACTGCTACGAGACTAATGTCTAGTTTGAGATAAGTAAAACTGATGAACAGCCTTGAGTCACAAAATTAGTCAGCAGTATACTTGGTCTTGTGGTTTGGGGTTCATGTTTATTAACAAGCCTAACCCTGGTCTGTTTTAGTAGGCAACAAAAGCTAACAAAATGAGGCATTAACCACACTTTCACAACTACCACCTATTTGCTTGTTCCAAGTGCTAGGAATTGTATTATAGAAAGCTTATCAGAAGCTGAAACCCAAAAATGTACAGTAAGAGAATGCAGGGGTTTGGAAAAGAGAGTTACTTCATCACGGTGTGAAAGCAGCTTGGTACTTGGCTCACTGGTAGATAGACTTACCATCCTTGAGGTTTCTGTTTTCTGTCTCTGTCTCTCCACAGTGCGCTGTAAAAGTGAAATAAATGATGGTGGTTTTGTAATTGTTTCCTTTTCCTCTGTCAAAAGGTAATTATAAGGTATTCTTTAGCTTGTTAGTGAAAGTTAGAAAGGTTGTATTTTACTAGATGTGCTTTTTATTGGGAGTCCTCAGTTTTAATAGCTTATGTACTGTAAAAGCTGGTGTGGGGATCAAACCACAGCATGCTGAATCCCAGTAACTTGCTTACTAAATCTAAATGACAAATTAGATTGTGTTTAGCTGTATAATTAGTCCTCCTTCCTTTGATTGTTTTCTTTAATTTATCCTGGAAATTTTGCTTCCTTGATTGTGCTTTTTTTTTTCTTTTTCCTCCTGCATTTCCAAACTTTTCACTGTCTCTGTGTTGTTGTCTGGAAAGCTTTGATTCTGTGTTTGAGGCATGAGTTTTAAAAAAAGAAAAATCTCATATTGTATTTTATTGTTTAACCCTATATGTGTTAATAAAGGGTTGGTTAACATGTTTGGAACTAACATGCTACTGAAATTTGATTAACAGAATAGGTGTAGCTTGTTAACCTTCTGGGTTCTGCAGGCTAGAGGTAAGTATTCCCAAGACTTTCTTGGCTCTGGCAAGGAAGAATGGTATGACTTGCTCATGCAAGGAGAATTAATGTGTGGCTTTAGAGGAATGGGTGGGCTCCTAGATTACCTCATTAGGCAGTGAATGTGCTAGCCTTGGCTTAGGCAATAAAGTAATAGTACGTCAAGCTCTACCAACCGCACACACCTACCTGTACTTATCCAAGTGCTTACTGTGCATGCAGCTCCAAGAGATGCCAAGAAGTTATGGCCTGGGAACATAAATAATTTTTTTGTTTGAAATAACAGATATTTGTATTTTATAAATATAAAAGATATATGGGCAAGTTATGCTCAGAATTGTCTGTGCCTTTGCAAATGCATTTTTCATACATGATGCGTATTCATTTTACATCCCATGTCACAAAAGAGGTGGTGCATGTCTATGTGAAGGAGTAGGAGCATACTAAGTCTTATCAGCCAGTTTGTGTGATGAAGTGCACTAGACACAACTACTGCATTTGATTTGGTTCTGTCAAGCAATAATGGGAACAGCGAGAAGTGAATTAGGATCTAACCTGGTAATGGTGTGGAAATACTGTGAACCGCAAGACCAAATTTCATACAATATGGCCACTTGCTGTGTGGGTTTAGGCTGTGTGCCAGTGTTATCAAGGCTAATATAAGTGACCTTCACATGACCATTTTTAACACTTTTCTTATTACAACGTTTCCTTAGAATTCCAGTACGTGTTTGGAGCTCCACTGCAGCTGGCCCTGAACAACTAGAAAAATGATGCTTTTCCTGATATTGGCTTCAGCTATGCAAGGCTGACTCACTTGTGCTGTTGGTGGGTTTTTTTAAAAGACTTTCATCCTGGAATTCATCCTGGAACTCTTTCAACATCATGATTGTAGTGGATTTTTCTCTGCTGTTTTCTCAGGAAATACTACGTTGTACTTCATTATTTTTGCTGGAATCCCATGTAGTGCTCTGATGACCGGAGGAAATTGCTGAAAACATTTATTTTGTAAGATTTACTGTTCAAGATGAACTGAACCCCTTCCAAACCCCTACCTAGTGACTTGTGTTTCTACATCTAAAAACCTCTTTTCTTCTCTTTACTTCAACTTTAATTATGAATAAAACAGGAGTTCAGTGAACATCCTGGCTCTTGCAGTAATACACAAACTTAACTTTCGTTAAATAAATAAAGCTATAAAAACATTTTGTAAATGCTAAGAATCGTTAAGTTTTTGTGTATAATTAGTATACAAGTGGAAGATTAGAATCATGACTACAAAGAAAAGGTCTGCCTTACTCTCTGGGAGTTTTAATGCCATTTTTCATTTGACACAATTGCAGCATTGATCTGTTCTTTTTCCACAAATTTTTAAACAAAAGAAAATTATTTATTCCACAACTATTAATGGAAATGGGAATGGCAGTTTCCTCTTTTAGGCCAAGTAGAACATTTCCTGATGGAAGGTCAGTTTAGTCAAAATTACATTGGCTTAAACTTGGAACTGTTTGAGTGTAATCTTAAACTATTTAATCAGTTAAATATTTTGTGTTGTTGAAATGACCTAAATACCTTTTACTGCAGGATGCCTCTGTTTCAGACATTCTGTGCTGGGTTTTCCTAAACTGTAAGTGTGGCTGTGGAAAACCAGACACACATTTTTCAGGAAGTAGTAATCTTCTAATAGTCTTAAAATCTTTTTCCCAAGTTTATATCAGTGATTGCTGTCATCTTCCTTTTTAGGGTTTTATCCACTTCCCATTAAAAAATCAATCAAGCCCTTGTCAAGAGGATGAGAAAGCAGGTTTTCCTGGTGATAAAGCCATGTTATGAGTCAAGAGGTTTTTCTTCTTTCTTTCACCCATCTTGCGATGAAGCCTGTACTGTTTGGTGTCCTATATTAATTGAGTTCAGTTTCTTTGAAAAGCCATGTAGACAACTGCTGCTAATCATGCTTTATTTACAAAAGCTGAGCAGTGTTGACTCCTTATGGAGGCACTGTACAAATTAAGTCAAAGATGTACCCTAACAATACCTACAATAAAGTGAAGCTGATACACCCTATGCAACCTATAAAAACTAAACATGTAACAGCAACAAAAGAGTGGTTGGAGTGGCAGGGGGAAATTTCAAAACAAATTTGGTTAGGCTGGGTTCTTCCTCTCTTTCTCTCCTTTAAAAAGGAGCAGGGCTTGCTGGAGGTTTTCTTTGGACACACTACTCTGAGTGGGGTCTCACCAAAGCAGAGAAGGGGCAGAATCACCTCCCTTGATCTATTGTCTACACTTCTTTTCATGCAGCCCAGGATATGGTTGGCCTTCTGGTTTGCGAGTGCACGTTGTTGGCTCATGCCAAGCTTTTCATCCACCAGTAACCCCAGGTCACTCTCTGCAAGGCTACTCTCAATGACATCAGCTCCCGGAGAAGACGATTTAAGGTCTTAGTGTGGGCCTTCAGTCTCCTTAGGTTGAATAGGGATAAGAATAGGTTAGGGCTACTGGTTGGACTAGAAGATCTTGAGGGTCCTTTCCAGCCGTAACAATTCTGTGATTCTGTGACACCATTGGTAACTGATCTTCATCTGGACATCGAGCCATTCACCACTACCCTCTGCAAGCAATGATTCAAACAATTCGTTGTCCATCAAACAGTACACCCATCAAATCTGTGTCTCTTCAATTCATGGAGAAGGATGTTGTGGGGAACCTTGTTAAGCCTTACACAAGTCCAGACAGATGACATCCGTAGCTCTTCCCTTGTCCACTGATGTAGTCACTCCTTCACAACAGACCACTAGGTTGTCAACTGATTAGTAATCTGTGTTAACCTCCTGTTTCAAGCCTTTGTTATGGCTGAATGTAAACTTGAACCTGATGCTGGCGTATGTCTATATTATATTGCAGTTCACCTATAAATATTTTAAAGTATGTTAACTGGCCTGTATGGGCAGAATGGCTAGTTAAAAGCTCAAATATTCTGGAGCAGCTCCACTTCTAGCAGCTTTCTTGGGCATTAATTGCCTTTGCTTTCCTTACCCTTCATTTTGAATTTACTTCCAGTTTCTCTTCAGCACTAGTGCAGTTTTGGTGACTTCCACATCACACTTTTGCTGAGGTGAGTTGCTGTATGACAGACCCATACAGTTTCCCTCAGCTTATATAGTCTGGGACTTCACACAAATTTTGAGACTTCTATGTTCCATGTGTCATAAATCATAAAATAAAGCTTATGATTTCTTTGGCATTTTTGATTTTTTTAAATATCTGTCACATGATCTCTTTGGGGTGTATTATCAGAGAAACTGTCATATAAATAAATCTCCTCTCCGCTGGTGTCTTGCAGTAAACTGTACTTTTCTACCCATTCATTTTAGGGTTTCCAGGCTCATACTGGGATTTATTTATTTTCTTTTGGTGCTTTTAGGATATGTTGTTGTGAGAGAGGAGCAAAGTTTATTTAAAAAAAAAAATGAAAAAAAACCCCAAACCAAAACACAAAAAATCCCCACCCCCAGCCCCAAAAAACAAAACCAGGATAAACCACAGAATCAACAAAAAGACTTGGGCTATACACCTGATAGATGGTGGCCTACAGCCATTAAGCCTTCTTGACCTGACAGGAGTCAGTGTTCACATTTCTGGCAATTGCTCAGGACTATGTTAAGCCTTTAATTGAAGAGGCTTGTCTACTTCTGCTTTGTGAGCCGTAAACATTATTTGCTGTAGCGTCCTAGATGACAATTTGAGCATCACTGTGCTAGGAGTAGAGTTCTATGTTACTGCTGTCCAGAAGGCATTTTTTAAACATAGCTCTTGTTTTCACCGAGCTTTTGCTGCTTTTGCTTTACCCAGAAAGCTAATTTTACCAACACCTAAAATGGCATTCATTATATACATATTAAATAAGTTGAAGTGCAGGTGACTTTCAGACTTTGCAGAGGTGTGATCTGAGGCTGTGAGCAGTGCAGGTGAGAACATCATTCTGTACTTTGTGTGGAGTTTCTGTGGGCTGGATTGTAAGTTGTTTAACCACAGGGACAGCAATGAAACCTGGAAGGACCCTTGAGGCTCTGCTTATGGGGTGCATGCCTTGTTCAATGCCTCCACCTCCAGAAAGCATGAGCTGCTGCAGTCTGCATCTGTCTATTAACAGTCCAGATCTTTTGAGCGACAGAGATGTGATAAAACCTGAGGGGTTAGTAGAGGCCTTTCTGTAATTAATATAATTAGTTGGGCAATTCTGAGACTTGAAAGTTTGGGCTGCCGAAGGAAATCTTGTAAGAGTTTTGTTGGTTGTTTTTGTTTGTTTGTTTGTGGGGTTTTTTGTTATTTTTGTTTTTTTTTTTTTAAAAATGCAGTTGTTGAATTCACAGTATTGGGACAAATAAGTCATGCTGTTCAAGTCAGCAGTGCTGTCACGATTACAGCATGCGTGTTCTTCAACATGTGCTGGCAGCAGTGAACTTTCAAGTTATCATTGAAGTTATTTAATGTTACTTTCACTGTCTCTTTTGCTTGGAGAAGTCCTAAAATAATCAAGACTTGACTGTTGTCTCTGTGAAGGGGAATTGTGGAATCTGGGCAGTTGTTTGTGACAGGTCCTCTGTTAGTGTTTGGGAGCAGTGGTTATGCTAATTTTATGCTAGGTGGCAGTGCTTTCAAAATATAAGTTCTTCTATACCCTGTGTAGTCATTATGTATCATAAACATCTTACATGCTACTTGTTAATTAATCTTTTTTTAAATTTATTTTCCCCCCACTCCTCATTGTCTTTGAACCAGCATGTTTAAGGTACTATGAGCATTTTCTATTTTAAATCAATGTTTTCTCTTACCTGGTAAAATTAACTTCAGGCTGAGTGGTGGCATGCAAAGTTTGGATTTCGTAACAATTTTTCAAGTCCATTGTTGATCCGTTTTTAGAGTGTTCCAGAGTTCAGACAGAATTGAATGCAGGATACTACTTTGCCACCTTAAAGGAGAACTTCGTAAAAGACAAAATGTGAATGAGGTAAACATGTTTAGAGTTCTGCTTATCTTGAGGGAAAAAAATGCAACCACTGATCTGTGTTATGAAAAAATAGCTAATGGGCATAGCTGGAAACTCCTTTCCATAACTTGTTGTTTAGTAAGCAAGATGAAGCAAAGGTGTTTTTCACTTCACACAGTTATTTCTTTACCAAGTAATATAGTAGGAATAAATCTTAGCTAGTAGATCTGCAAGTTAATTTAACTGACTGTTAGAGAGTATGGTTGTGATTACCAACATAAAGTTATGTAGGGGGAAGTTACCTGCGTAGGTCTTGCATGCTGAAGACCACAAGCAAACTTTTTTTTTTAAAAAATCTTACCTATAAATAACTTTGTGATCTCTTCTGTGAATGCAAAACAGTAAAACATGTATTTTCCTGAGTAGAAGTATGTGTATGTTTCTTGCAAACTACTTGGAAAGGGTCAGTGGGTCAATATTAAGGAACTCATCCATTTACCAAATGTAGCTGCTAGTACATTTTGGAAGTTTAGGATCGTACCTACATAATAGGGGAGACATACATGATGTTCTCAAAAGGTGCATGGCAGAAACATGGCAGAAAACTATTCAAAAGCACAGTTTTCTAAGGTTTAGAATATTTCTGTAATCCAGTTCTGACTTTTTAAAATTTTCTGTAAAGAATAAATAAAACCCAGTGGTGAGGTGTGATTGCATTTCAATCCAAGCTTTCAATTGCAAGCGTGAACTTAACTTATTTTTTTTTTTTAACCACGGCAGTTCTTGACAGTACCTACATATTTTTAATACATGCAATATAGATTTGCATTTATTTATAATTTTGTTGAATTGTTATTGTTGTATGTTCCTAAGAATAGTTTGCTATTTTTAAGATGATGATGATGTTTGTTTTGATGTCATATTATTGGTATTTTTGAACAGGCAGCTAAAAAGTTCAACAGAATTTTTTTTTTTTTTCAGATAAACTTCACAATAGCTTGCTGTATTGTTGACTGAATCACAAATGAATGCAGCTACCCTTGAATGAGAGGGTTTTTTCTTTAATTTTTTTTTTCCATGCCTACTGGTACATGTTAGAATTTTGAATTCTAAATTATTGAATGAAATCAACAGTCTAAAATTCTAGGTTGAATTACTGTTTATAGTTAATTTAAAATTATTGTATTCTTATTTTATTTCTGTGAATCACACCACCATTCTTCATAGCTAATTGTGATGGCCGGTGTTAGTTTTGGTGTGTATCTTTTAAAAACATCTTTGGGCTTGGTTGCATTGAGGAAGATGCTTTTTAACATTGAGTGACAGTAGAAATGAAAAAAACTGGAGATGTCATTGGTGCTTACTTGGTGCAGTGGCTTTGCTTATCCTATTGGATTAGTGGAATTGACTTTTTCAGAATTTATTTTTGACTTGAGTAACTAAGTCAAGCTGCTGCTTCTCCGTATGCTACTGTCATTTGTCTTCTTTAGTGCCTTACAGTTTGAAGTTCCTTTTGTTTTATTCTAAAGTATTTATTTTCGATGACAAGCATGTGTACTTGTGTTGTAATGTGAATTCTCATTTTCCAGGCAACTTTACAATCTCATAATGTTTTTAGTTAATGAAATGGATGCTGTCAAACAGATTTTGACAAAAACTGTTTTGTAGAATTCACTGACTTCTTAATGCTTTCCTCCTGATGGTGCTTTGGCAGTCTTCTTCCAAAAGTATGTCAGCTGAAAATGCAATTTTTTTAGCTGTTAAATAATTTTTATGGTGTGTTTGTGGTGTTTTCAACAGAAGCCAGATCACTTTGTGAAAGAGCTTCATTTCGTACATTGTCTTAATGCTCCAACTGCTTTTCCAAACGCATTTTTTTTGCAGAATGGAAAGCCTCTAGCATTGATAATGTCAGCAGAGCTTGAATTACTGATCACGTGCTGGTTTGAAAACAGTAAAATGTTTGGAACTGCAGCAGCTGAAGGGAAAAGGTGAAACATGCCTGCTCTATAAATAGCTTCTGTAGTGAACACACGCTTCTCTGCCTCCAACTTGTTTTGTTGTCTTCAGATATCAAAAGAGCATTTTTAGTATAACAGTGAAATTAGAGTTCTTGGAGCATTTTGGAATGGATTTCCTAGAAGAGATTTGTAACTTTGAGTGAAAGACATTTTCCCTTTGAAAGGAAATACCTATTTGGAGTGAGACTTACAGCTCTTAGCTGAAGAGACTTTCTGCTCCTTTGGATCTGTTAGTGAAATGTCATTACCAACAAGTCCCTGCACAAGTAATTCATTTTGCCTTCTTCCAGGAAAATGTAACATACCTATCCTTGGCAGGCTATAAGTTACTGCCAGTGAAAGCTTTCTAGCAAAACACAGTGCAACATTTTTTTTTACCTGCTACTAACTTTTCACATTGTATTTGTAGATTATTAGATGGTTACATTAAAAAAGGTTAAGGCTGTCTACAGAACGGAAACAGCCCTCCCTGTTGAATACTCTGAAGGGTTGTAGTCAGCAGAGAAGGTGGCATTTGGTGTGTGGTAGGTTAAATTGTAACAAGCTTAGCAGTGATTCTGAGCTGAAATTTCCTGAGTTTTCTCTGGTGTGTTGAAATATTTTTAAACATCATACTTAACTAACAACAATTTCTTTCTTTAAAAGCAGGAACAGAAATAAGAGGAGGAAAATAGTGTTTCATAATTACCAGGCATAGTACATCATTTTGACAATACAGAGTTCCTACATCTTACCCTGCAAGGGCAACTGATTTTTTTTTTTTTTTAAACCTTCTGTAACTTAAGAAGGGTAGGTTAGGTAACTTTGACTGTATTAGTGCTGTCATTGTTTAGACCAGGACCCATGTTTGTAAAGACTGCGGCTTGAAACATCTTCCTTATGAGGAAAGGCTGAGGGAGCTGGGGCTCTTTAGCTTGGAGAAAAGGAGACTATGGGGTAACCTTATCTATCCTTTCAAATATGTGAAGGGTGGGTGTCAAGAGGATGGGGTCATTCTCTTCTCAGTGAAGCCCGGTGCCAAGACAAGAGGCAATGGCTGTAAGCTGAAGCATAGGAGGTTCCCTGTGAATACAAGAAAAATTTTTCCCAGTGAGGGTGCCGGAGCACTGGAACAGACTGCCCAGAGAGGTTGTGGAGTCACTTTCTCTGGAGATATTCAAAACCCGTCTGGATGTGCTTCTGTGTGACCTGGTCTAGGGAATCCTGCTGTGGCAGGGGGGTTGGACTAGATTGGTTGCGAGTTCCTTTCCAACTCCTAACATTCTGTGATTCTGTGATTGTAACATGAATTCTCAAAAAATCTCGATGGAGAGGGAGGAGGAGCAACGAGCTGTGTTTGTGTCTGAACAGTGCGGGGACTTAAAGGCAGGCCTGCTCTAAATATTACTGAAACATTCATCTTTACAGGAACATTTAAACTTTTTTGAATGATTGAATTGTGTACTGGCAAAGTAAGAGTGATGATTTTGTTTGAGTAGCTGGTTGATTTTGTTTGTTCGGGGTTTTTTTAATAGAAAATTTTAAGAGAAAATTTTCTTCAGGCCTTTTTCTGCTGGAATAGATAGGAGTTCAGGTACTTACTGAATAAGAATTAATCTGAAATAAATAGAGCTGGCTAAGCTTTAACAAAGCCTCTCTTTATGAGAGAAGACACTTACAGGAGCATGCCCTGACTACTTAAAAACAAAAGGAAATACACAGGGAGGAGCGTCTTACGATGTGATATTCTACTCGCCTTCTCTGTGCAAGTGTTGAGTGGAGACCAGCAAAAATACCATGTAAGGCTGGGCTTGTTTGTCCACCTCCATTCCTCTCTATGCACTCTACAGCTTACTGCCTCTTCAGCCTTGACTCTTAACTACTTTAACTGGTGAACATCCTCTTGCAAAGCCTAGGTTAGTGTGTGCGTATGACCTTCTTCAGGGTAGAGTATCAGAGTACTAAAGATGAATGTAATCCAAAAAGTGATGCTGACTGCACAACCTTCTTTGAAATGTACAGTGTAAACAAATGGAAAAAGTAAGAGATTTCACTCTTTGTTTCATGTAACTTGAAGAGCAATTTAAAAACAACTGGAGATAGATCTACGTATATGTTTCTCTTTTTTCCTGCCCAATTTTCATGTGATACTCCTTGTATCAGTACACTTTTCTGGTATTTCAAGAATATTAAATCAGTTTTGAACTTTGAGGGGGTGTGATTTTATATTATTTCCATTATAAGTAGTTGATGTATAACACCTTACTTGTAGTCTCTATCCCAGATTTTATATGTACTCCTGTTCAACTTTAGAAGTGGTATAGCACATGAAATTTAGTTGCATTTCCTGGTATTTATGTCTCTGGCTTAATACTTGACCCAAAATCAATGTCTTACTTACGTAAAATCTAAAAGAAACTCTCAGATTCTACTTTTCAGTGATGAAGTATTCAGAGCCAAACCTAGGCCTTCATTCTCGGCAGACAGCAGTGGGGTTAGGTTTGATATTAAGAGTTTGAGGACTTGGTACAACAGGGTGCTGTGTCAAATAGTGGCATCTTTGCTGAAGCAAATGTCTTTCTAATGGTATACCATATCGTCTTACACTACAAAAAAACTTGGCATAATAAAGCACAGAACAGAACTATAATGCAGACTTCTGAAACAATGAACCTGTCTCATTCTGTATTATAAATCTCGTATCTTGTGTATGGGTAACTGCAGCAGTTTCCATGTCTGAAGAGCTACACAAACATATCCATCCTACTGGCTCGCTTGGGTGAAGGTGAGCTTTAACGTGAGCTCAGTGGTGGGAAAGATAAAAGCTAAAGTCACTCCTGTGTCAGGGAGTCAGTGGCAGAGTTGAGACTAGGACATGGGTTTATGGTTCGTGCCGCTAGAGTGCACTACTTCCCTCTTACTTATTGAGATAATGGTTAAATAGAGCTGGTAGGTGCTGCAGGCTCCTGGGTGGAGAGTTTGGAAAATCGCTGCCAACTTGCTGAGGTACTGGGAGTTTCACTTTTGTCTTAATCAGATGCAGCTCTGCTTCTGCAGGTAGCCTTTACCAAATAAATGTTTGTCCTACCATCAAATTTATATGGATGTTGTGACAGAGTGCAAAGACGTCTTGTAAACTAACTTTTTACCCCCTTTCAATTTTATTGGAGACGAAAAGGGTGCATATGAAAGAAAGGATTAATCATAGTTGTAATTAAAGCAAGTTCTGTAAGATAGAAAATTTCTCAGATATAGATGATGACTTGCATTATTAATGAAAGGTTCTTGATAATGAGATACAGTATTTTATTTATATTAAGTTATTTTTTTTCCCCGCACAGGTTTCCACCTGAGTGGTACAGTGACAGAGCCTGCAATGCAATCGGAGCCAGAAACTGTTTGCAATGTAGCTATCAGCTTTGATCGTTGCAAGATTACCTCAGTGACCTGTAGCTGTGGAAACAAGGACATATTTTACTGCGCCCATGTTGTGGCACTCTCTTTATACCGGATCCGCAAGCCAGATCAGGTCAAACTGCATCTTCCCATTTCAGAGACACTCTTTCAAATGAATAGAGACCAACTACAAAAATTTGTACAGTATTTGATCACAGTGCACCACACAGAAGTTTTGCCAACTGCTCAAAAATTAGCAGATGAAATTCTTTCTCAGAATTCAGAAATCAATCAAGTCCATGGTGAGTTTTATACTTGTTCTTCCTTTTGCTTCATTCCCTCTTTGGTTTTGAGCTTTTTTGTGGCATTCAGGAGTGTGACCTGCTGAGGTCCCTTCCATCCTGAATTATTCTGTGATCCTATTGTGTTTACTGAAGAGGATTCCGTTACTGAACCTTTGCTTTAAGATGTTTAGAAAGCAGTACTTCCTAGAAAAAAATAATTCATAAGCAGTGAATTTGATGTCTTCAGCACTCTTAATATGTGGTCTGATCTACTTCATGCTTGTATTTTCCAGCTATGAACAACTGAGTAGTGGTATTGTTTGTATAGCCACATTGCTTAAAGGAACCAACTTTCCGGTGGCATCTTTTTCGTTATTTTGTTCTTTTTGAACTAATCTTCTGACATTTTGATTGTGCAATTTTGTTTTAGTGGCAGAGCCTGGGATTTTTCATTCATTAAATATGCTTTTATTATCCTTTGGGGTTTGGTTTCCATATGAAATCAGCAGAAACAGAAAACCTATCTTTCAGTACCTTTCTTGTTAATGCTGCAGCAGCCTACAGCATCAACAAAGTTCTTGATCTTCCCTGCTCTTTCTGCTGCATGTGGTTTTAATGGCTCTCAGTTTCATGTGCTGAACATCATAATGTTTGTTAAAGAGTGCTGGGTGTGACGAAGCTTCTCAGGTGGCTTTTCTATGAACCCTGATGAACAGAATGGGGATAATTATGGGGTTGAGGTGACCTAGCTAGTTTGTTAGGGTCCTGTGTTCCTGTAAGGTCACCTGTCAGAAATCTCCTCTAAGGTGACCAGAGCTGTAAGCATGAGGGCAGCTTAAAGGGGAAAAATAAGTTACCTTAATGTCTGAAAATACCTTATTTATTTGTTCATTGAAAGGAGCAGTTCTTATGTATTAGTTATTTATGAGCAAGAAATCTGCGGTACAAACATAACCAAGCTGCTTAACATCAAAGAAAGAAAACCATGTGTGTGTGGTAGGTGAAGTGTAGGCAGAACAAAAGAAAGGGATTCTTCCAATAACAGAACTTACCTGCAGCCTATCCTCTCTCCTTGGGGTCCAGTGACCCTGGCAGGCCCAGGCAGGTGATGCTGCAAGAAGAAGAATTTCAGCAGCAATGTTCTTTGTTGGCTTTGGGAGCTATAGGATATGTGGCCAGGGGCAAGGCAGTTGCTCTAGTTGTTACAGAACATAATGAGATTGTGATTTGCAGAGCTGCCAGGTGACCACGGAAGGAAAAAAGGGAAGCTAAACCAGAAGCAGAACATTAAGCAATAGTGGAGAATGCTCAGATGTTGTAAGCTGAAGACATGTTATCACATGTGAGTTGGTAATAGCCTGAACATTAGAAAGGAGGGCTTATGGTGAGTATGACTGGCACAGAAAATTCAAGCAGTCAGAGGTGATAAGAAAACAGGAAGGCAGGGTGGGAAAGGAAGAATAGGTGATGGCTATTATGGCTGTACCTATACTATGGCTAATATGATAGAAATTGCAAGCTGTTGTAAAGAGTGCTTAAACTTGATCAACACTGTGTGTAATTATACTAATCATAGGTATAGTTAGGTTAGTGTTTGTCAGAAGTTTTCTTACTGTCAAAATATCTCTTTACACATTAGTGTTTAAAGTATTTTTAGAGAGATAATTGGTGTTTATATCACAGCTGAAACAGCAAAAAGAATAGGAAACAAAAAAGTAAAATGATGATCAATTATGAATTTTCACAATTAATTTGAATATAATAGTTTAGAATTATCCACAAAGCTGACACGTTTCTTATACATGTTGCTGTGTTCCTAATAAGTGAGATTGCACTATGCCTTTGTTGACTATTGGTAATTCTTACAAAACTGCCAAAAACTGGAGTAAAAAGTCCAGGCATAAAAGAAAGTAAACTGTAAAAAAGCTGAGTTACAAAACAGGATCTGTAGTCTCCTGCTTTTCCTCTCAGACTCCCATAAGATAAGAGGTTTTTTATATATCTTTTTTTTATTATATATATTTTTTAATATGTTAAAATGGTAAGAAATTGCAGGATTTTTTTAAGGAAGATGTAATTTTCTCTGATTATGTAGCAACTTGGGATTCCTTTCTGGGATTCATACTGTAATACTGTTATTTTGATCTGTAATCAAAATCCTTATATTAATAAAGTTAACCAGAAGACATGTACAAAAAACAACCAGAAGATTTCAAACCTGGAGGTCTGTGGGGTCTACCCTTCTGTACTGAAAGCAACTGTAGATCTTCAAACTGATACCCTGATGTCTGTGTTTCATAACTGTTGGCTTTACATTGGGTTTCAGTTTGGGGATGCTGACTCAGGAAGCTGGTTGTAGATTTGGATCCTGTTTAGCTGATGCTTTTTCCCTCCCTCTTAACTTTTGTACTGTTCACAGAATATTAGGAGTTGGAAGGGACCTCGAAAGATCATCTAGTCCGACCCCCCTGCCACAGCAGGATTCCCTAGACCAGGTCACACAGAAGCGCGTCCAGATGGGTTTTTTAATATCTCCATAGAAGGAGACTCCACAACCTCTCTGGGCAGTCTGTTCCAGGGCTCTGTACTGTTGCAGCAGAGGAGGCTGATACGGGTATAAGGCTAGGAAGAGAACAGTCAGGATGACATTGAATTTTTTTAGGTATGAAACTTTCACTTAAATTTGGTTCAAGGTCAAGGATAAGCTACATGCCTGAGAGTTTGAGTGGATATAGGAAAGTTACTGCAAGATTGAATATGGGGTGTGGAGGGGGAGGTCAGTCCATTCACGTATTAATACCATATTAGCACAGATTTCCTATTGTGTACATAGTGGAAAAGGGTCTATATTTATTGATAGAAGGAGAGCCTAGAAAACCAGTTTCATTTTTACATTTTAAGCTGTACTGTTTCCTTCCTTAGAGTTTAGTGCAGCTGTTGCAGTCTCTGCCTTTAGAAACAACTGTATGTGTTTCTTCAGACTTTCTCGTATTCTGTGACTCGCAATACAAGTCATTTGCCAGTACAAAAACTACATGCAGATGAACTCAAATTTTAAGAGGGAGAAAGTCTAAGTACATTTGTCTTCTCAGAAGCAGAGGTACCTGGGTAGTTTATGTAGATTTTTCAAGGCAGATCTAGGTATGTTCTCTGCTCATATTAATCTGTAACATGTTAGGAGCGTTGGTGGAGGCATTCAAGAAAGAAACATCTGAAAATTTAGTGTGTTTAACTGAAATGAGGGAGATTGTAATGAAAAATTGTAGGCTAAGACAGGGCTGAACAATGAAACACAATATATCACCAATCTACTAGAAAAGGGAACATTTAAATGTCAGTGAAGATATATTATTTAAAAAACTTGCATTTTTCATATCACCCTGCTTAAAATGGCAAAATTGATTGAGAGTAGTTGCAAAAGAGGAATGTAGGAAATGGCAGATGAATTTCCTTAAAAGAAGAATGAAATTGAAGTGTCTTAGTGCTTAGTATGGGAATTGTTTAGTGAAGCAGATTTGGGAAGGAAGTTACAACAAGACTAATCAAAACTAGAGAAATTTCCGAAACCCATGTAGAAGTAAATAGAACAATGTAAACTAAGGTGAAAGATTGGTAATAAATTAGTATTTTTTAGGAAAACTTTTTTTAGGAAAAGTGTTTTCAAATACATTAAACATTAACATAAAACTTGTTATATAGAAAATAAATGGTATGATTTTGTTTTGAGACAAATAAATGCTAGTTTGTACTGATAAGGAAGCTCTTGTCTGCCATGCACAAGTAGACTTTGAAACGTACTGCTATATAATGTTTGTGAGACGTATTTTGGCAGGAGAGGTTGGGTAGTCAGCAGATAAGTTTGTGTTTTGCTGCATGTACAGATGAAAGAGAGAATTTTTTTGAAAGTTAAAAATTTGTGGGGGGTTATTAATTTTTCTTAGCAACTTAGCGTAGCCTGTCCTGTCATCCTATTTTCTGTTATTATCACTGGCTCCTTTGCAGCAGTTGCTGATGTTCTTTGATCCTGTGAACTGCTGAACAGGTGTTATATTCCACTCAAGAGTTCTGAAATTAAGTACAAGATTACAGAATCACAGAATAGCCAGAGTTGGAAGGGACCCATTAAGATCATCTAGTCCAACTCATGTTTAGGCACAGGACAGCTCCATAGTCACACTTACGTATAAACTTTGAATTATTTGGGGAATCAAAGGTGTAATAATAATACTTTTGAATCGTTAGTATTATGTTTGGGTTTATGTAATTGTTGTTTAGATTAATTCTGAGTTTATAACATCAATTACTAGTATGTTGTGAATTAGCGTAAGGCGGTATCAGTTTCTGGCTGTGACCATTCAATCTTTGCATAGTACTCAGTCATGCTTTTCATTTATAATAATTTTTCCATATCTTCTCATCCTTAATGCTGCCATGGTATGACATTTAATAAAATCTAAATGATGTACAGTTCATTTCTATAAATAGTAAGTTGAAAAAAGCTTCAGTATGGCTGTGAGGGAGTAATTTGGTATTTTTTTTTGACAACAATTCTTGTGATACTTTAGAAATTTCTAAAGAATCAATGAAGAAGTTTGACTTAAAGACTTTTTTCTGTTGTTTCAACCAAATTTCACTGTTGATGTGCACCTGAGTAGTTTGCAATATAGAAGTTTGCAGTATATAATGATATATATTCTTGGGCTATTTAATCAGTGCTACTTACTTTGCTTCTGCATACTTTTTAAGGTTAAGTTCTCCATATACAACACCAGTTCTTGAATGTGACTGATCATTTTGAAAGCATTTGCTCTTAAAATTGTGGTGTAAATTATCAAGTGGGTTTTTTTAAATGCTTCTGCTTCACAGAACTTGCTAGTTGATTATATTTTTAACATGTAACCTGCTATGACCATATAAAAGGCTGTTACCCTGTTACCAAATTTTACTTGGGTGCTCAGTCTTCTAAACAGTTGTGCACAATAGTCCTGTTTTGATTGGTAAGATTGCAATTTAGTAATTTTAGTGAAAAATCATGAGTAAGTGTCTAGGGCTATGTCTGTATACTGAGTATAAATATTTATTGTATTTAACTGTAAGTACATGACATAAAACTTATTTTAGAGACCAGTCATGACAGAAGTTAAAAAAAGCCAGAGGTCAGAGGGAGGAAGATTTTGTTAGTGTCTGTCTATAAACTGACAATTTACTTACAGATTTTGCTGTTTAGTATAATTATACAATGGTTTTGAACTATGAAAGTCAAATGTGAACTAATTTATCCTCTAAAGCACGTAAGTAATACTTATCCTCAGTTTACAAGTGAGGAACGGGATTCGGTTTTGGTACCAAATGGTGCTTGCAGAGATTAAATTCAGGACCACCGTTATCCCTCTCTGTAGCCAAATCACCTGTCTGCCAAAGCCTCGTAGTGCCCATCTGTGGCCATGCTGCACACCAAACAAAGCTGCCACCTTTGGGCTGAACCTTCAGCTCTACCTGGTATTGAGCCAGAGCCTTCCTTCTGGCTATTGCTAGACCTTAATCTTGCAGCTCCTGAGGCAGCTCCCTTCCTCTGCTTATTCAGACCCGTTTCTTGTCTACTCACCTGGTCTCATGTCTTCAGAAGGGAAGTGATAATCCAGAAATCCTGTCCGTTGTGCAAGAGTGATCTGTATTTGAGTGGGAGAGGAAACAGGCAGATCAATTAGTATTCAATTGACAGTAAGTGAACAGTGCAAGGTTGACAAACACCTCAAAACAACAGTGAAACGGACAGTGGAATCTGAGGCTTCCCCAATAGCACTGCTAGCATGCCTGACTGCTGCCATGGTGGAAAGGTGGTTTGGACTCATACCTGATGGGACACGCCATCTCCATGCCTTCTTAGTCCATGGCTATTGCTAAAGACTGCCAACAGTGTTGAAAGATTAGCTGTAGCTGATGCTGGTTACATGTATACTGAATTTTTTTTACACATCCCAGGTAAAGATTTTGATCATACTGAGTATAGCCTAAATAAGATGTTGTAAGAAAAAACCCCTCTGAGTCTGATGTGCCTGTACTGAACAGCATTGTAAAGCTCAGGACCTTGGCTTGGTGTCTTCAGCTTTTACTGTGTTCTGGCCTCCTGGCATGAAAATAATGCTGGTGTAAGTATAGTGATTCTGAACCCATGGGAAAAGTATGTTGGTTATTGTGCTGGGAGAAGAGGCTTTGTGGGGGGAGCAGTGCTGCAAGGCACTGTTGTTCCTGTAAAAGAACGTTGCTAAAGAATCTGCAATAGCTGTGGTGAATTTTAACCTTCTAGCACAAACCGACTGATGAGCCTTTGTAAAATGTAAACAGTTATGGACGGAATTTTGGTTTTCCCTAAATAGGAAACCTGAGCTCAGGAATCTGACTATTTTTATTTCAATTTAAAAGTAGCCATCCCAAGATTAACTAAAGATAAATTTCCATTGAAATGAAGGATAAATGTAAGTGTATTTTGTATATTGGTGCTTTTATATGGTTTCAGAGCAATGAAATTCTTAAACTATTTGCAAGGTGATACTGCAAACCTGGGTCTGTGCAACAGCTGCACTGCTTGTTCTCATGTGACTTGATTTCCCTTTTTTATTTCTTTCTTTTCCACAGAAAACTTGCTAGTATGTATTTTGTGTAGCTGACTGAGTTCAGTCTCTTAAAACTAACAGATTAAAAATGGAAGCACTCACAGAAAGAGAGGATTTTTGTGGCTTGTTTTCTGTGTTGTCTTATGCTTGATTCCTGTCTTCTGAGGGAAGAAGGTAGAAGGCAGAATGTAATGGTTTGATGCGGGCTTTTCCTGGTAACCAGTTTGTAACCAGGGAAGTGATCATGTTTACCCAGTATTCCACACGATTTTACGTAACTGGGGGTATAAATACAGAGGGGGAGAGGCTCTCTTTCTCTTTTTGCCTTCCGGTGGATCCGAGGACACAGGTTCTCTGCTATCGGTCTCACCCATGCGGAGGAGTCAAGCCTTGCAGGCCTTGTAGGCCTTGAGNCATAGAATCACAGAATTATAGAATGGTTGAGGTTGGAAGGGACCTTAAAAATCATCTAGTTCCAACCCCCTGCCATGGGCAGGGATGCCACATGCATTTCACCAGGTCATCCAGGGCCACATGCAGCCTGACCTTAAACACTGCCAGGGATGGGGCCTCCACAACCTCTCTGGGCAACCTGTTCCAGTGCCTCACCACCCTTTGTTTAAAGAACCCCCTTCTAATCTCCAGCCTAAATTTCCCCTCCTTCAGCTTGTAGCCATT
>VWZX01010315.1:248358-266399 GCA_013399015.1 Galbula dea
TCACAATCCACCTCACTACCCAATCAGCCAGACCACATTTGCTCAGTTTAGCTGCAAGGATGCTGTGGGAGACAGTGTCAAACGCTTTACTGAGATCAAGATAAACCACATCCACTGCCCTACCCTCACCTATCTACCTGATTATGTCCTCATCAAAAGCTATCAGGTTGGTCAAAGATTACTTCCCCTTGGTAAAGCCATGCTGACTGCTCCCAATGACCCCCTTATCCTTGATATGCCTAGAGACAGAGTCAGGGATAAAGTGTTCCATCACCTTTCCAGGGATGGAGGTGAGGCTGACTGGTCTATAGTTACCTGGCTCCTCCTCCTTGCCCTTTTTGAAGACTGGAGTGACATTTGCCTTCCTCCAATCCCCAGGCATCTCTCCTGTCCCCCAGGACTTACCAAAGATGATGGAGAGGGTCCTGGCAATGACTTCTCTGGTCAATATTGTTATGTCTGACTTAAGTGGCATGGAATATAGAAGTAAACGAATATTAAACAACAAGCAAAAAACCTTATAATGATGCCTTACGGGACATTATGTAAAAACACTACAGAGAAGAGAGCCAAAGACTCTCATAATGCTTTAAAGTACCAACATATTTTAAAGGTCTGAAATCAAGGTAAATGAAATTAAATCCAAGCAAGAGTAACGTGTTTCATTTAATGAGGAAGTATCAAAAGGAAAAGTTATTTTTTCCACTATTAAAGGTTAAAGGTGACTGTGTTTGATTGCAGGTTGACTAGCGGGGCTAAGACTGTGTGTGAACTGTTTAGTATGAATTATAGTCACTCCAAATCAAGCATTAGGGAAATAAAGCACTAGCTATTTATTTGAGATTGAGTTCTGTGGTGGAAAACCTTAGTATTGGAGCAGGCAAAGCTCTGTCAGAGACAGTGTAGATGTAACTACTTATCTTGAAGTGTAACAGCCCTTTAGGTGTGTCATTTTTATAATGCCTTGGCTTTCTGGGGACTAAGTTTTTGCCAAGCAGAGCATGTGCTTAGCCAGACATGTACACAGCAAAATTGTATCCCACCATACTGAAAACTGAAGGGTCTCATGCTTCATTGCTTATATGGGTTGAGCTGGTAGGTGGTGGGAGAGACAGAAATGTGTTCTCCATCTGTTACCTGTAATAATCTTACCCCATGCTGCCAATAAACATAAAAGGTTTTGTTAAACTTTCTTAGTGACTCCACTTCTTGTTTCATCAGTTTCATACTAACGTTTTCTTGACAGCACCTGTCTGAAAGTGGAGGCGGTGGAATCTCTCTGCAGCATCAAATAAGATTTCAATCAAATCAGAATAATAGGTGCCGCTCCCAAAAATCTGCAGTGAGATCTCCATCTTCACCACTACCTCAGCTGCTGTATTTACAGTCTGTTGTTTCAGTCCTGAACTGCTATGCTGCCTCTCTCAATATCAAAATAAGTTGAGTGTACATCATGGCTTCAATTGCAAGTACATTTCAGTCACCTTAAGTGTGCAGTAGGGTAAGTGTAGAATTTAACTTGGTTCCTCCACTTCCATTGTTATGTGGCTGAACTGTCACTTTTTTCCTCACACCAGTGGGATTTCTCCCACTTGTGCTTAACAAGTTACCTGAAAATTGCTGTTAATTGGATCAATCTCTCCAGCTTGACTTCTACTTCGTGTGAAAATTACAAGCTGCTGACATTGTCTTGCTAGGATTTTGTCTTTACTTTCACTCAAACACATACCTTTTCCTAGATGAAAAAAACAAAACAAAACAAAAAAAAAAGAGAGAATGTGCAAAAGTTGAAGGAGATTTTAAGGGAGACCAGACTTAGAACAGGAAGCTCCAGGAGGAGCAAGATGGCCCTGGCAACATGTGATATGTGCCAGTAGTGGCAGAGATAACTCAGACATTACATTAAGGGGTGATACCATTGTTCTATTCTAAAATAATGGCTTCCTGTCTTGTCATCTTCTAGAATGCCAGGGAACTAAAATATCAATACAAGAAGTCTGACAGGCCTTTGCATACTTTTTGTATTACCTGTTCAGAGTAAGCTGAGAGTGGTATCTATGTATGTTTTATACATTATAAAATGATTTATTTATGAGCTCATTTATTTCACAGGTAGGTAGCAAGTTAACACTGTAGTCAAGGAGAATTTTAGGACATAAAAAATATGTAAATACAGACTCTGCTTAATAAAGGCTTGCTTGCTTGCCCCGCTGTGCTGTCTGCCAACTTCTAGGCATATGGCCACTTTGTTAGTTCCATCTTGGCATACGTTTTTAAGCACACTTAAGTAACTTCAGTTTTGCCTCTTGATTGGGTCACTTGAACCTTTCATTAGAGCTTAACTGATGCTTCCTACCTAGCACTTGTAAGGGTACTGGAAGGACACACTGGCCTCTGATGAGAATTCCAGCTGAAGTTCATAGTAAATTGTTTACTTAAGTAGAAGTCAGGTTGGTTTTGAATATTTGAAGCTGCTGATTTATTTATTTTTTTAAAAAGAGAGAGAGAAAGAAACCACCAAACCCCACAAGTCTGAGTATGAAACTGGTGATTTTCTAATACAGAGTCTGAATTTATGCTTTGAAAGCTTCAAATTAACAAAAAAGCCTCGCATATAACTAGCTGGTTGTTTTTTAAAGCTGTTAGATCTGGAGGAAGAATGTTATTATTTATTCAGCAGATTTCCCTGTTGCAAATCAAAGAGTGGGTTAAGCTAAATAATATTTACAGAACTCCAAAGGTGTAGTATTGGAAAAATCAAGATTACATGTCAAAGCTATAAGGCCTGCTCATATACTTCTCATACTACAATAATGTAGATCCAACTTCAATGATGCTCTGGTGAACACTTCCAGCTTGCTGCAGTAATACATGAATGTGCTTTCCAGAGTTTAGAGCAGTTGAAATTTTTCACTCTACTGTTTAAATGTGGTCTCAGTAGGTAAATTTCACATGCTGATCTTTAGATGTTTAACTCCTGCTAACCATGATTGAAGATTTCGGTATATCAGAATGATTAATTATCTGAAGCCCCTTGGCTTGCCTTTTTAATTAAATTGCATTGGTAAGATGGGAGGATATGGAGATGCACAGTAAATATCTGCTGATGCCTGTTGAGCTGAGATCTCTGATTTGAAGAAAAGGTCAGTTAACCTTCTTTGTAGTCTAGAGGGAAAAAAAAGGACCATGCAATCTTACTACAGCAGTAATTTGTTAATATTCATCCATAAAATAAGTGCTTGTGCCTTACGAAAGTGAAAAGATTCTCTTAAAAAAGGGGGGAAATTTGCCTGTGTGCCCGACCCCAGGGATCAGGATGACTGTAAGGCTCTGCTTTGGAATTAAATGTTGAGCACTGCCAGATGCTAGACACTGGGAAGAGGCTGAGTTTTGTCAGCAAATGGGATCTGCAAGTTAATTGGTGTTTTCTGCTGGCTTCTGGCTGTGAAATGAAATTGGAAGCCCTTTAGTCACATGGATAATACAGGACCTGAATACAAATGTCACATGTCACCATCAGGGCCCACTGTGAAACAATACTGTTCCCACTTGAACACTGCGCCATTACAGATCATTTAAATATGGGGATTACATTTAAACTAAAAGCCCCATTTGCCTTTTACTGCAATTTAAATGTCCTCTTAGCAAAAGCTAAGTGACAAATTAAATGAAAAAAGTGCCCACATTTTTAAAGCTGTAATGCAAAACAACCTTTTATTGCTTCTCATGTGCCACGAATGAATCATTATACTTGTCAACCCTAAACCAAGCCATAATTGGAGCAGCTACTGTTATCAAAGCTGGGCTGCTCTTGTGACAGCTTAATAAAGTTGAAACTGTTAAATTAAATCCCAGATGCTTAATCTGATGAAAGCAGTCAAGTAGAAGAATCTAAGACAAGTATCTACTGCTTGGTGGAGTGATGGAGCCCAATGGCTTGTCAACACTTAGATTACAGGATCAGATGTTTATCTTTTTTTTTTTTTTCCTTGAACTACTGTTTTCAGTATCTTTATCTTGCTTGCCTTTGTGGTGAAGAAACTTCACATAATTTGCATGTTTCAAAACAAACATTTCTGGTAGATTTAATCCATTTTGATATTTAAGAATTGTTTTAAGTAGGAGGAAAGATGTTTGGATTTGTTTTTGTTGGGGTTTTTTTTTGCTGTTGTTATGTTTTGTTTTTAAGTTGAGGATTAGTTGCTTGTGGAAGAAAAGTGTGATAGTTGTGTCATGGGGAAGAGGGTGTGTCTAGAAAGTTCTAGCAAAGGCAGGACACTGGATACAACAGTCTAATGTGTTCTGAGTTTGCATCGTTCTATGTTGGTCCTCTTATTTTATGACATTGAGGAGAAGTTAAAAGGTGTTTTGTACTTCCAGCTGGGTAGTCTCCACATTTTAATGCATAAGTTTCTTCTGTCTACCTCAACCACTTGTTGGTATCTAAGACCCTTAAGTGTAAAAATCTCTCAATGTTATTGCCGTTAGCCTCATTCATGGGGTAAGGCTTTCCTGGTTGATATCCTTAGAATCCTTTCTGCTAGGCATACTGAATGGCATGTTGTCATAACAGTATTTCATAAGCAGAATAACATATCTTTGCCTTAGTGGTAAAGTAGTCTTAGTAGATTTTCCATAGCACTTTGTCCTGCTGTGGCTCACTTTTGAAATATTGGAACAGCCTAGTGATCTACTTTGAGTTAACAGTTGCTGATATTTTGGCCCCTTTCTGGTTTACAGTGATATATTTTTTTGTTAAAATTTAAAAGTAAAATACCATTTTACAAGGTCATGTCATGTAGAGAAATAGTACAATATTATTTCCTGAAGGATCATGCCTACATTTTTATTAGTGATACTTTGCTCCTCATTTAAATCATAGTTGTAAATGTTGAGTTTAGACAAGGAATCATTATAGATTAATTAAGAGAGATTTAATTACCATTTTGCCATGAGCAAACTAATGATTGAGTGTTAAATAATGCTTTTTTTGGATTTGGAAACCACTCTGAATTTTTCAGATAAAAGCTTATATTTGTCTCTAGAATACCAAGTTAGATTCTTTTAACTGTAACTAAATGAAGCTATTCTTCATCTGTATTTTTATCTCAGACATTCCTTCCCATTGCAGTTGGAGAGACAAGGTTGTATGAATGGGACATGCCAGCTGTTCTAAACAGAGATAATCTGTTTAGTACTTAAGTGGAGGAGAAAAAAAGGCAAAAGCAACTAGGGCTGTTGGTACTATGCCCCTAGAGAAATGCCTTCCTAATGCAAAATTTGATAACTACTTCAGGGCTGCCATGAAAAAGGATCACTAAAGTTAATTAATAATACCATTTTTCTGGAGCTGTTTTCTTCGTACAATCTCTTTTTTGGATTAGCTATGCAGTAGAAACATTCACTTTCCTCCATATGATATTTCAAAAATGGTACAGCAAGGCTCTAAGTTTCCAATTTGAGTTCCCGGCTTACATCACAGAATCACACAGAATATTAGGAGTTGGAAGGGACCTCAAAAGATCATCTAGTCCAACCCCCCTGCTGCAGCAGGATTCTCTAGACCAGGTCACACAGAAGTGCATCCAGACGGGTTTTGAATACCTCCATAGAAGGAGACCCTACAACCTCTCTGGGCAGTCTGTATCAGTATTTTTAATGATTTCTTTGAGTATCTCAAGTTCTGTTGCATCATGTCTGTTGTAAAGCTAAGGAGAGTACCAATGGCCTGTGCCTGTAGAAAATAAAGTTAGCTTTATATTTCTCAGTTTAGGTTAGGCAGTTGCACATAGTGCATTTCAAGCCCACATAGTACATTTCAAGCTGTAGGAAGACCTATGTTTCAAGTGTGGTGGAATGGCCATGTTTTGCGCCATTTGCCTTGGTCTTTCATTGTGGAACTTCCAGGTAGAGAGGTATCTTACACTCATTTTATCTTAAACTGTATCATATGTGATAGGCTGTCTTTGCTTAATTAATATGAATTGTTTTCTTTAGTCTTAGCTTTTATGCTGTGGTTGCCAGACAGTTACAAAATATGTGTGCCTTCAGTTCGTGTATTTAAGGATACATCTGCCCTTTCACAGAATAAATTGTTAATATATGTGAATATATTTGAATGGTTTGTCCTATTGGAGGCACTAAATCAGCAGTGCTTCTGAGTTAGCATCACAAGATATTTTTGCTGCTCTAAGGCCTGAGTTATGCATGACAACTTAAAGAAATTGCTGTCATGGCCCTAAGTGTCTCATTTTCCGCTGTTGCTTTATTTCCCTGGTGAATGAAGCCAGGCTGTAGTTCTGTGGGGGTGTGTTCTGTCCATCTTCTCTGAGGATTATTTCCTCTCTCCTTCAATACTGGCATATGCCATAGTGCTATGTGAAATAAGGTTATATGAGGCTGGACTATGACAGTAAGTGTCAGAGAGGATATTCTTTCCTGTGGTATTTATCAGATTTGAAGACTAATAGTGAAAATAACTTTAGTTTGTGAAGAGGCTTTTGTTTCTGTGAGCAACTTCTTTTTAATGCCATTCAGAAAATTTCCTTTTAGTTCATTTGGATGGAAAGTATAGCAGCAGTCAAATTTGTTGAAGTATCCACTTTAAAACAGTTTATGCAGTTTTTATTCCTAAGCTGTTGAAGTGATTTATGAATAAATGTTCTTAAGTCTTCTGTATTGGAGCTGGTACAAAACTCATTACAACCCTAACTGTGGAGCTGTGACTGCCAAGATTAAAGGCAGAACTTCACTATGAGCCCAAGCTGGTATTTAGCGTTATTTTTCTTCCTTCCTTCTTTCTTTGTTTTTAACACTTAAGTAACATTAAGTTGCCATTTAATTTTCCAATACTACTTCTAGTAAATACCAGACCTAGAGAAAAGTGATAGATTTATGGACAAGAATTACTGAATCTTCATAGAATCACAGAATCGTTACGGTTGGAAAGGACCCTCAAGATCATCTAGTCCAATTGATAGCCTTACACTGCTCTTATCCCTAAATGATCCCCTGAAGAAACACATCCATCCTCTTCTTAAAAACCTCCAGGGATGGTGACTCCACCACCTCCCTGGGTAGCCTATTCCAATATCTCACCACTCTTTCAGTAAGGAAATTCTTCCTAATATCTAATCTAAACCTACCCTGGCACAACTTAAGCCCATTCCCTCTAGTCCTGTCACTAGTCACAAGGGAGAAGAGGCCAACACCCACCTCCCTGGAATGGCCTTTCAGGTAGCTGAAGAGAGCGATAAGGTCTCCCCTCAGCCTCCTCTTCTCCAGGCTAAACAACCCCAACTCCCTAAGCCTCTCCTCATAAGGCCTGTTTTCCAGACCCCTGCTAAGCTTAGTTGCCCTTCTCTGCACCCTCCCCGGTACACCTCAATGTCCTTCCTAAACTGTGGTGCCCAAAACTGCACACAGTACTCAAGAGGTGGCCTCACCAGTGCCAAGTACAGTGGCAAGATCACCTCCTTGATCTTCACTGATCTCTCTGAGCTTTACTGTGGTCTAACGATCTAGCCTTGTGATATTTTCTATTTTTCTGTCTTGCATAGATACTGGAAAAATCACTGAAAAATTGGAAAAGTAGTTAAAGTGAGAGGTGCAAGAATCTGTCTGGTGAAGTCCATCAAAGCAAGACAAAGAAAATCGTAATTGAAGATCAAAACTGAATAGGGAAGACATTTCTGAGAAGCAAAACAAAAAGTAGCTGAAGATTGTAATTTGGGCCGAACAAATTTAACTAGAAAACTAGAAATAAGCTTAAAATGTTGAGTTGTGGTATACAGGTGGTACATCAACTAATCAGGATCTGTGCTAGATTCTTGTATTTGAAATCTTAATTGAAGTGTGCTGGTTTTGTAAAAACTGAACAGCTGTTGATCTGGAAGATGACAGTAACTCAGGAAATTTTAGAGTAGAAAGGAATTCAGACTAGCCCTTGTATTCTTCGGATCAGTTTCAGTGGTTTATTTACATTCTGTGAGCGTAGTTACAACAGTCATACTTTTTTCTGAGCTTCTCGGTCTGCAAGGCAGTGTTTGCACTTGCTCCACTCTAAAAGAGTAGTTGTTTTGATCCCTTTTACGAGTAGTTTGCTTTGTTTGACAAACTTAATGAAAATTTTCAGTTTTGCATCTTCCAAAACCAATTAACTGTAAGAGTAGTTAATTCATCTCTAAATAGAGGTAGGTTAGTGTATTTTCACTTAGTAGCCAGGTTAACTTTTCTTCTGAAAATAGGTTGTGACTGCCAACAGTGCATTACCTGTTAAAATATTTGATAAAATATCTGATCTCTTTTGGGCAGGAGCAAATTTTATTCTCACACCACCTAGCTGTAAGTATTGTCAACTACTTAAAATTGTGAAGAGTCATATTAAGCTACTCATAAAGGAGGGGTTTTTTCTACTATTTGTGTTAGTAATAACAATCCGTTTACATTCAATTGATTGTTTGTGAACAAATCAATGTTTTTGAGAGTATTAGGGAAGTTAATCAGTGAGATTCATTTGCAGGTGCTTTATACTTTCCTCTAGCTTTATAGGCTAATAGCCCATGCCTCACTACAATGGTGAGGTTATAGGGTACTCTCAATGCATAGAGGGCACCTAATGGGTATGTGACAGATCCTAAGTGCTCTCTTAGGGAGTTTGTAGTCTTAAGCTATGATACTGTAAACTGAACCTTTTAAGCAAATTTCTCTTCATAAGAAACATGAAACCCTGTGGTCAAATGGCAACATGTCTGCAAAGATGCAGCAGCTTTTAAAACAAACTCAGAAAGGCATAACCCAGAACAACACGCTCATGCACAATGACAGAAATTATTGGTTAATTCCTTTTTTTATTCTCCTAAAACTTGAAAACCCAGCAAAAGGAGAGCAGAATGTTTTTGTTACTTGACACGCAGAGATCAGAGCACGTATTTAATAGCTTTGAATAGAATCTCAGTGTATAAGTACCTAGCCAAATACATGTATGCTTTTAATCCTTGGAGTCGCAGTATGCAGCAAGAGAGAAAAGGAAACTTAAAGAAACAGAGATTTTGTTTTTGTCCTTGGGTTACACCTCCACCCATCTAATGGACATTTAGAGTTCATTGTGCAGAAGAGCAATGATTCCCTCTTGCCATCAGTGCTGCAGGTAATCTATTGCAATAATCAGCCAACTAGTGTGAAATGCATGGGGAGTGATTATGCTATCATACACAATACAATCAGCATGAAGCACTTGTCAAGACCAATACATCAAAGTTTAATTCAGTAATAGAATGAATTAGAGCAAAATGAAACATTCTGTTCTCCAAGAAACACAGCACACATAGAAAGCCTTGTTTTTTTCCTGAAGGCTGCACAGAGAAACCAGAATGCATTAAAGAATTGTTTATAGGAATAAAATTGCAACTTAGATCCAACTGAATGCTGAGAGTACTTTTCCTCGAGGTTCTTATCGAGAAGAGAACAGCACTGAAGTGCTTTGCCTGTCTTCACTATTCCATAAAAACAACTGTTTAGTTGGAGCATTCTCCAGTGGGTCCTCTGAATTATGCATTGTTCTAGTGGAGATTTTTCTGTGCCTTGTAGGAGGGAGGTGGCTTTGCCAGTCATTCTGAAGGCACTTCTCCTTTTAGCTAAGAAGCCATAAATACCATACACTGCCTTCTTTGAGGTTTTGTAGTGAGTGTCCCAATGGAAGTGCATGTGTTTACAACTGGCTTTAAACTACTTTAAAATCCTTCTCTGACACTTATACTTTAAAAGGATCATAGGTTTCTGTCTCATAGTGTTGATTCTATTCTGGCATTTCCAATGCTGGAAAATTCTGCTTTTGGAATGGAATCAATCAGGCTCAAATGGGGCACAGCGGCAAGTGTGCAGCAAGTGCTTAATCTTATTTGTTTGTTGCACAAAGGGAATGATCTTGGTTACCTGGCTCCATTTTCTTTGGAATGATCAAATGCTACTAACCTGGTAGCTTATAGAGTTTTATATTAAGAAAGAGATGACAGTAATTAAGAAAGAGGGAAGAGCAAGAATTGTCACAGTAGGTGTGTATGTTTTTCTTGCATATTTTAATTTTGTAAGTGAGTGGATTGGTCTGAAGTACATTAAATGTAAAAATGCAAAGCAAGGGCTGTCTCAGCCATTGATTGCACAGGTATAGTAAATCAGGACATGCTGACCCACCCTTAATGACACAGCAGCCCTGAAAGGGTAGGATAATATTTTAAGGAAAAGCAGATTTCTTGGGAAGACTGTAATCAAAATGTCAAACAGAATTATACACTGGATCTTCAGCAGTGGTCAGTGTTCTAGTCTGCCACTGAAACTGTTTTCATCACTGCCTTCCCATTTATGGAGGTAAGAGTAAAACATAATGGGATTTATAAAAACTAAGCAATACTTAATCTCTCAGGAGAGTCTGTATAAATTCATTGTGCTGCCTTTGGCTTCATGAATGTATGCATACACAAGATATGTTGTTATTACAACATGTACCTTTACAGTGACTGAATACTTCTTAATGTTTTTAAGTTTGCATATTTAAATCCTAATCAGTGTAAAGTCTTGCTGTCTCTTTCTCCCCCATGAATTCAAAGATACAGATGTCTATTCAGAGACACAAAAGTACTGAGGTTCCCTTGTGTGTACAAGGAAGGCATGTATTTTGTAAAGCAGTAATGTAACCTATTTTTGTGGTGTGAGGCACACTAAAGAAGAATGACAACTGTCTATTTTCAAAAGGAGGGCTGTCTAAACCAATGGTCTGTTTTGGCAAATCTAGCTTTTTCCAGGCCAAGAGAATTAGTGTGAACCCAAATAGGCAGTTCCTCACTGTAAAACTACACTTATAATATTCCTTCCCTGTGAAATTAGTATCAAATGATGTTTGCAGCATGTCTTATTTTCCAATTATCTTCCGGGAAAAAGTTTTTTGTATAGTGGTTTGTAAGCATTTTGCCACTATGATGTGAGGAGTTTGTGTACAAAAGATGTAGGCCACAGTCAAAGGATCCAAATCAGAGCTTTACTTTTGGTTTAGAAGCATGTTGTTTGGGGAGGAAGATGTGTCAGCCTGCTGAGATCCCGTATGAAAAGATACCTGTTGCTTGTGGAAAGAGAGGCAGGAAGAAGAGAGTGAGCTGTGTTACAGACAAAGACAGAGTATGTAAACACAAACTCCTGTGGTTTGGGTTTGGTTTGGGGTTTATTCTTCCATTCTGATAGTTTTGGTTTTTTGTTTTTGTTTTCTTTTTCTTTTCATTCAATGAAACATTTGTTCATATTGCAGGTGGCATTGGGGACATCATTAAATCAAGTTAAACAGGTAAACTTGAGAATGCCAGGAATGTATTTTGGGAAACTTCTTTTGAGTATAGATGGTTGCCAATAGCAGTTTCCTAACTGAAGTCAGTGGAAATTGATTTAGATACCTTCCTACAAGTTACAAGTAGCTGCTCATAGTTTTTCTGTACTATGGGGTTACACATGATTAGCAGTTTTCCTGTGTGGAAGCCCTTAGTCAGAAAGTAGAGAATCTCTTGTTTGAGGCTAGTGTAAGTTTTCAGGTTGGTTATGACATTTGAAGGCCAGCTCAGACAGGCTTCCTCTGAGCAGCATCTGGGTGAGGTAAGAATAATGTCCTCCAGCCTCCATCAAATTGCTGTGTGGTAAAAATGTAGACACAAGTGAAAATTTTCATCAGACTTTTCAGGGCTAGGGGCTGGACAGGAAGCACTGAATTGGAAGAGCCAGAATGGAGCAGAAGTCAGGGGAAAGGGGAAGTGCTTATTGAGCAGGAGGACGAAAAAATATGAATACAAGCAAATGCACACAAGCTAGCAAGGAAAGAAGAAACAAAAATCACACACAGAAGGAAAACCAACAAAAAAACCCGTAGAAACCCAAATAGGCCAAAGAATGTGCGTTCATTGGCATTGTGCATCCTTCTCCCAGATGGTAGTAGCACTAGAGAAACTGAGCCTGAGGCTGTTTCTGTTCCCTTCTCTTTTTGTGGGGGAGTTTTGCCTCATGCTTCTCTTCCTCCAGGGAATCGGGCAGCTGTGAAAGCTCGAGGAGCTAGATCTGCATGCAGCTCGCCCTCAAGTCATCGGGAGCAGGGTGCAATTGGGTTCTATTGACATTTTAAGTGGTCTGTGTGGGGTTTATTAGAATTACACTTTTCCTTGAGCTTCGTTTCCGTAAAAATAGCCAGTTTCTCTGAGACAATCGCTGCTAACAACGTAGTTCAGTTTGACTTGTTTCCCTCTTTAAACCAAAGAAGCATTTAGAGGATTATTGTACTTCTGGGTATCTCTTCTCTCTTCTGTCTCTTAGATGTACAACACACATAGTGCAGCTTCTGAAGAAGGGAAGTGAATTCCTTTGCCTCTAGTGGCATATCTGAGATGTGGAAAAAAGGCCACTCATTTTGCAGGGGCATGGTGTAATCACTGGTGTATTTTCTGCCTTGTTGTATAATTGAAACACTTGCCAAATGTGGTTAAGGTATTCCACTTTGCTTTTGCTTCAGTCTGAAAACACTGACAATCTGGTTAGAAGATACTAAATTGGCTTTTTTTCTGTTAGATGCTGAGAGGTTCCATGTCCCCTTAGTGTCCTCAAGTGATACTTGATTATGAAAATAAATAAGTAAGCCCAATTTAGCTATTTTCAAAGTCTTTCCAATATACCCAGTCATCTATTTTGTTTTGCAGATTGCAAGAAATACAGTCATTCTGTATTGGGCAGTGCTGAATGCATTGATGCTTAATAATAAGAACTAGCTGTAATTTCACTCTGGTGAGTGAAGCATGTTGATGAGTGTGTCTAAAGGAAGTCATATGATTTGATTTTAGAAGAAGTTTTCCAAAATAGTGATGGCCTTATTCACTCCCATGGAAAGTTTCAGACACTTTCAACCAAAACAAACAAATAAAACAACAACCCCCAACAACAAAAGAAAAAAAAAAAACAAACCACAAACGCACACCCAAAAAACTACAAACCCAAAACTCTTGCTGTACTGTATTCAACTACTGTGCCGTCATAATCTGCAGTAGTGTAGTATCTCTCTGGTGTTCTACAGCATACCATACCATATTTTGTTATGGTTTTCAGATTTCTTCAGTATTACTTCCCCATTCCATGTTGGTTGGAATAGTAGGGAGCTTAACAACCATAAGGATTAAGTGGTATTTCCACTGGCTCCTGGGCTCTGGCATACCAACATGCCAAGTTACTTTTGGAATGAATGAAATGTGGTAGCTTGTGCTCTGGGTATCCATTTTGCGTTCATAGCTAGAAAAAGAATACTTGAATGTGAAAATTTTATTATCCTGCAAGAGCCAGCTGCATTTTTTTTTTTCAGCCTGTCATAAAGGTTTCACAGTTGAAGTATAGTCTCTAAATCTGTTGTAGTGTATAAGGCACATTCTTAATGAGCAAATGAACAGTACTTTCAGATGTCTTCATGCTTCTGTCAAAGTTCATGCTGCTGAACAGGCAGCTGATTTAGAGAAAAAATCTTCCCATTTGCAAATTGTTGCTAGAGACCCTAGACCCTGGTTTATTTATGCCTACACTGATATATAACGTCAGGGAGCAGTTTCAGTGGTGGTATGTGTGAAATGTCAGCATAAATTAGCTTACCCTTTGAGTTCCATAAACAGAAAATGTAAAACAAATTTTCTAGTATAAAAAAAGTACTGAGGTAATTGCAGTAAAAGCATATCTTATTCCCATTAGACTGCCCAAACCCAGTGTTTACTGGATCTCTGAGACCCAGATGTGTTTGGGAATGAGTTACATGATCAGCAGTATTTCTGCTAGATTCTGAGTATGGAAGTGTAGGTTTACAAAATCCATGTCTTACTAGTGCACTTCTTTGGTTCCTGTAATGTGAAGCTGTAAGATAGATAGTTCTTGCTAGAGGAAAAGAACAGTCACTTCTGGTACAACAATTAAAAGAAACAGTTGGGTAATTTCTTGCAGTAACTTTGTGTGAATTCTTGTTTTCTTTTGACTGATGTCCTGTCTGATGAACCATACATTGTGAGCTCTGGATTTTCTAGTACAAAAGACCTTTTAATGCCTTTTAATTGAGAAGGTTGGCTTGTAATGTCTTTCAGCTGCTTCAGATGGGCCCCACCAGCTCCATGATCTTGCATCAGGAATTCAGTCTGCCTGGTGTTAGGCATAGCTGGGAAACAAGTAGTAGAGCCTTTGAGAGGAAAACAAGTATTGCAATATAGAAGTTCTCAATTAGTCATTGGCTGCTGCATTTTTAATAGAAAACATAATTTAGCAATTTTTTTAAAATCAGGTGCTCTGTGGATGTGTATAGTCTTAAATCCCCACTGCAAGTTGGAGCAGAAGGCCAGTTGGCTAAAACAGCTGAAAAAATGGAACAGTGTGGATGTTTGTCCCTGGGAAGATGGAAACCATGGAAACGAGCTGCCCAATTTAACCAATGCTTTGCCTCAGGGTGCAAATGCTAACCAAGGTGAGCCTAAACATATGCACTGACTGTAACATACAATATAACCTCTATCTTATATACTCCAGCCTTGCAGAATTCAGCACTCTTTCCTGTGACAAGTAACTTTCTTGTAGAGGATTGACTAGCCAAAATTATTTTCACTAATACTGTCATTGCAGAAAGCATAAATAGGTGGGGGTTTTGTCCTGGGACTGTAATGGTTTCAAAGCAAGCACAGGTGTTTAGTTAGATTTAACTTTTCACTGGGTGATTCTAAATATGTGTTGCATGAAAATTGGATGTCCTTGAAGTATGGCATTTATGCCTGTTTCTTTACTTTACTGTAATCTTGTATTGCTTCTAGTGTTGATGTTTTTATTTTGTTTGTAGTTTCAAAGCCTTTGAATACCTATTTAAAGAGAGCGCTCTTGTGGCTTCATTAAACTTGAGTGTGTCAGAAACTTATACAGTTATCTGTGGGATGTCGTTTGTATGTGCAGTCAATGTTGCCAGGTTTGTGTTGGGGTGCAGAGGTGATGCTGCTGTCTTGGAGGAGGTGTCTCTTCTTACTCAGTTTCATGCTTTCTAATCTAAAATGTGATTATCAAATCCAACAGAAGCCTTCTCCAGACTTGTTTGAGCAAAGATGGCTACTTTTCTAGAAACTGGGGAAGATGCAGAATATTTGCTAGGGGAGAAAAAACCCTCATAGTACTCAAAACCCTCAGTATTTTGATACATATTTCATATATTTAAAAAATCAGGTTGTTGGGAGGTGACAGATTTGGACTTAGATGGGTTTTTCCTTGTATCTTTTTCTTGGAATATTAGGTCTGAAGGAAATACACTTCGTTCATTTTTAAATGTTGCAGCTGGCTGGGGACAGAATTTCATTCAGCATGTAACTCCCTACAGAGATGTTTTGCTTTCTGTGTCTTGTGATATTCAGCCCAACCTGGGCAAGCTAGTGGTCACTCTTGACATGGCATCTCAATGTTCATAGACATAGTGCCACATCAAGAGAGGATTTTGCCATAGGAAGATGTCCAGTAAGGATTAAGTCAGTCCCATAGCCTTAGTACCTCCCTTTATAGTATTTGTGTATGTTCCTGACCAAAAACCAAACAAACCGAGCACTCAAAGTTAATGTCACTGCTCCAAGAAGACCTTCGTACTGTCAGCTTTGGGTCCGATGAGGAGAGCAGCTGGGGATTTTTGAATAGCTGCATACCATATATTTTCTAGTTTGTTTTTAGATGAGTTATTTACATGCTCTTTATTGTCCTTCATCTCTAGCTGTTCCTTTTGCAAAGTCCTCTTTAGCATCAGCCACACTGGTTTGTAGTTCTCTCTGTTTGAATGCAAAGTGAACATTGGGTAATAGTAGCATGTGAAATGTCATCTGCGGGCTGCGTGGGGCAGAGTTGGGCAAGTCAGACTGCTGTCCATTGGAGGTTGGTGAATAGGCAGAGGACGAGAATACTGTGAATGAGTGATTCACAGATGGATGAGTAAAAGCTGATGCAGCTTTCTGGACTTGTGAAAATGACAGATTCACCGAACAGGCCACATCGGACGGTGTTCACTCGAGCCATTGAGGCATGCGATCTGCACTGGCAGGACAGCCACTTACAGCATATTATCAGCAGTGACCTGTACACCAACTACTGTTACCATGACGACACTGAAAACTTGCTCTTTGACTCTCATGGGTGGCCCCTCTGGCATGGTAAGTGGCTAAACTGGAAAGATGTTTCCATGACTTGCTGCTTTGTTCATTTTCTATGGCATTATTGGGGGGGGGCAGGTTTGGTGGGGAGATGAATGAAAAGCCTGGCAAATAGAACAGAGGCTCACTTGAAATGCTGTATCAGAAGCAGACCTTTAAGTCTCTCTTGCACAGTTGAAAAACAAAAAACAAAACCTTGCAAAACAGGCCGTTGCAGACATGGAAACACTGCTATTCCTCTGTTTTCTCCATTTTAGAACATGTTCCTACAGCCTGTGCAAGGGTGGATGCATTACGATCTCATGGATACCCACGAGAAGCACTGAGGCTAGCAATAGCTATTGTTAATACACTAAGAAGGCAGCAGCAGAAACAGCTGGAAATGTTCCGGTCTCAGAAGAAAGGTAAGTGGGGGGAAGAGAGATGGGCAAATGATGCATGAAATGACAGTAACAGTGGACTGGAACTTTGCTTGAGAAAACTAAAGCAAAAGACTCTTCAGTCCAAGCGATCAGAGTGGCAATGTCACATTCTGGATGTCAGAGATTTTCTGTAAGCTAGGTTGTGACCTGTGCAGGGCAAGGGTTTTGTTCTGCCTTCTGCAATGTGTCTGGCATGATGAAGCCTTTTTTTCAAATCAGGATTTTTAGATGATATAGTGAGAACATTCACACTGTGTAATTTATAGGGTTTTAAACAGAGATTTTGGTGGTTAAAATCTTTCTCAGGCATACAATTTAGCTGAAATACATATTTCTGTGATGTAAGCCTAAAGTTGACATTAAAGGTAACAATGAGGAAAAGTCACAAATTCATCAAATTTGACAGTTTGTTCTAAAAGAGTCTTTTATAATGCTTAAGATTTTAGTGTTTATGAGTAAAGATGGATTGATTTTTTTGTTGGTTTTGAAACACTGTTTTTTTATAAAACGCTCTGTGTTGTTCCTCTGATGAGCACTACCCCCCTGATTTTTTAGAAGGAATGCTCTTCTTCAGATACAATTTCTATGCTGTGATCCTTGCTACTCAAAATAATCCTGCACTGAACTCTGCTGTTAGTTTGAAGAGGCAGTGAAAGAAAGGGATGTCTTCATAGTTAAAGAACACATGGCAAAATTTTCTCAGCTGCTACAAGAATCCCTTAATTCAAATTTTTTTTTAGATCTTTGTTGCTACTCTTAACTGTGTGTATCCTCATTTGTTGTAGGCAAGAAATACCAATGTGAAGTCATATGTGTAAATTTTTCAAATCTATGTCCAGGTGCCTTCCCAGAAATAAGCCTTTAGAAGACTACGTGAACACCTAAATGAAAAAATTAGCACATAGGAACTGCTTCTATTTTTTTTTGTCCTTTCTACCTAAGTAAGAAGGTTTTTTGAGCGCTATTGTGGATCCTAGATTTGAATAAAACTTGAAAGTTCTCTGCATTATTACTTAGGCTGGTTTGCTAAATCTTTTTATCACATAATACTTCTTTTCTTAATGTGTTCCGTTAAAAGCTTTGCAGCTTTCCTAGCATCTCAGGCTGGGGAGAGGGGTAAGAAGGAAGGGGCCTGTGTCTGACTGTGTATGTGTGGTATGTACTGCTGGCAGGTGTGAAAGGTCTCCTGCAAGTGTTGTGGTTGGAAGTACTGCTCTTTTTCATTCCCAGTTGCTAATGCTGTATCTAGACATTCAATACTTCTGTTAAGTTCCATTCCCTATGAGCAGTTTCTATCTATCTACATCTATCAAACTAATCATCATGATCATGGCTAGGCTTCGCAAACGAAGATTTGGGAAGGGCTGCACCCACGTTTGTTGCAAGCGCGTTGGTGGCTAAAAAG
>VWZX01010317.1:0-14470 GCA_013399015.1 Galbula dea
CTTTCCAACTGTAATGATTCTGTGATTCTGTGATATAAGGAAGTTAGTAGATTGCCCAGCTTTTTCTTTCCCCATTCCTGCACTTACTAAGCCTTAGTATCTGCCAAATGGGTGGAAGACACAAAAAAAATATTCTTCAAGCTCCATATGAGAGTTACACAATCTTCTGCTGAAATGTGATTATAACAAAAAGTTCTCAAGTTGTTTTTCTCCAAATTCAATAGTCAAGACTTCAATATTCATTAAAGAAAACTAAAACCTTGTATCCAGATGTTTACTTGTAATTCCATATGTTTCTTCGAAAAGTTCACTTAAATTACATGTAAAAAGCAGTAGAACTATCATGTCTTTTAATCACTAGCCAGTCAACATATCCTCACAGAAGTATCCACATTTTTGCTGGCAAGAAAAAAACATCCTAAAGCAGATGGAACTTGCTGTGCTGACAAGTCTGCTGGCCAAGTTAAAACATATACAGCAGCAGTACGTTCCATTCTTGCCTCAGGCGACACTTCTGTTGAGCCAGTGATGTTGATAACTAGAGCATTTCATAGCTGTAGCCCTTCCCCATACGCTCAGAACGGTTTTTGGTGGACAGAATAGTACTGTTTCAAAGCAACCAAGAGCTAACAGACAAACAATCGCTATTTTGCTCCCTCAAGTAGTCAGGATGGAAATAGCTATTGAGAAAGATAAATATATCATTCTATGAACAGAACTGGTCAGTAACTACACTAACACCTGCATGTGAAACTCTGTTCTTCAGATTTTATAAACTAAAATGCTCCTCAGTCATAGCAGTGTAAACCCTATTGCCTTAAGGTTATCAGAGAAAGTACTAGAATACCAAGTCATACAAATGACTCAGCAAATAGACCATGGTTAAAAACATGCTGAACACAAACAACACAAAACAAACAAGACTTCCTCTCCTAAAGCTCAGTATTTGTGCAGACCTGACAAAGTAAAAGAAAACACGACAATGCCATGTATTGAGTTCTGCCTGGGGGCAGGTGATGAGCCAGTTGAGAGCTTGTGGCTCAAGATTAAGGAACAGGCTGGTATGAGCGACACTGTTGTGGGAATTTATTACAGGCCACCTGATCAGGATGGGGAGGTTGATGAGGCCTTCTACAGACAACTGAGACTTGCCTCACAGTCATAGGCCTTAAGTTCTTATGAGGGACTTTAATTTCCCTGAGATCTGCTGGGAAGGTCACACTGCCAGACATTTGCAGTCCAGGAGGTTCCTCCAGTGTATTGATGGTAACTTTTTGACTCAGGTGGTGGAGAAGCCAACAAGGAGAGGCATACTACTGGACTGCATGCTACTGGACCACCTACTACTGACAAATAACGACGGACTGGTGAAGGATGTTAAGGTTGGGGGCAGCCTCAGCTCTAGTGATCATGAGAAGACAAAGTTCAGAGTCATGGGAAGCATGCACAAGACAAGTAGACAAGACAAGTAGAATTGCAACTCTGGACTTCAGGAGGGCTGACTTTGGACACTTCAATAAACTGCTTTGAGAAGTGCCATGGGTTAAGATTCTGGAAGGTATGGGAGCTAAAGTCTGCTGACTGACATTTAAATATCAGTTCCTCCAAGCTGAGAATCAGTGTACCCTTTATAAGAATAAATCAAGCAAGGGGAGTAGGAGACCTCTGTGGCTGAGCAAAGAGCTTATAAAAAAGCTCAGGTGGAAGAAGGAAGTTTATAGTGCATGGAAGAAGTGGCTGAGCACTTGGGAGGATTACAGAAGTGTTGTCACGAGTATGCAGGGGTGAAACAAGAAAAGCCAAGGCCTTCTTGTAATTAAACCTGGCAAGGGATATCAAGGTGAACAGGAAAGGTTTCTTCAAGTATATTGGAGGTAAAAGAGAAAATTTGGGCCTGCTGCTTAATGAGGTAGGTGTCATGGTGACAGAGGATGCAGAGAAGGTAGAATTACTGAATGCCTTCTTTGTGTCAGTTTTCCCTGCTCAGGCCTGCATGCAGGAGTCCAAGACCTTGGAGGTAACGGAGAAAGTCTGGATACAGGAATACTTTCGCTTGGTAGAATAGGATCAAGTTACAGAACATTTACGTAAACTGGATATTCACAAGTCTGTAAGTCCTGATGCAATACAGCCACCAGTGCTGAGCGAGCTGCAGATGCCATTGCTGGGCCACTCTCTATCATCTTTGAAAGGTCGTGGAGAACAGGCAAGGTGCCTGAGGACTGGAAGATAGCCAGTGTCCCTCTGGTCTTCAAGGAGGCCAAGAAGGAGACCGAGGAAACTATAGGCCAGTCAGCCTCACCCCCCTCCCTGAAAAGATGATGGAACAGCTCATTCTGGGCATCATCTCAAAGCATGTGGAGGAAAAGAGTGTTATCAGTAGTCAATACAGACTCTCCAAGGGGAAGTCATATCTGACTAATCTGATAGCCTTCTATGACGGCATAACTGCATGGATAGATAAGGGGAGGGTCATTGATGTTGTCTACCTTGACTTCAGCAAGGCTTTTGACACTATCCTCACAGGCAGGCTTAGGAAGTGTGGGTTAGATGAATGGACAGTGGGGTGAATTGACAACTGGCTGAAGGACAGAGCTCAGAGTGTTGTGACCAATAGTATGGAGCCCAACTGGAGGTCTGTAATGAGTGGTGTTCCCCAAGGGTCAGTACTGAGTCCAGTCCTGTTCAATATAGTCATCAATGACCTGAACGAAGGATTAGAATGTACCCTTAGTGGGTTAGCTGGTGACACAAAACTTGGAGCAGTGGCTGACAGTGACTGACCAGAAGGCTGTGTTGCCATCCAGCCTGACCTGGACAGGCTAGAGAGTTGGGCAGAGAAAAACCTTATGAAATTCAACAAGGGCAAGTGTAGACTAATGCACCTGTGGAGGAATAGCCCCATGTACCACTACAGGTTAGGGACTGATCTGCTGGAAAGCAACTCTGTGGAAAGAGACCTGGGAGTCCTGGTGGACAACAGCATGACCATAAGCCAGCAATGTGCCCTTGTGACCAAGAAGACCAATGGCATTCTGGGATGCATCAAGAGTAGTGTGGCCAGTAGGTCGAGGGATGTTCTCCTTGCCCTCTACTCTGCCCTGGTGAGGCCACAGCTGGAGTACTGTGTCCAGTTCTGGTCTCCCCTGTTCAAGAAGGGCAGGGAACTTCTGGAGAAGGTATAGAAAAGGGCTGCGAAAATGGTTACAGGACTTGAAAATCTCTTTTATGGGGAAAGGCTGAGAGAGCTGGGGCTACTTAGCCTAGAGAAGAGAAGGCTGAGGGGGGATCCTATATGTACCTATCAATACTTAATGAGTGGGTGTCAGAAGGATGGAGCCAGTCTTTTTTCAGTGGTGCCCAGTGACAGGACAAGAGGTAACAAGAACAAACTGGAATATAGGAAGTTCCATCTAAACGTAAGGAGGAAATGCTTTACTTTGAGAGTGGTGGAGAACTGGAACAGGCTGCCTAGGGCGGTGGTGGAGTCTCCGTCTCTGGAGATATTCAAAACCTGCCTGGACACCATTCTGCACAACCTGCTCCAGGTGAACCTGCTCTGACAGAGGGGTTGGACTAGATGATCCCCGGAGGTCCAATACAGCCCCTAATATTCTATTATTCTGTGATTTTTATTTAAATAAACTGCTTTTTATTCTGCTATATTTTTATGCAGCTGCTTCTTAGAGCTGTGGTTTTTTTCTCAAATGCAACTTTCACACTTCGCATTTTAAAAAAATCTTTTATTCAACATTTGAAAAACAAAGAGATGTAACTGATACATAAAATTTATTTTTAATACTTTCCTTTTAAATTATTGAAGCTTACTTAGAAACCCAAAATGTCTTTTCTTTGCTAAACTGTGAAGGACTATAACAACATAAAAAACAAGTGAGTGCAATTAAAATGGTCAAAAATTCACAATACTGTACTGCAAAGCAAGGTCTTAATCTAGAAATATGCTGATGTTTATTTCAGTGGTTAATACAATATTGTATCTACAGACTCAGAGACAAGCAAAGTAAGTCAAATACCTTTAGTCTCCAGTTATCTCCTACTTCTGTTTTGATCCTGTTCAGCCAATTATCATCAAAGTAAGCCGGATCTCTGAAATACAAAATATGTAGAGCATTCATCAAAAACAGGTTATAGAAACTCTGAGGATATCTTAGTGATTAAGACTCTATCTCAGGGTGAGGTTATTTAAATGACTAGCTTTGTATGCAACACATGGCCTGTAAATAGTAGTTCAGAATCCTGTCACTGCTCACATTTCTAAGGCCCTGTACTCTGTTGACAGCACAGCTTCATTTGTGTGCCATGAGTAGCTAATACTTTTGAGGAAGCTGCTGTACTTGCAGTGTATTTTGCCAGTTTTGCCTCTCTGAAGCTCTTCCTCCTCTAATTTAACAGCTGGTGCTTAAGCAACATGTGCTTGTGTGACTTAAAAGAAAAATTGTTACTTTCCCACATATTATGGATCCCTATTACTACACACTGCTTACAACTATTCAAATTCTAAAAGGGAATCCTGAGACTAAACAATTTATCTGTTGTCTTTATACAGTGCGAAGAGTTAGACAGTATCACTAAAATTAAATATTTACTCCTAAGAATACACTACTATTTAATCTGTCAAACACTATGCGTTTTTGCAAATCTCTTTTCATAGTAACCATAGAAAAAATCTTTTTGTGGACATCTTTTCTTAAAATTTTTTCTATCTTCTGCACTTTGACAAGGCAATCAAGATAAATAACAGAACACCTACTGCTTATAGAGTACATCTCTATTTCTATAAACTTCTTCCCTCTCTTCCTTTTTTCACAAGCACCATCCACAAGTTGTTTCTTCAGGACAACTCCCAAGGCTCTCTTGATCACAAGTTTCAAGATCATCTAAAAGGGTAACATTTTCTACTGTTTGCTTGAGTCAAAAAAAATCCTTGTATGCTACAGAATCTTGAAAATGCTATGATCAGAAATAAGGAGAGAGAATGCACTACAAGCAACTGGTTTTAAAGGAGTTGATCAACCTAATATAAGGAAACACTAACATTTCATGCAACATCTAAAATTAATTATCTGGGGAGGAGAGGGGACTCTTTTTTTAAGCATAAGGCTCTTTAGAGTCAGTGTGGTGGGCGGGTTAGAGTTTCACATGAAGCATTCTAATTTCTGGATTTACACTGCTGCATTCATTTGCCATGAGCATGATTAGATTTGCTGCTGTACCCTCTACAGATAGAAGGGTTCTAGACTGAGCTGGTTTTTTTAATGGCTAGATGCCATGAGACCTTCCGGCAAAAGCTCAAGAAAGCTATGAATGTGTGTGGAAAGTCAAACAACATCTGTATCGCATGTGCTGTAAAACAGCAATAACATCAGTACTTCTATCAGGGCACAAACTTTTGTAGTCACGTTTTGTACCTGAGGCACAGCATCTCCTGTACTCCAACTTCCCCACAATGCCTTCTTCACAATGCATCAAGGTCTGCAAGCAGCCCATGATACAATTACACAGCAATGGAGAGAGATCACAAACAGCCATATTTCTCTAGTGACACATTCTAACTGCTATTTTGATACATTCTGTTACAGACTCTGTTGAAGATTATGACAGACATCCTTTCCTCTGACATGGCATCTGCAAACATATAGCTGGAAGAACATCTTTAATTACTAGTTAAGTTCATGACTCCAAATCACTCCCATTCAAAACCAGCACAGTTCTAGCACAGATGACAGAAACTTAAACAATGAAACGGAAAAAGCAATGTCTTATCCAATTCCATCAGGTTTTGAAATAGGTGTTTTCAAACAGCTTTCAAATGTCCCCTGCCTTCAGAAGACAGGTAAACCTAAAAATGAAACTGATTAATCTTGAATCAACACAATATTCAACAAGTCCAAGTGTAAGGTCCTGCATCTGGGTAGGAGCAACCCACAATATGAGGATAGGCTGGGAGAAGAACTCGTTGAGAACAGCCATGCAGAGAAGGACTCGGGGGTCATGATAGACAAAAAGCTGGATATGAGCTGGCATTGTGCACTTGCAGCTCAGAAGGCTAACTGTGTCCTGGGATGCATCAGGAGAGGCATGACCAGCAGGTCTAAGGAGGTGATTCTGCCTCTCTATTCTGCCCTCGTAAGACCCTACCTGGAGTACTGTGTACAGTTCTGGGCTCCTCAGCGTAAAAAAGATGTGGACCTCTTGGAGCAGGTCCAGAGCAGGGCCACAAAGATGATCAAAGGACTGGAGCACCTCCGCTACAAGGACAGGCGGAAGGAATTGGGGTTGTTCAGCCTGGAGAGGAGAAGGCTTAGAGGCGACCTTATAGCGGGCTTTCAGTATCTGAAAGGGGATTATAGGGCAGAAGGAGAGAGACTTTTCTCCTGGTCTGATTGCAACAGGACAGAGGGGAATGGCTACAAGCTGAAGGAGGGGAAATTTAGGCTGGAGATTAGAAGGGGGTTCTTTACCCAAAGGGTGGTGAGGCACTGGAACAGATTGTCCAGAGAGGCTGTGGAGGCCCCATCCCTGGCAGTGTTTAAGGCCAGGCTGGATGTGGCCCTGGATGACCTGGTCTAGTGCATGTGGCGTCCCTGTCCATGGCAGGGGGGTTGGAACTAGATGATCTTTAAGGTTGCTTCCAACCTGAGCCATTCTATGAATATCTACATTTAGCTTTTACATTAAATAAATGGGTCTCCTTTCAAAAAGGCTTAATTTGCCTAACTTCAACTCAATCACAACAAAATCAATCTATATAGGAACAAAAAAAAAGAAAGGAGTTCATGCTCTACCTAGCCCTACTTGGTTCCATTTGAGGTATAAAGTTCAAAAAGCACCCTCGTATCTTTCAGATGGGTCTTCTGGGAACTGCTAACAGTGAAGTGTGCCTTGATTACAACAGACTCACAACTACAAAGTGTTTATGTAGCTCAGTGAAAAAGTAGGTATGCCTAATTGCCTAGGCCTCACCAGCAAAAAAGACCAATGGGACTTCCTTAAGGACTATATCTTAAAATTTTAAGCACTGGACCTAGGCACTACCATCTTTAGCTACTCAAAGGCCATAGTGCCATCAATATATCAATTCCTGACTTACCATTTTCAATGCAAATTATGACTGTAAGAAGCATCACTGGTAAACATAAATAACTGCCCACAAGGAGAATTATATTTGGACTGACTGCATGGGTAATATTGCATATCTGATTTTCAACAATAAAGGCATCAGTTTAGGAAGAGTATCAAGATTTCAATATCAGCTCCAACTCATTCCACTCCAGAAGTCTGTACTTCAACAGCTAGTAAGCAGATTTTCTCAGCTATTACTGTAGTAGAAGTGACACATGGACCAGGAATTAGCCTTCACTGTCTTGATGGAAGTCTTGGACTACCTACACCTTTATATATATCATCAGACATGTATAAGGAAGGTCCCTGAGAATTAAATGTAAACTCAGTGTGGTAGTTCTTTCCCACAGATCCCATTTGCTCTTTTCTTTTTAAGTATAACAACATAATGGAAATATCGAAGAGCCGAGCAGCTGATAAGCAATCCACTTCAAATCATCAACATTTAACAGTGGTCAGAAAAATACCAACAATTCTCTCTACAACACCTCCAAGCACATTACAGAATAATTAGTAGCACACTGCAAAAATACTGCCAGGAATACAATAAGCAGAAGAGCAACAAGTTGGGTATCAACAACAAGCAAATATAGACCAAGCAAATTTAAATCCCTTCCTCACTCATGAATCACCCCAGAATCACTCCTAGTGTGCAGTTATAATTTTGGTTTTGTCCTCAAAAGTCTAATTAAAGGTCAATTACAATTAATACGAACAGCAATGCTTTCTGTATATATACCAAAATAATGGAAATAAAATCTGAAATAAAAAATTTTCCCTCAGAATTTCTACAAACACTTTTTAAAAGGGGCTTCCAGACATTAGGTCACTCACAGCCTTTGCTATAAACAAATCTTCTTCTGCTGTATCTTTGCAAATCCTTACTCAGTCATATTCAGAGTTCTTTTAACTCCCTTGGTCCATGTCACTAGGAAAGACACACTCCTTAGAGCATTTGAAAAAAAGATCACCTAAGCAAATATGAAAATGTGTGGTTGAGAACTGAGCACCTGTGATTACTAAACCTACCAGCTCATTTTGAAGACATACTGCACTAAACAAGGGCAGCAGAAAACCAACTGGAGCATCATCATTGCCATGAGATGACTTGTTGAAACAAGCATTTTAAATTCATTAAGTTCCTAAGCTTAGATCCAAACTTGGACAATCTACCCCACTGGGTAACTTCCCAGGTTTATCTGTTCATTGCTGCCTGGTATCTGAGAAGTACTGCAGATAACTGGGACGTTTCTGCAGAGCACAAGATAATTATGCTGTTGTTAATGCTGTATCACTTCATGTGATGTTGTTTTCAGCAGTACTCATTTATACCATCTCCATCTTACTTTGTATGCAAATTTTCCTTTCTTTAAGTGATCATTTCTTCACATCATAGATGCCAAGAGACAGAAATATTCTTCTGAAGAAAATCAACCCACAGCCTATGTAGTATAACTCATGATTATTACTCATTTTAACAGTGGCATAGTAAGCTGCTTTAAGAAATGTCAGTTTACAAAAATTTCCCGTCCCCAGCAATTTATAAAAACATGGCTTTTGTGTTCAGCCTGTGTCAAAACATAAACAGCATGTTGCAATGTATAATACAACAACTCATTAAATGGTGCACAATGTACAAATGACAAATGAAAATACCTACCATCTCTTACATTTACCAAGGCAGTATGACCAAGAAAGAATTAAAACAAAACGGACACCTGGTACTAAACAGTCTCCAGAGTGGGATGAAAGGAAAATATAAAACTGTAGTATAAAACAGAGAAATGTGCTGTTCTAGGGATACCAGTGGATGGTGAAAACATGAGTAACATCAGCGAAGCCTACACAAAAAAAAAAACGAAGAAAGAGGATGCAATTGAGAAGCAAGCTATGGCACTTCTGTCTGCTCTAAAAAGCATAAGCTACATGTTTTTAGGCAGTCTAGTCACAGAAAGTTCAAACATTTTGTTTTGCTTTCAATATCTGTCCCTGGAGTCTAGAACTCTGTAAAATAATCATCAACACTGATTATGTACAGGCATCTTACCTTACCATATTTCATACGAATTCTAGTCAGAGGGACGAGTTAATCTTTATATCTGAATAAAAATGAACACTGAATCTTACAGAATAACACAAAAAAGACAAGCTAAAGCACAGGCTGAATTTCCTCCTCTGACACAATATACTTATTAGCACTGGAGAATGCCATTCAATGCTACTTTATAATCTGAAATTTGAAGATAAAGGTTTTAAGATAAAAGGAAATAAAGTGTCCTTCAGGACACCTGTTTGTTAACAACTGAATGTGTCAGCAAAATATTCATGCTTGACTTCATAGCACACGTTTCTGCCATTTTATACACTACGTTGTATCAGTACCCTTTTCTTCTCACAGGCTTTTCCAGGAATTTTACTGCAGCAAATTCTGCTATGTGAATTACTTCTGATGAATAGCATTTACTGACAAAAGGGCTGCTACCCTGAGTGCAAAAAACGTTGAGAACAAATGTACAAAAAAACTTAGAACAATGGAAGGAGCTGTAGACCCTTTCCAAATACTTGACACAAGATACAGCTGGTTTTTATCAGATGATAGAATTATTCTTCTTTGACAGACAACAAATCCTACAGTCATGTTGTGCAAATTTTCCGTACAGCTAAAGCAACTAATTCCCTGAACTACGTACTTCTTTGAAACTTTTCCTCATTATAAACTACTGTCTTAATTTCATCTTGTTTCCACTATCTCCTGTCCTCATAGGCACCAATGGACTCTTTCTATGAAGGTGGATGTTAAAAAAAAACAGAATAAAGAGTTTAGGCTTTTAAAGTTTTCAAGACAAAATGTTATCTTTACTCTCTTACGGAAATATATCCAGATCACTGGATCACCCCAACATCCTTCAATTTTCATCAATGTTTTATCTCACTTAATTTGAGTTCTTCACTGACTGCATATTGTTCATTCATAGCAAACTTTTTTGTTTAATTCTGACAGATACATTAATCTGCTCTTTCAGTGACTTCTAGGACATTCATTTACTATAGTAAAAGACTTGATATACCCAAAAGTTGTCAGAATTCTCCCCCCCCATCTTTATGTAATTAACATAATAGTACTATTAACCTCAAAGAACACATACTGATAAAGAACCCTAAATAGGAGGCTGCTATAATGACAGACACCTAAATTCAAGGAACACATATAACAGAAATAGTACTTTACCCTTCTCAGCAGTGTTTAAGCTCTGTGTCTCCAGTTGAGATAATAAATTTGTTCTTTCAAAATTAACATATTGAGAGTTTTTCATGTCAAAGCCACAACTGTTCAAGTTTTCACTGCACATGCAAAATGGTAAATCTGAAGCATAACTAAAAGAAAGTAAGAAAGCCAAACACTAATTTTATCAGGTTCAAATTATTATCAAGGACATAGAGACAGAACTTTAAATTGCTTAGCAAATCTTTACATATAAAGTGGGTAAACTAAATTATTCCTGCATTCAGTGTAAGCATGATAATTGCTACAGGAAATGTTTTAATATCATGCTATAGAAACGCAGTATTTGTATTGTACATGTCTCTTTAAAGTTCATCAGCTGAAAACAGTTACCTCAGAAGAGTTTGCCTTTCTTAACATCAAGGAAGGGAGAAAGGTAATATTTCAAGTCATGACAGTACAAGGCTAAATTAGTTGTTAAGGTTATTGAGAAGCCTTTGACATTGGAGTATCCTTTTCGTTGCATCAAGACACAATGTTTTAGATCCAAATTCTGATTAGTCTTTGAACTTGTTAATCAAGAATATATACAGTGGGCCCATCATTAAGCTAAGTGGAATTTGTATCCTCTGAAGGCACTACACAAATTCAGATATTGAGATAAATACTCAAAATAAATATATCACTACTATTAGAGACCTGGACAGGCTGGAGAGGTGGGCCCATGCCAACCTCGTGAAGTTCAACAAGAACAAGTGCACGGTCCTACATCTGAGTCAGGGCAATCCTGGGCACCGATACAGGCTGGGCAAAGATTGGCTTGAGAGTAGCCCTGCAGAAAGAGACTTGGGGGTGTTGGTGGATGAGAAACTCAACATGAGCCACCCGCGTGCGCTTGCAGCCCAGAAGGCCAACCATATCCTGGGATGCATCAAGAGGAGCGTGGCCAGCAGGTCGAGGGAAGTGATTCTCCCCCTCTACTCTGCTCCCATGAGACCCCACCTGGAATACTGCATCCGGTTCTTGAGCCCCTATTCCAAGAGCGATATGGAAATGCTGGAGTGAGTTCAGAGAAGGGCCACAAGAATGATCAGAGGACTGGAGCACCTCTCCTATGAGGAGAGACAGAGAGTTGCAGTTATGCAGTCTGCAGAGGAGAAGGCTCTGAGGAGACCGTATTGTAGCCTTCCATTATGTGAAAGGGGTTTAAAAGAAAGCTGGTGAGGGACTTTTTAGGAGGTCAGATAGTGATAGAACCAGGGGAAATGGGTGTAAGCTAGAGGAGGGTAGATTTAGATTAGGTATTAGGAGGAAGTTCTTTACCGTTAGGGTGGTGAGCTGCTGGAACAGGTTGCTTTAAGCTTTTAAGGCCAGGCTGAATGGGGCTCTGTGCAACCTGATGTAGTGGATGGTGTCCCTGCCAGGCAGGGGGGCTGGAACTAGATGATCTTTAAGGTCCCTTCCAACTTTGACAATTCTATGATTCTATAATAGAGGAGGGAAGATACAACCAAACATAAGTGACAAAGTAGTGTTGGCAAGCAAAGGGTCTGGGGCAATGCGAACAAGAAGTACCCCAGAGTCAACAAAAGAGGGCTAAAGTGGAGTCAGCTCAAACATATGCACATAAATATGGGAAAGACCAACAGAAAAACACTACTGGGAAAGTTCTTATTCTTGGAAATCAGCAAGACTGCATGCATATGCGAAGTGCCTGTACACTAATGCATGTAGCATGGAGAACAAACAGGAGGAAACAGAGCTCTATGTGTAGTTATAAGGCCATAGTTTCATTGGGATTATGAAGATGCGGTAGGATGGCTCGTATGACAAGGTTGCTACCATGAATGAATACAGGTTCTTTAGGAAGAACAAGCACAGAAGGCAGAGACAGGGAGATGCTCTTTATGTGAGAGATTGATGACCTAGGCAGATCAAGACAGGTGACATGGTTACAGGTGCCCACCACAGACCATCTTATCAGGATAACATCATCATGGAGAAACTGATGAAGCATGGCCCAGGCAGGTGTATAGTGAAGTAGACAGAAATATGGCTGAATTGCTGGGCTCAGAGGGTTATGAAAAGCAGCACGAAGAGCAGCTGGAGGTCAGTTCACTAGCAGAATACCCAAAGGTCAGTACTGTTAAACATCTTTAATAGTGACCTAGATGATGAACAGAGCAAAACTTTTCAGATAATACAAAACCAGAAAGAGTGTTTGATACACCTGCAAGTTGTGCTGTCATTTGGAAGAACCTCGGCAGGCCAGAAAAACAGGTTGACAGGCACCCTACACACTTCAGCAAAAGTAAGTGAAAATCCTATGCTCCAGTGTATGCTGAGGACCAACTGGTTGGAAAGACACTTTGCAGGGAAGAAGCTTGCTAGAAACTTGGCTGAACACATTCCAGGAGCACATCCTTGTAGCAAAGAAGACCATCACATACTGGGCTGTATTGGAAGAACACTGCCAGCAGGCCAAGATAAATACTAGTTAGCTCTGGTAGGACCACACGTGAAGTGCTGTGTCCTGTGTTTTGCAGTATGAGAGAGACCTGGACACATAAGGGAGCTTAGTCAATTAAAATAAGTAAAAGACTGGAGCATCTGTCATATGAGGTGAGACTGAGTGAGCTGTGTCTGTTTAGCCTCCAGAAGAGAAAGGTCAGTGGTATCTTATCAATCCTGTGTACAAATATCTGACAGCACATTGGGCACAAATTGAAAAACAAGTACTTCCACCTAAACATAAAATAAAAAATGGTCCCAGCTTTCTACTTGTTTGTTTCGGTTGGTTTGGTTTGGGTTTTTTTGGAGTTCCTTTGTTTATTTTTAACAACTGTAAGGGCAACTGAATATTGGAACATGTAGTCCAGAGAGGTTATTGCAGTCTCCCTCATTCCAAATACTCAAAATCTGACTGGAAAAAACCCTGGGGCAACTTGCTCTAACAAACTCTACTTTGAGAAGGTAAGTTGGATTAAACACTTCAGAGGTGCCTTTCAACCTCAGCTATGCTATGATCTCTCTGATGCATACCAGGACTCCTCTAACTGAAAGCTATTAGTATCTATTCTGTATATGTCCAGTATTCATTTCCAACAAACTACAAAGAAAACACTACCTTCTGCATTTACACTCAAGACAGTACCCTCTTCACATTAAAAGGAATAAAGCTACCCCCCGTTTTTTTTCTTTTCTTTTTAAAAAATATGGCCTTTAAGAACTGCCATGCTCAATTTGGACCACTGAGTTTGGTGAATGTTGCTTAAGTTTCTACTGAACAACAAAAAGTTTCGTTTCTGGGAAAACTGGTAATTCTGCATCTAGCTACATCTTCAATGTGTATCTGTAGCCTCCAGATACATCCTAGATTACACTAAGACATCAAACTAATGCATTTTATCCTATTTGATCTTGAAGTTCAAATGAATAAACATGTTACTATAGACAGGTCAGCCTCACCTCCATCCCTGGAAAGGTGATGGAACACTTTATCCTCAACTCTGTCTCTAGGCATAGCAAGGATAAGGGGGTCATTAGGAGCAGTCAGCATGGGTTTATCAAGGGAAAGTCATGTTTGACCAACTTGATAGCCTTTGATGAGGACATAAGCGGATGAATAGATGATGGTAGAGCAGTGGGTGAGGTTTATCTTGATTTCAGTAAAGCATTTGACACTGTCTCCCACAGCATACTTGAAACTAAACTAAGGAAGAGTGGTCTGGATGATTAGGTAGTGAGATGGATTCTGAACTAGTGGAAGGACAGAAGCCAGAGAGTTGTGGTCAATGGAATGGGGTCTAGTTGGAGGCCTGTGTCTAGTGGAGTCCTTAGGGGTCGGTACTGGGACCAGTACTTTTCAATATATTCATTGACAACCTGGATGAAGGAACAGAGTGCGCTGTCAGCAAGTTTGCTGATGACATAAAACTGGGTGGAGTGTCTGACACACCAGAGGGTTATGTTGCCATTCAGCAAGACTTAGACAGGCTGGAGAATTGGGCAGGGAGAAATTGAATGAAATTCAATAAGGACAAGTGTTGAGTCTTGCACCTGGGAAAGACCAACCCCATGGATGAGTATAGGTTGGGGACTGAC
>VWZX01010319.1:6623-22723 GCA_013399015.1 Galbula dea
CTCTTATCGTTTCCTCCTTACTCTCTTGCTTTTTGTCTGTCCTTTCTTTTCCCTTTCCTCTTAGCTAAATAATCCAGTTGGCAGGTAAGAAGCCTCACAAAGGGCTAATTCAAGGATAAAGCAACTGTTTATATTTATTGAGTGTTTGGTCACAAGAGATTCTCTTTCATTTCATTTAAAATCATGAAACACAGCTTATGCACCATAAATAATGTTAGCTTTCAAAAATCTATGAGAGAATGGCAGTGTGATTTTGCTAAGGGCAATTTAAAACCTCTTGTGTGAGCTGATCAGATTAAATAAAGCTTCTTTGCTGTCAAGGTTCAAAATCTACTGATGTGCCACCATTCATTCTTCAGCTCTGTGTTTGGCTTTGCAGGCAGACAAGGTCAGCTGTGTCTGAACCAACCTCTGTCTTCTAGGAAGACCAGACAATTTTTTTCTGTAAGAAAGAGGGTGTTTTCCCTTGTTTTCCTCCCAGAGCAGAGCAGCTGTTCTGGTATCACTCCACCAGATGGCAAGCATTAACCAAGAAAAAGAAAGCAAAACAGAAAAAAAAACAAATAAAAAAAAAACCACAAAAAAACCCAAACAAAGAAAAAGTTTTTTCAACTGGCCATTTACCTTGGGTGAGAAGGGTTTTTCCCTTTCTTTCTGTTTTAAGAAATATTTTTATTATAACAGGCTCACATCCATCTTCTGGCATGATTTGTGTTGTTTTGAAAAATAAATCAATAAAACAACATTTGCTGCCAGCTATTGAGTAACTGACAGGTGTCACAAAGGGAAGTAAAAAATGGGTTAGAATATAATAATCCATCCTCAAACCTCACTGAATAAAGACAGATTCAGTGCTCCTAAATAATCAGCAAGTATGGTGGTTCCAGTTGAATATGAGTTGTTGTTCCCAAGCTGTCTGTGCTGTTAACAGATGTTGAGTTCTGGTTATCCAGAGAACACAGTAATCCCTGCCTTTAACTCTCAGGAAGAGGCTGCTCTGCCGTCTGCTTCTGCCATTATAACCTGCCCAATGATGCATAGAACAGTGAGGAAATATGCTTGGTCTGTCCAAGCTGTACTGTCCCTTCAGTCCAGAGCAGCCTAGAAGGTTTCACACATATTGGTAGTTGAGTTAAAGTCTGCTTGGCCTAACACAGCAAACTTTAACTGCTGCGTTAAGGTTAAAGGTCCTTATTTTCTCTCTCATTTTGTTTAGTGGACTGGCTGTCCCAGCTTCACAAGGGATGCAGTTGTGGTGCTGGGAGGTGGCTTGTCTTTGCAGAGCTAACGGACCTACAGAGATATACAAAGAGCAAGTCTCAAGTCTGAGCTCAGTCATCTGTCACTGAGGGTCTGGAGGTAACTGTATTGTCTCCAATAACAGGAAAGAAATGCTGTGGGGAGTCTGCAGCCATAGAGTTAGAAAGCTTTCCATGTAAAAGCTCAGAAGCCAGTTCATTCACTTCTCTTCTTGTTGCACTTTTTCCTAGCATTTCCCTTCTCCTGAGTCCATGGGTATATCCCCATTTGGTATCGGGCTCCAGGTGAGTTGCATGGTGGGAGACTTGGCAGCCCTGAGGGTTGCTGTGCCCATCCCTGCAAAGCAGAAAAATGGCACCCAGCTTTTCAAGAGGAGGAGAGAAATGATTGGCTGACATCACATAACACTTTCAAGGGTAGAGGGAAAATCTAACCTAATTCTTCTCACTTGCTGACATAATAACAGGAGAAAAACAGTTCCCATTTTTTTCAGTAGGTTGTGTTTCAGTAAACTTTTACTCTTCCCTTGTAAACATCTTTCTGAGTTTGAAAATAGCTTTTTGCAGCACATTTCCAAAGAAAAAAATGTCTTTACTCATGTTTATTAGCTCTTTCTAAATACTAAATTTCTAGAAACTAAATCTGTACCAGAGACTTTTATAATATTATGCCATATGAACCTGAGGGAAATCTGTGGAATAAACTCAATTATATGGCAGATATAAGTAGTCAAAATTTGTGAGTCCTGGTTCTGAGGCTGAAAAATAAACACTTAAATTTTAGTTATTTTTGCCTTTCCTGGTTCATAGTTTTACTTATTTCTCAGCATCAAGGGAGGCTGAAAACCTTTGTCTCTGCAAAAATACTGTTATCACATGGCTCCTAGAACTGAGGCTTTACAAAAGGCTCAGGAGTGATACTACAAAGTTTGAAGAACTGCAGCAGTGCAGAGTGCAGTGAAGTGCAGCAGTTAAGTAATATACGTGGCAGGCTGTGGGTGTCTGCCTCCATAGTAATGCCTTCAGAACTTACCATGAACTTTGTTTCTCTCAGAGAGAGTATTATGAGCTTTGGAGGTTTGTAATGTGCTTGACGTTTATGTGTTAGATTTTTTTTTTTTTTTTTTTTGAAGAAGTGCTGCAAAACACTGCAGTGTCTCTGCTAGAGCTTCAAATGTGGCTGGGGAAGTGGTGACTGCTTTCTGACTTCAACATCCCAGTCTCACATTCTTTTCCTCTCTGGAAGTATGCAATATTCCTCCAGAACCTTATGGGTCTGACCAACAACATGACTCATCTCATATTGTTTTGCTGCAGTTCATCATACTATCCACCTAGTCTTCCGAATTAAGGGAACTTTTGAAAGCATCCCCCCAAGATAACAGCAGCTGCTGTCTGTGAAGCCAGGCAGTGGTTGCTTTGTGTCTCCCAAGGCAACGTGTCCTGTGATGGACATGGGAGCCTGGTGTCCTACCCAGGATGTTTCCACTGGAGCACTACTGTGCCAGCGTATTATGCTTGTCAGTATAAGGACAAGGTTAATTTTACTCTGAGCCTCACTTCTCTGCTGCTACGGAGAAATGCTACTGCAGTAGTACACTGAGTCATGGAAAATTTTTTTTCCTTTTTTTTTTTCTGTGGGCTTTGGCTCTGTGAATTTTGCTGTGGTTTCCCCAGTGTAAGTTAATTTGTGACAGAACAGAAGAGATCAAACCAATTTGCTGATTTTGACACAAGCCCACCAAAACCAGGCCAGGATTGCCCAGGTAGAGAAGTACTTTTCTTTCATTTCATTGCATCCAGATTTTCATACTATAGTAAAGTGAAAGTCCACAAATTAATGTAATTTTTAGTTTACTAAATGTCATTTTACTTTGTTTTAATTTTACTATTGATCTCATATTGAAACTCTGCTGAGTCTGAATTTCTCCTTTTGGTTTATAATTTCATTGTGGCTGCACAAACAAACAAAAATATCTAATGCCTTTTCCATATACATGATGGCTTTACAGTACTGGAAAAACTTAACCATAGTAAACCAAAACAAATCAACCTTTTTTTACCGCTAAGAAAGTTCTGTAATAAAGGTAAAGCATTGCACATCCACATAATAATTTTTCAAGGGTGGGAATGGATTTTAAGATTTTAGAGCAATGCATCTCAGTGTATAAAAAAAAGCAAAGCTTTCAGAAAGCTTTCAGTTCCTCTCTGAACATTGCTTATTCAATGACATTTTGCAATCTGTAGGGTTTGTTTAAGCACTAATCTATCAAACATGGAGAGAGCTGAGATCACTGGTCTAAGTCATTTGTAGAGAGGAGACAATCTTCTGTGTTAAATAAATCAGAGCTTGCATTGAAAGAGCTGCTTGCATAAGAAGTGTTGTGCTGGTGGGAGGCTGAAGCCAAATATGCTGCTTGGTTTCAGATGCATGGACACAATCAAATGTACAAAGATGTACCCAAATATCTGTCTGCATCAGGCTCAGGAAGATTCTGATGCTGTAAATAGAGGTGTGGTTGACTTCTTGAGGGGGCTGTTAGGTGTGCTTGCCTTGTTTTCACTCTTCACTGAGCTTCATCTTGCTGCTGTGCTAGAGGCAAGGTCCTGAACTAGATGCACCTTTGATCTGAAATGTGTAGCTGATCTCATTTTTTTTTTGTTCACAAGGTTTTTTCTATGATCTACTGACAATATTTTAAATTCCCTAATATTTACTGAGATAAAAAAACCTTTTCTACCAGTGCAAGCTGCTAGTGAATCCTCCTCAAATAAATGTTTTGTTTTGTTGTTACTGCTTCTCTCTGCCATGGCTAAAATAAACCAGAATCCCCAACTCAATGCACGGGGAGACAGGAACATTTAATTTATAGCAGTTTTCTTTTCATGGTTTCTACTAAACAGATCATGCTGGGTCTCAGCCTGTGTTTGCATTTATGCTAAATTACAAGCAGAACAATCAATTCAAGCCACAGTTTGTGCTTCCCACAGCTGAACTGCAGCAAAGAAAGCAAACTGCCAAGGAAATCATTCCCACCCAACTAGCTCGTTAATACATAGCAACATCTAGCCATCTCTTTATTTATCACAGTAGTCTTGGAATGCCTTCCAAGTGTTGTGGAGAAGAAAAGAGGAGCTTATCCATGTGAGTGTGCCTTGCAAGGAAGACCCAGATGGCCACTTGTTAGTGGAGAACAGGCAGGAAGGTTGTCTGGAAACAAATCTCCTTCCAGAGTGCCTGAGAGATGCATGTGGGATTGCACTTTACTTATGAGTGCTCCTGAACTGGGACTTCCATTGAGGTGGTCATCATGGACACTCAGCCCTCAAAGCTGACTGTTGTCTTAACCTGTGAATTTAAGTTCATCCTTTTTCCTCTCCCCTGTTTCCTTTCAGACTTTTTTTCCCCTCAGGATTCCTTAACTCCCAGCTCATCCTCCTTCCTCTCCATGGCCTTTTTTCTCATCTATTTCCCTTCCTATTTGCTTTCCTCTCTCTTTACCATTCCTTAGTGGCCATGCCTTCACATTTTTCATATCATCACTTTCCTGGGATAAGGGCAGCTTCACCCATGGGTGTTGATGCACTCTGGATGGTGCCTGAAGCTCCTGGATGTGGTGCTTCGCAATACTGTGCCTGAACTGTTCTGTGGGAGGTTCAAACGTGCAAGTGAATTGTCCTCGTTAGTTTGAAGCATTATGAACAAATCCATCTGAAATCAGTGTGGCTGTGCTAAGGAAACTCTTCTTGCAGAGCCCATGCTTTCCCTGGTCTGGGCTCACTGCTGGGATTCTGTGCGGGTAAAAGCAAAATAAAATCAAGAGAAATTGTTAACTGCTCTTGTACTCAGGCCTTTGCCCTGTGGTTTGCTGTATGTCCTTCTTAGTGACTGGGTTTCAGTTTGAAACCAGAACCTGTCCCTTCTTGCTGCCAATTTGCTCTTATCTGAAATGCTAACTAGGCCTTCACACTGCAGAGGAGTTTTGAAGTCTGACAGAAACTTCCTTGGAAAAACTGCATGGTTTCTTGTGTTCCTTGGTTTTCTTTCCAAAGAAAATGAGTCGTTGAAGTGAGAGCTGCCCAGCCACTTTTGATAGAGCTTCTTATCTTCACCAAACCTCAGCCAACAGTAATGTGGTGCGGCTACGCTATCTAGCTGATTGGCACTGTTGTGCATAGTACTGTCCCCCTTGTACATGCCTAGGTGATCTGCAGGACAGTTGCACTGACACAGCCTGGAAATGCCAAGTTTTCTGAGCACATGGAAGTTCTCCTACATAGAACATGCTCAGCATGTGAGTTGCTTGAGTTTCAACACGCACCATTGCTCAGGGAGTGTTCCACTGCCTTTGACATGAGTTTCCGCTTGCTGCAGTGCAAATTACAGTCACCCTCAGCATGTGTGCTGCATGCTGTTCACCCCACCAACCAAATAAGTGGATTGCAGGTGACTGGCTGGAGGAGGGATCTAAGTGCCAGAAGGCTGCTGAGCCCATGAATGCTGTGATCACTCTTCCCAACTTCTAGCTACGCTGCTGCCTACTGGCCAAGGGGCTGCCTGTGTGGGTGCCTCTCCATGCAGCTGTCCAAACACAGCACAAACTGGGAGGTGTTCGCCTTTTTTGCCTCCAGACCCATTCTGAGTTTCAACCAACTAGAAGAGTATCTCTGTAATCCTGCAGTCAGCAGATGTATCCTGCAGAGCATCAGCGACTGTCTGAATTGACAGGATTAATGTGACTCCAGGGGTCTCCCTGCTGCTAATGAGGAGGCACTGGTCCTAATGAATGAAGCACAGTGGAGGCAACTGGTACGCTGAAGGCAGCAAATATCCCCTTTATTGTAGTTACAGTATAAGTGATTAAAACATAACTCAGTGGGATGCAGCTAGCTCTCAAGCTAATTCTTCAACAAGAAACACTGGCTCATGAAGTCTCAGCTTCAAATATTATGGAAATCATTTCTCAGGACTTTCATATTTTTTCTTGAAGAGTCATGCTGTTATTAATGCAGATGTTGGGGGTTATGGCTCCAGGCCCCATCTGCCCCCATGCAGCTTCAACTCAGAGCCTGTTCCACAGCTCAGAAACTAGAATGTTCAACAAAAATGAGTTGAATTAATAATTTCCTCTCCATCAACTAATGGTTATAAACCTGGCCATGACTTCCTGTTATGTCTTCCCTGTTGCAGAGGATTTTATTCCCTTCTGTGAATGAAGTAAAATGCTAAACCATTGTTTATACAATTCAAAGCACTCTGCTGTTTTGGGTAGAAGGAGCAGCTCTACAGCCTCCTTTGCTGAAGGAACAGGTGCTGGAAAAATGATGACCTAGTTAAAATTATTTTGTCAAATACAAGAGCTGTATTTGGTTTATCAGTAACACAGCACAGCATGCAATGCATCTTTCAGTCCTGGTAAATGACCCACCTTAGAGGAACCAATCAAAAACTCAGTGTACCTGTGAGCTATTGGCTAGCATGCAAAAGAGCTCTTTTGTAAATATGCATGAAATACCATATAAAAGACACACAAAAATTAGTGGTTGTGAAGCAAGTGTCCTTGGTCCCTGTTCAGTCAATTCGTGAGATAGGAGAAGCTGTTGCTTTGTATCTAAGGATACAAAGAATTTGTGGGTATGTTTTGGACACATTGTTAGTTGTTCTTCTACAGTCTGTCTAGGAGGCAAAACCAACATTCCCTCTTAACACACCTTGTCATAGTATATAACTAACCAGCCAGGAACCTTGGTCAAAGCTAAAACAATAGCAACTTCACAGATGATAAGTTTGTCACTATATGCTTGTCTGCTGGAAAATCAGGGAGGGAAAATAAATTGGGATGATATTGTAGCTTCTTTATCAGCTTGACCATAGAGAGTTGACTTCACTGCTAAATCTTTCTCCCTTCAAAATTTTACAGCAGTTTGCTGTGCTGTGGCTTTTCTGCTGCCCCCCAAAATAGGAGCCCCTGCAGGAACTGGGGCAGCTGTGCTCTATGAAAATGAAACCCAGCCACATGGGACCTGCTGAAGTGTCTATGACGACAAGCAACAGTCTTAGGATGTGCGAGACTGGTAAGACTTTTTCTTTTTCATGGAAAAGCTTTTCTAAATTATTTTTAAAAAAATATTTTGTTTGTATTGTAGCCTCCTACAGAGCTGTCATGTCAGCTTCTCTCCCATTCATCTTTACCCCAAAATGTTGGAAGACCATGAATGAATAAAAAGTTCACATTTCTGTTTTGTTTTTGAGAAACGGGAAAGAATGTGGTGCACAAGAATGTGCATTCAGTAGGGAAGAAAATGTTATTATCCACCTTGTCCTTGGCAGGACCTAATTTTTTCTCCCATTTTTTTTCTTAGGGTTTCTTTCCCCCATTATCTTTGTTATGCTAACAAAGCCTTAATTTCAACTTTCTCTTTTTCCCTCCCTCTCATTTAATTAACATAGTGGATGTTGTCTATTGTTTCATGGTTACAATGAACAAGACTCCTGTGAAAACAGACACTTTTAAAAAATCTTTTAAATTGAAATGGCAGGAATTCAAAGATTGTCAGCCAATTGTAGTCATTGTGTCACATGAAAGTTGCGTTGGAAATTCCTTCCCTAACACACACTTAATTAACCCCAAACAACAAAATCCTAAAAAACCCTTTTTCCTTAGGCAGCAACTGCTGTGCAAAGGAAGACTTAAAAAATGAGAGACATGAAAAATAATTAAATATTTTCTGAATTTTGGGAATTGCACTTAAAGATGTTACACTCAAGCCTGGAGTCACTCCAATTCCCAATAAATGTCCTCCCTTTAAGGTAGAGAGAGTGTAATCCTCAGATATAGACTGTCTTTAAAGATTGATGCTCCATTCCTGTCAATGGCATGTTTCCATGTGGTGTTTCCATATCTTCTTTTCACAATGCAATAAAACCCTCCTCCCCAACATGTTGGGTTGAGATTTTTTGCTCCTGCAGACCAAAGCAGTTTCGTAATTACTGGATGAGGAGACACTGCTGTCAGCATTTCCTCTACTCCCACCAAAGCTGGATCACGTGAAAAGCATTTGTGAGGACAGCATGACGGAAATGACAAGCGGGGCCAGCCTAGAGCAGAGATGAGTGGACAGTGATCACTTGCCCAGCTACTTTAATTTGAAGTTATGGCTCCTGTGTTTCTTGATCCAGATGCTTTTCACCAAAATGAAGCATTCTGTTTCCACAGCTTCACCTGTTTTTTTGAATCTGGTGTTACATCTTCAAGTGCTCCTACAGCTTTCTGGCTATTTTCACTTTACTTTTGGAGATTTCTATGCATGCATATTTTGTACACTGCATTATGGGGATGTGTGGGGGCATGATGTACAAGCAGAGTGTGCGGTCACTCCACAGAGTGAATCAACAATCGTTACTTAGATCTTCTAGCAAACTAAGGTAAATCTGAGAAGACAGCAACAGGACGTTCAACAACAGTATGTAATAGGTACTTTTAAATTTTTATTTATTTGTTTTTAATCTAGCACTTGTAAACAGCTTAAAAACTCTTTAAGCATCTTCATCTGTATCTGTAGCTGTTGCATAGTGCTTGCCACAGAGCTGAGCAGTACCAAACACAAAAGATTAAATACTGCAGTGTGTTTCTCTCAACTTACAGGATCATAGGATCATAGGATTGTCAGAGTTGGAAGGGACCTTAAAGATCATCTAGTTCAAACCCCCCTGCCTGGCAGGGACACCATCTACTAGATCAGGTTACCCAGGGCCCCATCAAGCCTTGTCTTAAAAGCTTCCAGGGATGAGGCCTCCACAACCTCTCTGGGCAACCTGTTCCACTGCCTAGCCACCCTCATAGTGAAGAACTTCCTCCTAATATCCAGCCTAAATCTACCCTCCTCTAACTTACACCCATTTCCCCTGGTTCTATTACTGTCTGACCTCCTAAAAAAGTCCCTCGCCAGCTTTCCTGTAGGCCCCCTTCAGATACTGGAAGGCTATAATAAGGTGTCCTCGGAGCCTTCTCCTCTGCAAACTGAATAATCCCAACTCTCTCAGTCTGTCCTTGTAGGAGAGGTGCTCCAGTCCTCTGATCATTCTCGTGGCCCTTCTCTGAACTCGCTCCAGCACCCCTATATCCCTCTTGTAATAGGGGCTCCAGAACTGGACGCAGCATTCCAGGTGGGGTCTCACGAGTGCAGAGTAGAGGGGGAGAATCACCTCCCTCGACCTGCTGGCCACAATGAGATCAGCGATGAGGGAGGCCTGGGGTGAACCTTCTCAAACTGAGCTATAGGCCATGGTTGCAGTGTTTGATTGATGCCAAAGGATCTGTGTTCAGGTGATGAAATACGGAGTTTGCCAAATCACCAATCTCTGTGCCAGTCTGCGTCATTTCCCTTTTTCAGAACTCAGACTGGCAATGTTCAGTGGCTCCAGGAAGGCTGCTCAGGGTTTAAGGGATCTGCCTTTGCAAGGATTTCTAAAGGATCTGATACTTGAACCTTGGGCAGTCAGTTACCCAAACACAAAATTGAATGTGAAAACCTCTGATTATAACTGTGTATTATTTATAAGCATCCTGGGTCCTGGTTCCAATACTTATGTAACAGAATAATAACAGACAGTAATACTAGATCATGTCTTTAGTCCATATTCCATTATCTCATTCTTAACAAGTGTAACATCACACATATATATGGTGATTTTTATTACAGAAAAAGTCATAGTTTTTTTCCAAAGTAAGGGAGTCTTTGTAGTTGGCCTAAGATCTGCTCTAGACTTGTTTTTACTGCAGACATGGGCATATAACTTGATTTGATTCACTAATGGTCATGCCAGTTGTGAAGTAGGAGTCATTTAATTACTTTGCCTGCAGCTTGCAAGGCCTGATTCAAAGCCTACCAAAGTCAAAGGATGCTTTAAAGCTGAATGAAAGGGGTTTGAATGACAGTGAAGAGTCCAGATTAATTTACAACTAGTGAATGTATATACTCCTTCCAAACCAGGAAAAATTCTCGGTAAGACATTGCTTAATGTTTGGTTTGACTTTCTAATCAGTTCTATTTTATGTACTTCTCTTTCTTTGACACTGTCTTTCTATAGTACTTGTTCTTTGATCGGATACGTTAGTACTTTTAATTTATTCAAAAGCAACACTGAGCATGAGTATTCTGCAGTGGATATTAAACATTTTGCACTTCTGAGTTAAAACAATTTGCTTTTAGCAACTGAAATTTTAATTTCACATGTGTTTTAGTTGAGTTGTGTTGGCTTAGCAATGGAACAAATCAGTATTTACCTTCTGCCCTTGTATTGGGTCTGGCTGAGCTGTAGTTTATCCCCATAGTGACCCTTGCAGTGCTGTGTTTTGCATTGGTGACCAGAAGGGTGCTGATAACACACCCGTGTTTTGGCTGCTGCTGGGCACAGCACTGGCACTGTGACATTCCTTCTCTGGTTGGGGGGCAGGACCCTGGGAGGGCAGTCGGGCAGACAGCTGACCCAAACTGACCAAAGGAATATTCCATACCTTATGACCTCAGCTCAGATATAAAAGCTGGGGGACGGAGCAGGGTGGGGGCATTCATCATTTAATGACTGCCTCCTGAAGAACCATTACGCATACCACAGCCCTGCTTCTCGGGAGTGGCTGACCATCGCTGCTCATGGGAAGTAGAGATTAAGTCTGCTTTGCTTTGCTTCTGCGCGCGCAGGCTTTGCTGTATATAGTGCTGGTAATAAACTGTCTTATCTCAACCCCTGGGTCATTCCTTTTTCCACCTTACTCTCTCTCCCCTGTCCCTCTGGGAAGGGGAGTGATAGAGCAGCTGGGTGGGCACCTGGTGTCCAGCCAAGGTCAAACCTACCACAGCCCTATAGTAAATTCTGTTTATGTTTTATGCTTTATCCAGGTTAAAGGTTTACATTTATCATATTTCAAAAATACAATATAGCCATACAGCAGATTAAAATGTGTCATAAAACTGTTGCACTTCGCTTTTTCTAACACATGGCCAGAATGTGGTTTACTCTGTATCAGCATAAACCCCAGTGAAATCAGTAGGGGAAGAGCATTATATAGAAACATTTAATAAAAAATCTCAGAACTGTGAGATTTGATAATGCTGGATATGGTTCTCGTTTGCCCCCTGCCTTCTGTAAGCATTTAAACCAAAGGAAAGTGGATGCAGGATTACCACAAGATGCTACTGTTCCAGCTGTGTATCGTGTTTCTTTCCTCTTAGCTTCTGGACCTACAATAAGTGGCATTATGCAGACTAGTTTTAACAACAAAGACTGATCCCAGTCAATTTTCCAAACCTTTCTCTTTGTTTATCAGTAAACAGGATAACTGTGAGTAAAATGCAACTTTATGGGTGTGGGAAGCCTTACTTTTGATATTGGCATGTGGACCAGGGACCTGTAACTATAGGAAGCAGGTGTGGGCACAGTTGGGCAGTATAACAGTGGAAAGATTTATTTTATTCCAGGGACTTTAGTGTCTCCCTGAAGTGCTACAGTTGCACCCTATTGAGCAGTTTTTGTAAAAATAGGGCTGATCAGTGTTCCTTTGCCCACTGAAGGAGCCATAGGAGAAAGAGACTGCACGGTTTTCCATGTTAGAGGTTTTCTCTGTTTTTTCTGTAGGGAGATGAATAAATTGTTTCTCTAGACAAGAGGTTGCTGATGTGCCTCTGGCTACTGTGAACTCCTCAACATTTCTGCAGGACTATCAACGCTCCTGACATTTCTAAGAAGATGATGAGGGTACTGAAGCATCTCTCTTATGAGGAATGGCTGAGAGACCTGGGGCTGTTTAGCCTTCAGAAGTGAAGACTGAGAGGTGATCTTATCAATGCTTATCGGTATCTAAATGCTGGTCAAGAAGATGAGGCCAGTCTCAGTGGTGCTCAGAGAGAGGATGAAGGGCAACAAGCACAAACCAGAATGCATGAAGTTCCATCTGAACATGAGACAAAACTTCTTTCCTTTGAGGATGACAGAGACGTTGTGGAGTCTTCTGCTCTGGAGATATTTCAAACCTGCCTGGATGTGATCCTGTGCAACCTGCTCTAGATGAACCTGCTTTAGCAGTGGGGTTGGGCTAGATGATTCCCAGATGTCCCTTCCAAGCCCTACCATGCTGGGATTCTGTGATTTTGGGATTCTGTGACATTTATTGAATCATGCGTGGTATGATGTTATTGCTAATCAGGTACATGTACAGAATTCATCAACTAATCCAACTTTCTTTAAAAAATGGTGCTAATTTTTAATGCAACAGCAGTAAGAGACCAAGAACTCTGTTCTTTGAACTCGTTCTTGAAGTTATGAAGCACTTATTTTCATGACAACTTAAATGAAATAATTTTGTGGTTTTTACCTGTGTATTGTAAATATCAGACAAGTTCCTGCCTATTATTTATTAGAAGGGGGTTCTTTACTCAAAGGGTGGTGAGGCACTGGAACAGGTTGCCCAGAGAGGTTGTGGAAGCCCCATCTCTGGCAGTGTTTAAGGCCAGGCTGGATGTGGCCCTGGATGACCTGGTCTAGTGCATGTGGCGTCCCTGACCATGGCAGGGGGGTTGGAACTAGATGATCTTTAAGGTCCCTTCCAACCTGAGCCATTCTATGATTCTATGATTTAAGAAGCATGAACTCTAATGGTGGTTTATTAAGTAAGCTTTCACTTCTGCTCAGATAATTAAAGCTTATACTTCAATGTGTGCAATGTACTTTTGCATACTGCTACAAAAAGCCTGAAAAACTTCCATATCTAGTATCCGTTTATGTGTTGAGCTACCTGTGCTCTCTGTCTGGTGAAGGGGAACTTTGAAAGTCTGGTGCCAACATCTGTAGACCCTCACCATATCTTTAGCTAGTGTACTTTTCTGGAACTGGAAAGGAGTGCTTGGTGAAGCTAAAATGGCTAAATTTCTACTCAAATACCTTGTCACGTTTGTCCAAGTTGTTTGCATTTTCCAAGTGTTCCTGAATTATTTCTGCTGTCTTTCATACCTCAAGCCTGAGTGATTATACTGTATTTGAGTCCTGTAATTCAGAACATGGTAGAGATAATATGAATTATCATCTATTATAGAAGAATTTCAGTTGGTTGCAACACCATGTCCTAGCCTGTTTCACAGGAATTTGAACACTTTACTTATGGTTGTCACTGTAGTCCAGTTCCTCAAAGTGTCAAGGTTCATACTTAACACAAGCACTTCAAACCAATGACTTAAAAAAATCCGCACATTTTTTTCAATGCTACTAAGGTTGAGAGAAACATTAATTCGTTACAGTGAGTCCGGTATCAAAGTTGCTGAGTGTTTCAAAGATGTGCACTTTCCTGTGACTCTTTTTCGGAGGTGGGAGCACAAAGAAGTTATGCTCTACTTGGTTTCAGCAGAAGAGCACCTTACTGAGGACTTGAACCTCACTAGTTTGATAGGTGTCACTGTAGCTGAGACAATCTGGTCATTGAGTATGAGGGCTGTGAAATTAGATTACACCTACTGGTTGGGGTTGTTCTGACTGCCACCAGCAGCATTAGGATAAATGACTTTTCTAACAGTGTGAAAAAAAGGGAGTAATATTGCTCTCAAATATTTAATAGCTATTGATGTTTTCCAATGCTCATACCTTCGATTTACAGCACAGATTTTCAAGAAAGAAGAAACATTTAAAAAGAGACATTAGCCTTAACGTAATGAACAGCTAACTGAGAACTGCAGAAGTCTTAGAATATGACTTCCCACCTACTTCCCACCACTACAACAGAAAGTGATAAAAAGGTAGGGCTATATTGCAGTACACCTTAACTGACACATTGAAGTGTTTCTTTTCATACAGAATTTGAATGAAACTGTACGGATTAATGGAGCTTCAGCTGCACTCAACCAAACCTCTGATGCTTTTTTATAAACCATTCTCAAATTACCTTCTTTGGGAGCATTTTGTTCCTGGTGAGCAGTTCTGACTGATATTAACTCATGCCTGGGTTCATAATGAAAATAAGAAGATTTTCTGCCTCAGTTTTGTGCCAAGGTGCTTTTTAAACACATAAGCATTGCACTGTGTCCTGTACATGAGCTGCAAGAGCTATACCAGGCTGGAATGTTTTAAGAGAGAAATGAAGTTGCATAAACAACAAAATGGGACAGTTGCAATCCAGTTCCTTGTAAATGAGAGCTGCACTCGGTCAGGCAAAGCAAACAATGACATCTTTGTACAAAACACTGGTATCCAATATGAATTAGTGTAGAAGCCAAATATCTGTATCCTGTTTCCTGATTCAGATTGCTGCAGTGCAGCAGCAATGCAGAAGGATGACCCTGATGCAGAGTAAGCAGATGCTTATGTCTGTTGTTGTGCAAGACAGGTCCCATGATATTTTTTTCCTTCTGGGTATTTTCTCTTTCTTGAAGTGTAGGTTGACTATATAGGTATGGAATGTTAGAAAAGTTGTGGTATTCACACTTGACCCTCCATAGATACAGGTTTGCAGTAATCAGCAGGAACGATTAAAGCATACTTTCCGATGTCATCTGTTCATACAAGAAATGACAGACACCATTGGAGACTGAGAGAAAAACCAGAGAAGTATGAGTAAGTACATACATGTGACTAAGTGAGGCTTACAACACTCTGTGGCTGGTGCATGGGGACTAGTACCACTGGAAAGGAAATTTGGTGGTCTGTAGTGTGAGGGGAAAGAGGCCATTGTGAATGGCCACTTATTAACCTCAAAGTCATCAGAAGGAAGAGCTCTGAGAGTGACAGAATTAGCAGGGACTTACTTCTCACACTCATGTCAAAGCATCCTCATGTCGACTCTGTCATCACAACTGATAGCAAAATGAGACCTCTGGTGACAGAAAGGATGAGAAAGAATAAGGGCAGTCTGAGAGCCCTACTTTAGGACTCAGAAAATGTGCTTTTTACAACACTAGAAAACAGAAGAGTTTTTACTAAAAACAGGTAAGAAAAAGGAAAGCTCTGTAGTAGTTCACATATGCAGTAAGAAATATATGTCAGTCTGGTATCACTGGATAGCACAGCCTTATATTCAGTGAATTTAGGGGTTCTTTCTCCTCTCCCTGCTACAGAGCACCTCCAAAACAATGTTTAGATTGTCTCTGCTTGTCTCACCACCAGGCAGAAGAGACCAGATGCTGCTGCTAGATGTTTGACTGAATGAGGTAGTGGCTGGTTCATCAATACAGTGGCATTTCCCTTGAGAATTTTTTAACTTAGTTCTGTAACATTTTTTGCAAGGTACCATTTACTAATGCATTGAACTCTGGAAGGAAAAAGCAGACTTCTCCTCCATGCAGCCCATTGCTCTCTGGGTTCTTCTGGAAAGCTGCCTTGATGCTTTTTATGGAGGATGTGAAAATCTGTCCCTATCTCTTTTGTCATCTGTGCAGGAAGATGATTTCTTTGTCATGCTTGGTTATTATGCAAACTGTTCATAAGTGGTTTGCTGATTTGGACGTTCTGGCTTAGGCAGCACAGAAGAATGTTCTTCTCAGCCAGGCACAGCTCTCTTCTGCCTCCTTTGAACCTAAAAACTGTGATGATGACTCCCCTTATTTCACAGAATCAGAGAATGTTAGTGGTTAGAAGGGACCTCTGGAGATCATCTAGTCACAGAATCACACAGAATCACAGAATTGCCAGAGTTGGAAGGGACCCATTAGGATCATCTAGTCCAACTCATGTTTAGGCACAGGACAACTCCACAGTCACACCATGTGCCTAAGTGCCTTATCTAAGGGCTTCTTAAATTCCATGAGAGTAGAGGCCACAACAACCTCCCTGGGGAGCCTGTTCCAATGCTCCACTACCCT
>VWZX01010320.1:2843-25233 GCA_013399015.1 Galbula dea
GGAGGAAGAGACATGGGGGGGATTGGACAGATGGAGGGAGAGACATGGGGGGGATTGGACAGATGGACAGAGAGATTGGAGGGATGGAGGTAGAAATGGAGGGAGGGATGCAGGGATGGATGGATGTGGGGATGGAAGGAAGGATGCAGGGATGGATACAGGGATCAAGGGATGAATACAGGGATGCAGGAATGGATGGAGGGATGCAAGGATGGATGGACAGCCAGACAGCTCACCTTGTTGAGCCATTCTGCCCTCTCCACATCCGGGAAGCTCACCTGCAGGCAGACAGCGCAGGGGTGTCAAGAGGTGGGGGAGGGTTCCGGGGAGCAGTTCCGGGGAGGAAACCTGGCCACTGGCTTTACTCCCGTGCCTCAGTTTCCCCTTTCGGGTAAGTGGGAGCTTGGCGGGGGCCAGATCGGGCTGGGACAGTCACCGGGGAGATGTCCCCTCCCCAGCTGCGACCAATATCTGCTAGAAGCTCCAACCCCACCGTGGCCGTTCCCCGGGATCCCGGAGACAGAGAGTCCCAAGAAGGAGAGTCCTGATCCCCCCAGCATCACTGGAAGGGGGTTCCCGTCCTCCCCCCACCCGCGGCCAGGCAGGAAACTGCCCCCCCCGGGCCCGGTGAGTCACGGCCCGGCCTCAGCGCTGCCGGAAGGCCCCGGGCAGTAGCCGGGGGGGGTAACCCAATTGCGCGGGGCCGAGCAGGGCGCAGGGCGGGGGGTGCGATGCAGCGTCTTGACCGACACCGGGAGAGTTCCCGGCGGCGCGGGGAGTGGAAGGGGAGCCGAGCCGCTCCCGATATCAGTGCCGCCGCAGGGGATAACGGCGCGCTGCGGCGGGCGGGTCCCCGCTTACCCATGCCGGCAGCTCCCCGCGGGCCGCACCCAGCCCGGCGGCGGCAGCTCTCACAGCAGCCTCCTCGTCCCGTTGCAGGCGGGCGGCTAACTGCATCCCACGCTCCCGGGCTTGCCGCCGCCGCCGCCACCCTGCGTAAAGCGCCAGCGCCAGAACCAGCGCACCCGCGCCCAGCCCCAGCAGCCCTGCGGCATAGGCGGGCAGCGCCCAGAGCAGCCTCCGGCCCAACGCCCCCAGTGCCGCCAACCCCGCGCTCCGCCGCTGCTCCATCCTGGGGAACTGCCGCTACCACCGCCGCCGCTGCCGCCGCAGCTCCGCCAGGCCACGCCCACACAGCACCGGGTGGGGCCGCGCCCCAGGCCACGCCCCCTCCGGCTGACCGCTGCGTACCATTGGCCAGGGCCGAGCCGGGCGGGCGTGGCCAAAACAAGAGTCACGTGTCCCACCCCGGGTTACCAGCGCCCCGCGGCAAGGGGCGGGGCCTCCGTAGAGAGGCCACGCCCCTTAGCACACGCCCTGCGGCCCTATTGGGCGTGCCCGCAGAGAGGCGTGACTAGGGACTCCCGCGGTGTCCTACACACCGCCGCCGCAGGCAGGCGCAGCCAGCCCCTGTCGCCGGCCTCTGTCCCCAGCCCCTCTCCCCGGCCTCGGTCCCTCCGTTATTTCCTCCCCCCCTTCTCCCAGAGCGATCGCCGTTGAAGTTTCGGGCTTTTTTTAATAGTTGAAAACATTACATGGCTCAGGGAGGCACGGCCCCAGTGCCGCCCCCCACCCCAACACCGGGACACAGTCCCGGAGCGGCACGGGGGCAGGGCAGCGCTGTGTCCATTCAAGGGTCAACGGGAGGAGCAGCTCCAACCTTCCCCCCAGGTGGTGTTACCGACATCGCCTTGTGAAGCAGGTGCTGGACAGAGGTGCAAAGCCCCGGCATGGGGAGGTGCTAACTGCACACTCCCACCACCCCGCAGGCCCCCCAACGGAGCCACCATCCACTGGCTGGGGAGGGTCTGCCCTTCCTCCTCCTCCTCCTGCGTCCCTCAGTTTCGCGGCAGGGCTTGTCAGTGGGGCATGGCTGTTATCCTCATGCTCTGGGAGGCGATGGGGTACGTCACCATGGGGGTGGTGGCATGGCTCATGGTGATCCCCCCCAGCGGCTGTGCCATGGAGACGGCCACTGGAGCCACGGAAACAGCCACTGGCGCCATGGAGACAGGAGGAGCCATGCCCTGGGCGATGGTCTGGGCCAAGGCAGCCGAAAGTGGGGTGATTTCAGGGTTCATGGGGGGTGCAGCATTGGCAGGGGGAGCTGCCTGAGCTCCGGCAGGAGCTACCAAATCCTGTGTGGAAACAGGCCGGGGCTGGAGGGCCTGGCTGCTGAGCGTGGTGTGGGTCTGGGCAATGCTGTGGTTGTAGTTGGTGACAGTGCCCACGGTGGGGGCCAGAGTCTGCTCGGTGGCCGTGGCAGTGGAGCTCAGCGTCATCACCTTGGCCTGGTTGCGGAACTGGGCGTTCTGCTCCAGCAGCACCTCATTGGTGGCCAGGAGGTTGTTCACCTGCTTCTTGAGATCCTCGACGCGTTTGCGCAGCATGATGTTCTCCTCCTCCAGCAGCCGGTACTCCACCGTCCGCGGGCTGGAGAAGCTGTACTCGTAGCTCTCAAAGTGCAGCCCGTCCACCCGCCGCCGCTTCAGCACAGGGTCATGGTCGTCATAGCGGTCAGGGTCATAGATGGCATCATAGGGGTCGTAGCGGCGGACGGTGGGGACGATGCCCTGCTCGCGAGCCGCCATGCCCCGCGCCTCATACTCGTAGTCCCGCTGCAGGTGCTGGAACTTGCACTTGGCCCCCCGTTGGCAGTCACCCTTCAAAAAGTCCCTGCAGATGGGCACCTCCTCCTTGCTGTTGGGCAGGTCGGCGGGCGAGAGGCCCAGGCCGGCAGCCACCTTCTGCCGGAGGCGCGGGGGCAGCTCCCCTGTCTTCTTGTAGCAGTCCTCGTCCTCCTTGGTGCCGTGGATGAAGCGGCAGTTGAGGCGCACGCACTCCTTGTTCTGGAAGTCGTGGCAGAAGATGAACTCGTTCTTGCGCACACCCAGGTTGGTGACCTCGCTGATGTCGGGGTGCCGGAAGCGGCAGCGCTTGCCTCGTTTGCAGACGTTGCGCAGGAAATCGCGGCAGATATCGTCAGCGTTTGCACCCACCTCGTCGCCGCTGCTGCTGTTGTTGTAGCTGTCACGGTCAGGCATCTTCACTGCTGCCGCCGCGGGGCTCTAGGCACTGCAGGAGGATGGAAAGTGAGGGAAAGCACCGGGAGCGGCCCCTCGGCACTGGGGGAAATACTTGCCCCAAGGCACCGGTGCTGGCCCGGACGGCCCTACACAGTCCCGGGTGTTCTGGCCCCACTGTGGTCCCACAAGCCCAGGGGGAGCCCGGGCAGCCCATTACAGCAGCTCTCCAGGAATGCTTGTGCCGTCATGCAGGGCGGCCTGGGCCGGCTGGAAGAATCTAGGTACTGCTGGCTCCGGTTTGAGGATCCCTCACCCCATGACAGCTCCACCAAGCCAGGTCCCACTGGGCCGCACCGGGAGGGCGAAATGGACGCGACTCCCAATCGAACCTCCGTATACACGGCTCCGCAGGCCTGGGCCAGGCCTGGCGGCGGCTCGGCACGGAACGGAGCAGGCTCCGCGGAAGTCCCGAGGCGGCGAAGCAGAGCTTCTCCCGGGGTCTGCGCGGCCCATCCCCCATCCCGTCCCCAACACAGCTCGTCTCGGCCCCACACTCACCCGCTCACGGCCTCCTCGCGGGTCCTCCAGCGCCAACAATGAGCGGCCCCTTCCGGCCCCGCTCTGCGCCGGGCAGGAAGTGCTCTATGGTGCTTCCGGGGCAACCCGGAGAGACCCACACTCGGCCTCCCGGCATGCACCACGCCCCACTGGCTACCGTGACGTCATATCCATGCGACTCCGTCTCAACGCTCGCTATGGTCTCCCTCCGCAGCACCGGGACCCCTACCCTCCCCGGTACCGACCCCGTGGAGCAAGATCCCACCTCAGCAGATTTCTGCACCGCCCGCTGGGGCCTGTCTCGAGGAACCTCTCCCCAGTCCCAGCTCCACATTACCAGAGAAATCCCACTCGGTCCCAGCTCCCCATTGCCAGTGAACTTCCCTCAGTCCTAGCCTCCCCTCCCGTTACGTGTGAACATCCCCTCAGTCCCAGCCTCCCGTTAGCTGAGAACTCCACCACAGCCCCAGCTCCCCCTTACCAGAGAACCCCCCACGCCTTCAGACCCGTTACTGGAGGTACTCCTCCGGTGCTCAGCACTCCTGGACCTAGCCCACCCCCCCATTACGGGAAGGACGCCCGCGGCAAGTCCCAGCCCCCCGGTCTCCGCCGCTCCTGGAGGAACCACACCGTGTTCCAACAACACCAGCTTTATTCGCGGCACAACAGCGGCCACAGATCACACAACCGGCCTGCCAGAGCGGGTCCCTTCCGTAGCTCCGAGCTCTTCTCCCGGATTACCAGAACGCCTCCCCGGTGGCGGCAGCGGTCCCGCGCCCCGCTCAGCTCCGCGGCAGAGCCTACTTAGACCTCTGCCTCATCTTTCTCCTCTTCCGCTTCAGCCTAAGGGAAAGAGCAGCGGCGCTCAGGCCCCGGGGCCAGCCCCACGCAGCGGCACCAGGTGGCAGTCGGGACCCTTCCCCGCTCCCCAGTGTGGCAGGACCGGCGGGCGGCGGCCCCGAGGGAGCTCCACGTACCTGCGCATCCGCTTCTTGCGCCACTGCAGGGGGAGAAGAGAGAAGAGGGAACTCCGTTAGTGCCGGTACAACAAGGAGGTCTGGGGCCGCGGAAGGGTCGGTAGCTGGCGGGGGCCTATACCGAGGCCCAGATCCCGTCCTTTATGGCGCTCAAACACCTTCTCGTCATAAAGGCACCCGATAAACCCACAACAAGGACTCCTATCGCGATAGGGCCGCCTCATCCTCATGCACCCTCTTCCCCAAACCCACTCCACGTGTCGGTGCAACTGAAAGCCGCCTTCCCGGGACACCCCACTCGGACCCAGACACTGCTAGAGCCCCATCAATTATGAGGCGGATGCAGCTACATCAGCCACCCCCGCGCCGTTCCCCGCCGCTCACCTTGGCCCTCATGATGGTGTCGATGCACCTCGCTCAGTACCGACAGGCGGGGGGCGACGCGGGCGGAGGATGGAAACGGATAGAAGTGACCGGTGGCAGCAGCCCCACAAGATGGCGGCAGCAATGGTTCAGAGAGGCCGCAGGAGCGCGACGGGGCCTATTTATAGGGTGGAGGTTGCTCCCGCCCCCTGCTGCGCGGGGCATCATGGGAATAGTAGTCCTCACAGGCCGGAGCAGTTCATGATGCGGCCATAACGGCCCCGGTGCATGATGGGAACTGTAGTCCTTTCCCGCCGCCATTTTGCACCGCCCTGGAGGAGACGCTCAGCGCAGCCCCGGCCCCGGCCGGGGCCGGAGAGGTTCCCGCAGCGCCGGGCGACTTCCCTTTGCCTCCCGCCCAGCCCCAGAGAGCAGAGTCGTTCCGCTGGCCACAGCGAGAGGTCACTAATCAAGTTTATTCGGCAAAAAAACCCCAAAAACGTCAGTTACAAAGGTCTCGTGAGTTTGCCCTGCTTAAAATCGTTTAACAACAGGATCGTTGTTCCTTGGATCGAGAGGTACAGAATTACTTTGAAGTAAAAAATATAAAATTAAATAAACCTCCAGCCAGTCTCCGTGGTTTCTAAAGCTCTGCCCTTCCACCCAGGGCAGAATATTGCTTAAAAAGGCTAAAATGTTCCTCCTGGGGAACAAGGTGGCTTTCGGCCTCAAGATGACGCTTAAGACACTGCAGCTGCCCAGACCACACCACAGCACTTCCAACCCCCGTCTGTCCCAGCCCCTCAAGCATTGCTGGAGCTGGGAGAGGTCAAGAAGAGGAGCAGAGAGAGATGGAGAAATTTGGAGAGAAAAAAAAAAAAAAAAAANTAAAAAAAAAAAAAAAAAAAAAAAAGCACATAGTTTATTCTCTTTTATTGACTTTGGTAATATTTGCACGTGTGGAGGTTGGGGTGGAAATCCCAGATCTTGGCGAGGAAGCACGGTGCCTGTGGAGCCACCTGGGAGCGCTGCGAGAGGCAAATCCAGAAGGGGAAGAACCAGAGAGTTGTCAGCAGGTATCAGCAAAGAAAAAAACCTCACATTCAACTACATTTTCATTCAATTGGCTTTTTTCTTTCTTTCTTTCTTTTTTTTTTTTTTGTGGTTTTTTTTGTGTGTTTTTTTTTTAAAAAGACACTATAAAAGAGCAGTTTCCCCTGGGTGGGCTCCAGCCTGTGGCAAGACAGCTCCTGCCTTTCCCCAGTGGAGCTCATGCAGACAGGACCCTTCTGAGAGCCACCAACGCACATCCAAGAGTGGAACAGACTCACAGGCAACAGGGGAGAACCAAACTCCCCAGGGAATGAAAACCTGCTGGCAGGTCCTGTCCTCCTGCAGAGCTCTGGGGTGGGGAAGGGGCTGGGCTTCCCACCACGCTGGGCAGTCGATTTAAAAACCAGCTCGCTACAGCGGCCTGATAAAAAATAGTGTTTCTAGGGAAATCAAGGCAGAGACAGAAGGGAGTAGACAGAACAGTCTCCAGTCTCACCAGGGACCTAACATTTGATCTTCTTCCCAATTATAAACGTACAATCTAGAGGCTAAAAGACAGAGGGAGAAATCCTCTGTCCCAGGGTACCGGGGAGGAATGTGGTGAGGAGCGAGGCAGGTCACCTTACACCAGCCACCTGTGCCAGATCACTAAGCACAGAGCACCTCCTCTCAGGCTGTTGGTTGGGTTGGTTTTGGTTTTTTCCTCCAAGAATATCTGTAAAGGGAGAAATTAAAAAGAAGGGAGGAGGAAGAGGAGGAAAGCAGGCAGCTCTCTCCACTCCCTCTCTCACTGGGCTCGGCTTATTGTTCACCTCTTCCACAAGGATGGGTAGTTTCAAAGGTTAGAAAGAGTGGATGTCAACTAAGATTTTACTCCTGATTTTATTGTTCTGCTTTCTTTTGGAAGTAGTCTGAAGTGGCTGAGAGAATCCTCCCTCACTGGCAAAGTCAATGGAGCTGGTTGGTCAGTGGACACCCAGCCTGTTGGCTGTTTGGTCGTTAAGAGGCAAACAGTGCTGGATTTGTTTTGCTTTTGTTTTTTTTGTTGTTGTTTTCCTTTTTTTTTTTGGGGGGGTGGGGGGAGGAGGAAGGGAGAGGGGGAAAGTCGAGTGTGTGTGAGTTAGGTGTCACATGGAAGGAGCAGGAGCTGCTCAGTCGCCAGCCTCGTTCTCTTCCGCCGTCTCTCCCGTGGTGGCGTTCTCTGCGTTCTTGGAGGCCTGCGGAGACAAAGCCACCAGGGGTCAGGGTGGGGCCTGGCTGGAGACCACACATGGCCAAGGGGGCTGTGAGGAGTCCCCTCCAACATTCCTGAGATGGGGAACATCAGGACCTGGGTAATGTCTGGGTGCTGAATGTGCCACTAATCCCCCCCCCCAGGACGTGGCCTCTTTACCTTCTTTTTCTTCTTTTTCTGGGTCTTCCGGCTTGCAGAACTTTGTAGAAGGGCCTGCAGACAGGAAGAAAACATGAGAAGCAGGAAAAGAGACTCCTCTTTTATTTTTTTTGACAGCAGATGAAGTGCCTTTAAAGCAGAATGAGCAGCAGCAGCCACTGAAGGACAGGTGGGGAAGGAAGAGTGGGAAGTCCTAACGGGGACTGTGATGTATGGGGAATGCCATAGCCTCACACCCTGCCGAGGTATGAGGCCCTGGAGCCAGCTGCTGGCACTTCCCTGCCACTCCCTGGGAGTTATAGCCACTAAAGCTCTACTTGATGCAAGAGATAAGGACCCACCCTGGTCTCAAGGACACCTTTTCCTTTCTGAGCTCATGCCTCAGCCCCTCCTCTGCTCCAGATTTCACTTCCCACCTTCACCCTGAGGGATGCCAGCACAGGGTGACCCACACGATGTGCTACATCCATCAATTTATTTTTAGACCAACCTTCAGTTCTCCATCTTGCACCTCAAATTCAGACTTGTAGAGCTCTGGCTCGAAGGGGCCACTGGTTATCCTCATGGGGCCGTTGGGCATTAAAAGCACTGTGAACTTGAACTGTGCAACAAACTCCCCTGGGGGAGGGAAGAAAGAGAGAGAGAGGAGTGTGACTGCCCTGCAGCCCGATCCAGACATTGTTTCCACTCCTACATCATTTCCACGTTGTCATTGTCACTGCTAAAAATCACCTTGCAGAAACTTCAGAACCCCACCCCAGTGAGGCCAACACAGCTCCTGCAGCACCAGAGCCTGCTTGGAAATAGAACCTCAGCCACCAGTTCCCCTCCTGCCCAGGAAACTCCTCCACCAAACATTTCATCTCATCTCTGGAACGACTCCAGAACAAGATCCAGGAGCCAGAGGGTAGTGAGATTCCTGGAGGATTCATCCCTTCGAGTGCATCTCTGCTATTTCCACAGTGACAGCCAGCACTGCTCTCAGCAGGCTCAGCTGTCTGCTGAGCACCCATGTGCACCCAGCTCTGCCCTCCCACCCCCAGCACTCACCTTCCTTCTCATAGAGGACATTGAAAGGCTGCAGCAGCTCGTGTTTGGCGCATTCCACCACCCCCATCCTGGCCTTCTTCTCATCCTCGAATGCCCTGCAGAGGAGACAGAGCCACACCTGAGCTCTGGCACTTTCCTAGAAGCCAGATTCCACCCCACAGGGTTCAGAACTGACATCAGATTTGATTCACTTGTGCCCTGCTGGCCCTGGCAGCACCGTGTCAGCACAGGCAACGGCCAGGGGAACCTCATGTCCTAAGAGTGGGAAAGGCAAGAGGATCTAGGGATGAAGAGAGCCCTCAAGTGAACCTTGTTTCCTTAGAGAGTCCAGAACATCCAAAATCTGCCTGGGCCTGCCTCTCCTCTGCCTGCTGCACTCCACTCTGCTCTCACCCCTCCTGGTTTTATTTTACAGGCAATTCCCTGCTGCTCCCCACCTGCTGTGGGAGGGACAGGAGGTTCTCAAATCCCCCAGGCTCTGCCTGGGATTCCTGCTTAAGCCTCTAACATCCTTCCTCCACCCACTCCCAGGCTGTAACACAGCCCAGCCCGAGGCAGGGTCCTGTGCCAGGACAGCCCCAGTTGGGGTTTGCTGCCAGCAGGGTCTGTAAGCTCCCAGCACTGAGGGCAGATACCTGAGGGTAAACGGCATCGTGTCGAAGCGCCTCTCCACCTCGCTGAAAAAGGCACGGGAGGTTTTCATCTTCAAGCCATACTGTTTGGAGGGGTCCCTTTTGTAAATGGTGGTTCTCTGCCCTGCATCCTTGGCCTGGAAACAACCGGGGCTGAGCCAGCAGGGACCTGGGGACTCCTCAGCCACGCCAGCCCCAAGCGCGCTGCCAGCGGACGAGCGCTTCCCGTACTCCTGAGGTGCACCTCAGCTTCCTGGGGGGGAAAAGCTCCCCCCCAAAAATGATGCAGCAATACACAGGCAATAAGGGATATGGCTGTTGGCACCACATGCTGCTGCTGATCATCCCAAAGCACAGATGCTTTGACCCTGTGCAGGCCCAGAGGCACCAGACTCACCTTGCCCTCTCCGCTGCTGACGAGAACATCAACAGCGTAAACTTCGTGGACCTCAAATTCTGCCTTTTCATGGTCCTTCCTGGATCAAAAAGAAGTCTGGTGAGTCAAAGTACAGTCAATAAAGATGACAAAACCCTCCCACACAGCTGCAGAGCCACACTGGGATCAACCAGAGAAGGTGACAAGCACAGACTGGTGCTACAGTGACCAGAAGAGCAAAAGGTGGCACAGGAGATGCAGAGGTTGGAGGTCCCCAGGCAGCAGAGCTGATCAGTGACTGGCTGGCAGGGGAAAACCACAATGGGCTAGTGCTCCTCCTGCCTATGTCCAGGAGCTACAGCCACTGTAAAGGGTGAAGGGGCTCCCAGACATCCAGCACCAGCTCTTGAAAGTCATGGTCATGTCCCAAGGCTGGCTAGGAGCCCCAGCATGCCTCAAACCCTGCAGTCCAAGTGCTGGATTTAAAGCCACTGAGCAATAAATACTCAGTGTGAGACCCAACCCCAAGGGATGCCTGAGGGAGAGGAGCTGCTGGAACAGAACAGAAGCACACATCTAGCTCACAACCACCCCGAGATGCTCCTGACAGTGACCACCACCCAGCAGGCTCTGCAAGACCCATGGTAGGTCCTGGCACAGCAACAGCTGGGGATGGTGCTGGCAGCTTGTCCTTGGGAGAAACTGGCCTGAACCAGGAACACTCACAGCTGCCAGCAGGGAGCCTCCTGTCAGTGACCTCCAGCATTCCTTTCCCAGAACACAGAGCCACACTTCATGCAGAACAGACAAGATTTGAGGCTAGCAAGTTATGGTTTCCCCACACTGGGCCAGACATCAACAAAGAGGCCACAGAGGGAGCAGCCCCTACCCCTGTTAAACTAAACATCCCCAAGTTGATGCCACAGGGTCACCCACTCCCCCCCCACCTCCCAAATGCTGCTGGAGGCAGGGACCCCAGAGCTGCTGCTCACTTTTGCTGGTCTGTAGGGTTCTGGATGATTGTTTTCTCTCCATCAATCACATGCTGTTTCAGCTGGTGTGACAGCATCCCTGTGGGGAGAGGAGAGGCCATTAACACCTCAGAGCTGCCAACCAGCTACCCCATGATGTGTGTTATTAACACTCCAGGGCTGCAGGCCTTGGCTACAGTGAGGGGGGATGCAAACTGCCATCGGTGTCAGCACCTTCTCAGTCACAGAATCACTGCTCTGGGCTGGAAGGGACCTTTAAAGGTCATCTGCACCCCTGTGCAGTCAGCAGGGATACCTTCCACTAGATCAGGTTGCTCAGAGCCTTGTCCAACCTGACCTGCAATGGTTGCAGGGATGGAGCCTCTACCACCTCTCTGGGCAGCCTGGGCTAGGGTCTCACCACACTCAGCATAACAAATGTCTTCCTCCTAACTAGCCTAACTCCCCCTCTTCTAGTTTAAACCCCTCAGCCCCTGCCCTGTCACACCAGGCTCTGCTAACACCATGGAGCCTTGCATGCACTAGCAGACATGGAGCTCCCCAGCGCCTGCTGGGAGCTCAGCAAAGCTTCCTCATCAGTGAGGATTTGCTGCAGCTCCCACAAGAGGCACAGCAGCAACCACTGAGCTCTTTCCTGCTGCCACCTCTTGATAAGGCACGTGCAGGACCTTGTGATGGGGCTGTGATGGCCTGGAGGGGAACCCACAGGCACCTGAGACAAACCTCAGGTGGTTTTACAGATGCTCAATGAACAGAAGCTTGCAGTGCTTCCCTGGTACCTCAGCTGTGCAGCACTCAGAGGGGGGTTTGCTTCACTTTTCCTGTCAGTTCACCTTCAAACTGAAGGAAAAGGCCATTCCTGTTCCACTCCCCCAGCCACCAACCACCTGGGACAGTCCCCATCTCCTCTCAGGAGGGATGGGAAAGCACCATCCCAGTCACCCACAGCCTTCTGCCACTGCCAGAGCCCAGAGAATGGTGGCACTTGACTGTTTCCAAAGCAGTGGCTGCTGCCACCCTCCACCCCCAGCAGCACCCAGCTGCCTCCTCACTGCAGCTGAGGCCAAACATCAGGCTCAGCTCCCACCACCTTCCAGACAAGAAGCCAGTGACCTCATTGCTACCACAGAGGCTATCCCAGCACTGTGCTGTGAGAGGAAGGGAACTCAGCTCAGAGCTGGAAGGAAATTACAGCTCTTGCACATCTAAAGGGTTCTTTTGTATCACAAACAAGCCCTGTTAGGTCTTTGCTAAAGGAGTTTGAACTATGAGGGGTGAGGAAAGGGCCCTGGGATTCAGCAGCACCCAGGCCAGGACACCACCTGCCAGCTGTGGAAGTTCCTACATCAAAATCATCTTTAGAAACAAACACAAAACAGAGGGAGGAAGAAGAACCTAGAGAGTTTTGAAGGGAGCACCAGGCTGCTGCATTTGAAGATGGTGTGTCTAGGGCTCACAGTCTTTAGGGCAGCTCAGATTTGGTCCACAGCTAAGCATCACTGCCCCCACCCCACCCCTCACCTTCGATCGGCGTGCAGTGGAACGAGTGGGCTATTTTGTTCCAGGCCTCTGTCACTTGTGTGTTCTGCAGGAAGGAGGACATGAGAACACAGTAAGGAGATAAAATTCAAGCCACAAATATGTGTTTTATCTAACCTGACACTGTCCTGGGATCAAACCAGCAGGTTTGCTAACCTCTGACCCCCCACAAAAGGAGGAGACACAGTGTCAGGCTTCTGTTTTTAACCCTATGTCAACAAAGCCAACGTCTCACAGGTCAGCACAGCCTTCTGCACTGCACCCACTGCCTTCCCACGGGGCTATCCCTCCTTCAGGGCTGACCCCAGGCACCCAGAGGGACACCAGAACGTTTGGAATAGAAACACAACCTATAGCTCTTGTGATTTAAGGGAGCACTGCTGCTGTGCATGCCCAGCTGCCTTCAGTGAGGAAAGAACTGGTGAGCAGGAGCAGCAAGGCTTCTCTGGGAAGCCACCCTCACAGGAGGAGCAACTCAGTCCCCCAGGGAAGCCAGAGCTGCTGACAGAAGCACCCCTGCCACCCACCCAGCAGCAGCTCAGCTGCCTGCAGACAGCTGCTCCCCGATTCCCTGTGTTGCTGAGCAGCTCTGCCCCAGCCCCAAAGGCCAGGTGCTGTTCTTTCCACCAGCACTGGCTGCACTCGAGCTCCTCACCCTCCAGCAGCTACCTTCTCAGCCACTAACCTGGTTGCCAGGCTTCACCAGGCGCAGAGCAGCCTCAGCACAGAGGTGAGCTGCCTTGATGACATCGGCTTTCCGGCCTGACACAGGCTTCTCCTGCAAGGGCAGAGAGCAAAAGGCTTCTGTAAGGCCTACTCCTTCTTTACTGGCAGGGATGAGTGTTTAGAGATGGAGATTCTCCAGCAGAATGAACACCCTCCCCCTGAGTGAACAGGGAAACTGAGCTCAGAGGTGGAAGGACAGAGCCCAAGTTCAGAGGTGGAAGGAACTCTGGCTCCACAGCTCCATCATTAGTCTCTGTTCCATTCAAAGAGCAGAACAGCAGCCACAAGCAAGGTGCTGCTCTCCCAGGTGTCACCAGGGACACTCCAGTACAGGCACATCACTGTCCAAGCCCAAAAGCAGCTGAAGCCTCTCCCAGAGCAGGAAACACAACTGCAAAGGTTTCAATCCACTTCAAAAGATTTCCTGTGGCTTCTCAGCCACAGCCACTGGAGCAAAACCATCCCCAAATCTCACCACCATCCTCTTCCCAGGACTGCAGCTAAAAAGGGACTCCCACTGCAGGAGTGCAGCTCAGAGTCACTGCCAAATGCCTGAACCACTCATGCCATGGCCATGCCCTCGCTGCTGCCAGCCCCATGTGAGGCAAGTCCACACTGGCAGGAAAAGTGAGCAGCAGGGACCAGTTCTGGAGTTCTCCCTGAGCTGAGTTTGCAAAGGTGAAGGCAACAACTCCCTGTGCCTCGGCCAGCAGAGGGGGCAGCAAAACCAGTCTGCCCAGTCAGCCCCACATGCAAACAACTCCCTGCAGCACTGCTTGCACCTGATTTGTCCCAAATGATTTGTAACCTTGCAAAATTGTCCATGTTGAAGCAGTGTGTCAGCCCTCACTGTCCAGAGAGCTGAGCACCCTTCGGGAAAGGGACAGTCTTCATCCTGCCACAGCTGTGACACTACAGCTGCAGTGCTTCAGAGACAGGAAGCAGACATCTCAGAGAGGTTCTGCTGAGGGCACTGGAGCATCTCTGGGAGGAGGAAAGGCTGAGAGCTCTGGGGCAGCTGAGCCTGGAGAAGAGCAGCCCCAGAGGGGAGCTGCTCAGTGCTGAGCAAGAGCTGAAGGCTGGGGGCAAGAGGCTGGGGTCAGGCTCTGCACAGGGGTGCCCAGGGCCAGGGCACCAACTGGAACCCAGGAGGTTTCATCTGAACATTAGGAATAAAATTATTTCCTGGGAGGGTGCAGGGACCTGGACAAGGCTGTGGAGTCTTCTTCTGTGGAGAGATTCCCAGCCCAGCTGGAGGTGATCCTGGGCAAGCTGCTGGGGGTGCCCCTGCAGGAGCAGGGGGGTTGGCCTGGCTGATCCCCAGAGGTCCCTTCCAACCCTCAGCAGTCTGGGACTCTGTGTCCCATGCTGATGCTGTCTTTGGAACCAGAATCACCCAAACACTGGCATTTAACCTCCTCTAAAGCAGCAGCAGCAAAATTTACTGCATTCCAAACCTACCTTTGAGGCATCTATGACAAAGCTGTGTGCTACATTTGCTATGAAGCCATCAACATGGACTCCCAAGTCACTGCAATGCAAAGAGAGTTAATTACAGGTGGGGCATCAGGGCTCAGGAAACTTGTGTGGTTTCCAGAAGCATCAGGAGACTCAAGCATCCTTCAAGCACTTCACTCAGCTGGCTATTAGCTCTTTCATTAGCCAGGCTGAGAAAGTGTTTAACAGAGTGAGCAGGGTTAGAAAGCCAAGGCCAGGCACCAGCACCACACTCACAGGAAGCAGAAGCAAGACACTTACATTTTGACCAGGTCTCCATCTTTGAGGATGTAGTCTTGGTCACTCTTCAGTGGGGAGAAGTGGCAGACACAGTTATTTACTGATATACTGGTTGGGAAGGCAATACCTGGAAGGGAAAATAAAGAATGCCAAGAAATCCTGCAGCCTGCCAGGTGGCACAGGGTCATCACTCAGCATTTTGGCTGGAAGATGCCCCAGAGAACCACAGAATTATCATGGCTGGAAAGATCATCAAGTCCATCTGATGAGGGATGATCCAGCATTTAAAGACACTAGTCCTGAACTGAAGCCATAGGGGGTTTGAACACAAATGTTTCAGTAACCACTGGGCCATCTTTAAGGAAAGAAAAAGAATTTATGTTCATCATCTAGCTGGTTCAATGCATCCTAGTTTGGCATGACAAGATCTGTAGCCAAAGAGCCCCAGGGAGCACAGTGCCTGGTCTGCTCCCACACCAACTCATCTTTCACCCCAACAACCACCAGAGAAACACATCCAGGGCAATGAAACACCTGCCAAAGGGACCTTGAGACTGCAGACAGGAATTGAGGGAGCTCCAGGTGACATGCTCAAGTGTCACCCCATTGCCACAGCAACTACAGCCCAGCAATAAGACACCACAGGCCCTCCTGAGGGCAGAACACTCAAATAAGAGCTACTTTGGGCAACAATGGGGATGACTGGGCATTGGAAGGAGAAGCTGAGGCTGTCAGTCATGCTTATCAGCAAGGCAGGTAGAAGGATCTGGGTTTAAGTTGGCTTTCTGGGGAACAGTAAACTCTCTCTTACACCAGCCAGCCCAGGGCAGTGCTTTCTGTGCTCTTGCTCCTTCACAGCAGCCAGCCAGGCACCAGGACCAGGAAACATGACAGTGCTGGAACTGTCTTTGGAGCAGGCCTCACCTTTTTTCATTTCTTTTTCCTTCTTGAAGATCTTGCCAGTCTCTTCCATGATCATGGCATCTCCCTTCTCACACAGGCACAGAACTGACACTCCAGAGTTGGCTGCTTCAACCACGGCACGCAGCACCCCTGGAGCCAAGCAGAGACATGGAGCTGCTGAGGGCCCTTAACGGGAAGGAGCCTGAAATCCAACCCCAGCCCCCAGCACATGGCACTGGGGAGGAAAGATCTGTTTGGTTTGGGTGAGAGAACAAGTCTCTGGTCTCAGCTCTCCATCCAAAGCTCCATGCACAGGCAAAGAACCCACTTGAATTTTGGTTTGGAGAAGGTTTCCACAGGAGGAATGGGTGGAGTCTGGGAATGCACACACAGACCCAGGGCTGGCAGACAAAGCTGCTGAGGAGAGGCAGAAGGGCAGAGAGCATGGGCCAGGCAGAGCACAACCACTCTCCCACATTCCTTCTGGAGAAGTCAGAGCTCCAGGAACAGGTTTGGGAATGACTTGGGAGACAGGACACACAGCACTTCAAAGGAGCAGGAGCCGCTGCTGTGGATGTGTGGGACCCAGAGTGGCTGCAGGCTTAGCAGGGCACAGGAGCTAGCAGCACAGCAGAGGTGGCTGTTAACCTTGGTCCCTTCCTCTGCAGACAGGTGTCTGAAGGCTGACCCCTGTGCTGTGGCTCTGGCCAGCAGTGCCAGCGCACTGCCAAACCAGGAACTCCACACACCCGGCTCTGGCCACTGGAGGGAGGAGGTTTTGCTCCCTGCATCCACCTTGGGGCAAAGTCGAGTGCCTACAAGTCCCAGCAGTTGTTTGGTTCTGCTGTAGGTGACAGTCTCATGCTTTGTAAGTGGAGAAAGGAGAGTGACAACAGCAGCTTTGGCTGAAACCCTGCAGTGATGTTCAGAAACAGCCCACAACGAGGAGGCAGGGGCTGCTGGAGGAGCCTCATCTCACTGTCACACCTCCCTACCACAGTGGGGGCTGTGCTACTCTGGCTGTCACCAGCGGTTTCTCCTTCCTCCTCCTCCTCCTCTCACAGGAGTCTCAAAGCTCACCCTGGAACATTTTCAGATCCCAGGATAAAAGGTATCCTCACATTCCAGGAGCTCATTGTTTGTTTTGTGACAGGGACAGCTTCTGTCCCCGACAGCATGTCCCAGCTACAGCAGCAACAAACACTAGTGAGGTGCTGAGGGATGGTCACAAGCAGGTGAATTTGCACCAGTTCTTTGACACCAAGTGAAAGCCCAAAGCCTTTCACCTGCATGAGAGTTAAATTTGGAATCCCTTCAGTCTGTGCACCACAAATCACACTAAATTTGGGATGTTTTGAAGTCCAGATAAAACTTGATAAGGGGCTGTTGGGTGGATGGCAGGAGGGGGGGGGAGGCGTGAGTGTGAAGCCTTAAAACAAACCCAGCACAAAGATAAAGGAGAGCTGAGCTGAGAGCACTCAGAGGAAGCTGAGCATCAGACAGTGTGAGCACAGAACACCTGCTCACGGTGCTCCAGCCTTCTACACTGCTTCGTTTGGAGAAATAAAACCTCTTCAGGCACCTCACTCTGACCAGAACCAGAGACATCTCGAACTTATGCCCACAGTTCTGGGTCTACTCTCCCCAGCCAGGCTCACACCACCCATGCAGGAGATCCAGTGCTGCAGTGGAGATGCCTCTGCCCCGTGGGGAGGGAGGTGATCCCCACACACACACATTGCCAAAGTGGGCTCATAGCACTAAAATCCAGTTTGCTCAGCAGCTGGAGGAGCCAAACGGGCAACCTCCCTTCCCAAAGGGGAAGCCTCATCCTGGCGTTGCTCAGCACAACGTTTCGCTCCGGAGCTGCGTCCCAAGGTACCGGCAGGAGCGATGACTTCAAAAGAATCATTGAAGTCATCAACAATTAGTGTGGGACACGCCACGAGCGAGGCTGTTCCTAACTCCGGGAAGGGCTCACCGAGCCGGGAGAGCTCACCGAACCGGTCCCGTTGGCTCCGAACAGCTGCCCCCCTCCTCAAAGGGCAGCCAACCCCCGTCGGTGATCCGGCAGAAAGAAGCGTTTAAAAATAACAGCGCAAAGGAAGTAACAGAGGGAGGGTGTCCCGAAGTTTAAGGGGTGAACAAGGTGTATGCCCAGCCCGTGTTCCCGGGGCTTCCCGCCGCACACCGGGGCTGCTAGGGCCGAGCACACCGCTCCCGTCCCTACTCCCGGAGGGATCTCGCCTCACTCCCGTCGCCCACCGCGGGGCTCAGCTCCCGCCGATGGAGACGTGGGTGGGGGGAGTCCAAGCCCCAAACAAAAGCGCGGAGGGGGAGCCCAGGGGCAGGACGTCAGCAGCGGCCCCGCCGCGGTAAGGAAGGTGGCAGGGACCGGCCGGGGGGCGACAGGCCCTGCCTTTCCTCTCCCTTCCCCGCCGCCGCCACGCCGCCGGTGCACGTGGGGCGCGGAGGCCACGTGCCGGCAGCGGCCGCCGAGTCGGGGCCTGCGGGAACCGAGGAGCTCCCGCCGCCCCGAGAGGACCGTACGGCCTCCCCGTCCCGTTCCCCCCAATCTCTCCCAACACCTCCCCAACCACCGGCGTGCGGAGCCGGCCGCTGTGGGGGCCCCCGGGCCTCACTGCCCGCCACAGCCTCGCCGTCTCCCGCCGCTCCCTTCACCCCTCTTCATCTCGCCGGGCACCCCCACACCCCCTGNGGGCACCCCCACACCCCCTGCTCCCTCCCAGCCCCGGTACCCCTCTCCCCGCCGCCCCCCGCACCTCCCCGCCCGGCCGCGGCCCGCACTCACGGTTGGCGATGTCTCCCCCCATCTTGTACTTGGTCACCACCAGATCCTCAGCGATGGTTAGCTCAGCTGCCTCCTCCTCGCCCGACATACTGGGAGCCGCCCGGGCCCACTGCCACCGCCGAGAGCCGAACCGAGAGCGCGAGCGGGGCAGGAGCGCGGGCTCCACGCGGGGCACGCTGGGAAGGCGAGTTCCCGCCCCCGCCCCGGGGACTACCACTCCCGGCAGGCCCCGCGCGGCTCTCGCGAGAGTTTGGGCCCGGAAGTGCTAGACAGAGGGATGCTGGGAAATACAGGCTCGGGGCGGCCCCGGGAGCAGGCTTCGTTTATGGCGGTGGCTAGGGGGACAGAGGCTGGGGCTTGCTGCTGCTCACAGCCCCCGGCCCTGTGGCCCTGGACCCCAGTCCCGTCGCAGCCCCCGGCCCTGTGGCCCTGGACCCCAGCCCCTTCCTAACCCCCGGCCCTGTGGCCCTGGACACCAGCCCCATTGCAGCCCACAGCCCCATAGCTCTGGACCACAGCCCCACTCGCTGTCCCCGGCCCTGTGCCCCTGGACACCAGCCCCATTGCAGCCCACAGCCCCATAGCTCTGGACCACAGCCCCACTCGCTACCCCCAGCCCCACTCACTATCCCTAGTCCCATGGCCCTGGTCCCATTCGCAGCTTCTTAGCTCCATAGCCTCCAGCCCTATTGTAGCCCCTAGCCCTATCATAGTCATCAGCCCCATCACAGCTCGCAGCCCTATGGCCCTGGACCCCAGCCCCATGGCCTTGGCCCCACTTGCAGCTCCTTAGCCCCATGGCCCCCAGCCCTGTTGTAGCCCCCAGCCTCATCATAGTCACCAGCCCCATGACCCTGGACCCCAGCTCCACTGCAGCCCCCAGCCCAGTAGCCCTGGTCCCCAGCCCCATTGTAGCTCCCAGCCCTATATCCCTGTCCCCCAGCCCTGTGAACTTGGCCCCCAGTCCCAGTCAGCCCAAAGCCCCAGCACGGCCTTGTGGCCATACCCCTTCAGTCTCCATCACCATTGTAGCCCCCAGCCCCACTGCGGCCCCCACTCCCAGGAGCAGCCCTTCGCAACTCCCCCAGGCAGCAGCACATCACTCCTGCTGAAATTCCCTTTTTCTTTATTCAGCATTCACAAACCCACCCCCCCACGGGGCTTGGCAATCTCCTGAGCTGGGGGGGCTCAGCTGGCTGCACTCCACCCAGGCAGCCCCTGGGAAACCTGGTAAAAACAATGTGGAAAAGGGATTCTCCCTGGGGGCCAGATTGGGGGGTGGCTGTGCAGCCCCCTCCTCAGCCTGGCCCCAGACCCCTAAGTCACAACGGGCACTGCAGCCACCTCTCCAGCCAGCAGCCCCCCCTCGAAATGCCCCGGGGGGGAGTGGGGTGGCCTCCCCAAACCTTCAGTCCAGTTCCAGCAGGGATTGGGGGAACCTGAAAATGAGTCTGGGGTCTTTTCTGCCCAGAAAACCTGTCCGAGCTTAGCTGCCTGCACGCCCAGAGAGCCCCAGCCAGGGACCCTCACTCCCAGAAAGGCCTCGGCCTCCAGAGAGGGACCTCAACCCTCTGACAAGGACACCTGACTCCCACACAGGGACCCTCACCCCAAGACAGGGACCTCGACCGCCAGCCCAGCCTCAGACAGGGACTAAGGCTATGCCCCTGCATCCAGGGAGCACCTTCAGCTGGGGGGAGTGTCTTAGGGGGGAGTGTATTGGGGAGGGGNGCGGTCTGGAGTCCCCTCCCCAACGCAGGGTGCTCAGGATTAGCCCCCGCCCCTTGACCCCATACCCCAGGAAAGGCTTTGGTGGGGGGGCTGGCAGGGAGCGGGGACACCCCGAGGGCTGGCAGCCCCCTTAAGCCCCATGCCCACACTTCAGCTTCGGCTCATGCCCCCGAGGGGGAGGATCCTTCATATCCAGTGTAAACAGCCCCCGGGGGAGGGGGGCAGAAAGGCAGAGAGGAGGTCCGTGGGAGGGGTGGTCCCCTACGTCCGCTGAGGGTCTGCCTTGGTGAAGAGTCGACTGTGCCAGTAGTCAGGGTTGTCGAAGGCACAGTCTGAGGCCTCCAGGCTCCGCAGGGGCTTCATGCAGGGGATGGGGGGTCCTGGGGGGCCACGGCAGCCAGGGCAGTGGGGAACCAGCACAGCCTCCATCTCCTCATAGCCCTGCTCCTCTTCGGGGGTTGCAGGAGTGACCTCCCCTGGGCGCATGTCAGTGTAGCCGTCGTGGCGTGGGGGGTGGAGCCCATCCTGCCGGGGTCCTGGCCCCCCAACCACGCTGCCCAGCGAGCGGCTCAGCCGTGGCTGCTTGTTCATGTACTCATAGTCCTCTTCCTCCTCCTGCTGGCCCCGGCCCTGGGGGGCTCCTGGGGGAGCCCCTGGCTCTGAGCCCACCTCCATGTACTCGTAGCCCAGCTCCTCCAGCGAGGCCGGACGGGGTTGTGGGGCTCCGGGGGGACCCCCGGGNCACGAAGGGGTCACCCCACCCCTAACACGGGGCATTACCCCCCCATCCCTGGGGACAGTTTTCCCCCACCCCACAGACACAGAAGCACCCCAACCCTACGAGGATGAGCCGCCCACCCCCTGAACCCCAAACACCGCAGGGATGGGGGACCCACCACCCCTTGGGGACAGGCTCCCTCCAACCCCCCCGCAGAGTGAAGCCCCCAGACCCAGTCCTACAGAAGGGGTTCCCCCCTCCTCTGCACTGATGGGACCCCCAAACGACAAGGCCACTCCCACAAAAGCTGTGCCCCTCACCCCGTCCGGCGCAGCTGGGGGTGACGTAGCCATTGGCGTCCTCCTCGCTGCCCTCGGTGCTGGGGGGCGGCGGGGGGAAGCTCTCCCGCTGGGACAGGTAAGCACTGTCCCCCCTCGAGCGCAGGCTCCGACAGAGGCTCCCTGAGAGCGACGCCCCCTCGGCCAAATCCAGCTCCGAGGCTGTGCCCCGACCCTCCGAGGACTCCGACACCGTTCGCCCCAGGGACTCCTGACGGCTGCGCCGAGGGGGCCGGCACCCCCCGCCCTGGGGGACAGGGGGCTGAGAGGGGGTGGTGGAGGCACAGCTGTGNCCTCCGGCTCCGGTACCGAGCCCCCAGCGGGGTCTGGCTCTGTGAGGTCGGAATGAGACACTGGCCAGGCCCCCCCGAACCTCCCATCTGCCCACGGGCCCTGGCCTGAGTTTGGGGGGGGTCTCATCTGGGTCACTCGTGGGTTCATCCCACCCCACAACCCTCACCCCCTAAAAGATGATTCCCTCCCGCCCCCCCCAAAGTCTGAACACCACCCCTGCACGAAGGGGTCACCCCACCCCTAACACGGGGCATTACCCCCCCATCCCTGGGGACAGTTTTCCCCCACCCCACAGACACAGAAGCACCCCAACCCTACGAGGATGAGCCGCCCACCCCCTGAACCCCAAACACCGCAGGGATGGGGGACCCACCACCCCTTGGGGACAGGCTCCCTCCAACCCCCCCGCAGAGTGAAGCCCCCAGACCCAGTCCTACAGAAGGGGTTCNCTGTGCCCCGACCCTCCGAGGACTCCGACACCGTTCGCCCCAGGGACTCCTGACGGCTGCGCCGAGGGGGCCGGCACCCCCCGCCCTGGGGGAGAGGGGGCTGAGAGGGGGTGGTGGAGGCACAGCTGTGGACCCTAGCCCCCTCCTCCCCCCATCACCCCGCTGCCACTGTTTACCCTCCCACCACCCTGGCATCCCACATCCATGTCTTTGTCCCCCCCATTCCCCCTGGCACTCCATGGTCACCCCAAAAAGCCCTCCCAGCACACCTCCCCCACAACCCCTCACTCCCCTCCTAGCCCCCTCAGCACCCTCCACCCTTCCCCAGCATCTCTCACCCCCTTATAGACCCCTTACCCCGTGGCACCCCTAAGCACCCCTCACTCCCCTCATAGCTCCTCCAGCACCCATTGCCCTCCCCCAGCATCTCTCACCCCTTCATAGCCCCCCAGTACCCCTTTGACCCCCTAAGCACCCCTCACCCCCTCATAGCCCCTTCAGCATCCTTCACGCTCCCATAGCCCCCCCAGCACCCTTCACGCCTCTCATAACCCCCCAGTACTCCTCTGCCACCCCAGCATCCCCACCCCTGTCATAGCCTCCTTGCCCAACCCCCTGCAGGTACCTGGCGGCTGAGGCCAGGCTGGTTCATGGGGATGTATT
>VWZX01010323.1:1037-14554 GCA_013399015.1 Galbula dea
AGAATGCTGTGGGAAACTGTGTCAAACGCCTTGCTAAAGCCAAGAATGACAGCACCCACAGCCCTTCCTTCATCTAATAAGCGGGTTACCCCATCATAGAAGGAGATCAGGTTAGTCAGACAGGACCTGCCTTTCGAGAAGCCATGCTGAATGGACCCGATCCTCTGGCCGCTCTGCAAGTGCTGCAGAAGCGTACTCAGGATGATCTGCTCCATCAGCTTTCCTGGCACAGAAGTCAGACTGACAGGCCTGTAATTTACCGGATCATCTTTCCTTCCCTTCTTATATATGGGGGTAACATTGGCTGATTTCCAGTCTGCTGGCACCTCCCCAGTCAGCCAGGACTTTTGAAAAATGATGCAAAGTGGCTTGGTGAGCACCTCCGCCAGCTCTTTCAGCACCCTTGGGTGCAGCCTGTCTGGCCTCATGGATTTGTGCTCATCCAAGTGATGCAGCAGGTCAGTGAACATCTCCTCTTGGACTAGGGGGGAGTCACACCTTTCCCTGACCATATTCCCCAGATTAGGGGAAAGAATATCCTTTGAAACAACAGCCTTGTTAAAGACTGAGGCAAAGAATGCATTAAGCACCTCAGCCTTATCCTTAGCCTTTGTCACTAACTCACCTCGCTCATCAATTTAGCCATGTGAGGCTCAAGCAGCTGTGTTCCTTTAAACATTTCTTCAATTTGTGGTAAAAACAACAAAACCAGACCAAGCACCCTCCAAACTGCTAAAATCATATAAGACTTGTACTGGTGAAAGTACTGCACTGATTTGAAGAATGAGAATTTTTCCAACACTTCTGTCATTGTATTTGCAGTGGGAAATGAGACTGAGTTCTGTGTTTCCTAAAAGATGATCAATTCAAAATGTTATTGTTTCTACCGGAGTGGTGACCAAATAGAGCAAAAGATTTTTTCTCTTTCTCTTTTCCTCCTCTCCCACCCCCCAAAAAAAATCAGCATTAATAATTTTTAAAACTTTGTGGAACAGTCAATTTCTTTTTTCCTCCCTTCAAAGAAATATGAATATGAAAATATGAATTATTCTGGTGTCTTGTTCTTCAAAACAATGTTGAAGAATACCAAGCCTAGCTTGTTCTGAGTGCGTAGGAAAGGGCTGAGTTTCATAAACACAGCCCTTCTCTGAGTGCCGTGTTGGTTAGTGACAGCAAAATCTGTAGCCCTAGTATATAACCATCATGTTGGAAACATCTTCTCTCCTGATGCCTGGAACTGTGTGCCATCCTTAAGGAACTGGAAGAAGGCATTCTCTTTGGTTTCTTTCAACCCCAGGGAAGATAACAGGGAAGTGAAGAAAATAAGTAGATGTCCCGTATTACGTCTTTCCTGAGAAGAGAGAAACTCATTCTGATGAGTACTCAGATGCTGTATCAATACAGTTCATCTCACTTGAATGTCAGGGAGATGCTGTGATGATAACAATTATAAGTTATCATCACAGCATCTCCCTGACATTCAATGACCTCTGATTCTTCTATTCAAATGAAAAGAGTTCTAGTTAGAGCAGCAGAAGCCAAGCCACACTCCCACATTCTTTGTTGTTTCAACCACATTTCTGCCATTTCTCTACAAAGAAGACAGATTCTGAATCAGGATATTAATTCATCATGTAGTAATTAAGTATATGACCAGCCAATTGCACTTCAGGTGACTTCTACCAATTTAATTACAAAATAATCAGATGTAGGCAGGGTCTCCCAAGCTTTTTTTTCTTTTTTTTCCATACTGAAATAATTTTCCTTCTGTATTCAAAATAGATTAGTGCTAGTAAAAATAAGGTACTAGATTGACACCACAGAGTCTGTTTTTCTTACTCTATGCATTGAACAGGCACAGTGTTAGGAAGACAAACTTTTTCACCCAGTTGTTCATTGTTATTGACATTCTTTTTGGAATTTTAGTTTTAAGGATATGTTTTATTTGTACAGATTTTGAGGCCATTAGATGATTTTGTGCTTACCCACATTCAGGAAAATGAATACCTAAACTCAGCCCTTCCTCCTAGTAAATCATGAAGCACATGGAAAATTATGAGGGTGTACTGACGAACATGTTCCTAGTTCTCTCTGGTTGATTCAGGCTTTGTTTAGGATTCCTTTCATATCATGTCTGTAAACTAAATTTTGCAGCCACAAGGACCACAAATTAATTAAGGAAAGATAGACAAAAGAAAACACACACTTCCAGAAAATAGATATTTAAAGAGACAAAAATTATCATGAGAAATGAACTGAAATAGTGGGAGTTAGCAATCAATTTGCAGAGTACAGCCAGGGAAACTTCACCAGTAATTCATATACAACATCCAATAAGCTGTGGTCAATGTGTCTTCTAGACAAATGCCTCATTCTCACTGAATAGTGCATTTTTCCCACAGAAAAATCCACTCTGTATTCATGCTAGTGTGGGACAGGGGGATGAGAACTTTCAGATCACTGCCACTTTCTACAGCTTCTGGGATTATTAGGGAGGGTGACAGTCAGAAGAGGTTTTGTTTCTTGTTTCTGCTTGGAATGTCTTCCTTCCTAGAGGAACAGCCACTTGCAGTCAGTTTTCATGGGGACGCCTCTTTTAAAGAGGAAATTTCCCAGCAAGGTACTTCCGGTTTCTGTTTCTTACAGAAATGCATTTGTTTGGTGTTATGGTTTGGGTTAGAACAGAATTAATTCTGTTCAGTGACTGTATTTTCTAAAAGGTATTCCATTACCACATACATAATATCATTATCAGCTTCCCCCGCACACACCTTGCCTGGACTGTCCCTTTAAGAAACCTGAGATTCCTGAATCTTAAGGACACTGCCCGCCCCCACCAGGGGGAAGCCAGGGGAATGCTGGGAGTTTTCTGCTGGACTTCTGTTAACTGGTGGATACGAGGAAGCCCTTCTACTCTGCTGGGACCTGGGTGTTTTGGAAGCTACCTGTGTTCCCTCTCTGTGCTGGGCTGCCCACGTGAAGCTGATTACCAAGGCTGCCCGTACTCTGTGCTAGCTGAGACAAGCACCTGGACGCTTCTGCAGCATGTAGCGATTGCAACCTCGGTCCTGACATAATTATCAGTATAGAGGGGAAGTAGGTTTCGGTATTTGGGTCCTGTATATGTTTATATTCATTTAATTTATATTTGCTGTTATCACTAAAACAGTTTTTAGTTTTTAACTTCCAATCCAGTCTCTCCTTTAACTGCTGTGCGTTGAGAGGTCCAGAAGTTTGCTTCTCTGATCACGACATTTGGTTAGGGGTTTTTGTGGGGGTTTTGTGTTTGTGTGTGTATTGTTCTTTTGTTTTGGTTTGGTTTTTGACAGCTGTCTTAAATTCATGCCAAATTTCTCATGTTAATTCACAGATATCCAAATCAAACCACTTTTCTATTTTCTTTTCTTTTTTCTTTTCTTTTCTTTTCTTTTCTTTTCTTTTCTTTTCTTTTCTTTTCTTTTCTTTTCTATTTTCTTTTCTATTTTCTTTTCTTTTCTATTTTCTTTTCTTCTCTTTTCTTCTCTTTTCTTTTCTTCTCTTTTTTTTTTTTTTTTCTGGATAGAAGGGATGTAAAAATATTGGAGAAAATGTTTTTACATATTCTTCCTTCTCTCCTCCCCAGAAAGCTGCCCTAAGTCTTTTCCTCCACTAAAGATCTTTGCGTGTGAAGGTGAGAAAACACCACTTTAAAATTTGCCCTGTAGGGTTCTTTTGTCCTTTATGTTTAAACAATAAAAAACACAGAAGAAAAAAAAGGTAGAGAAAAAATAAAGATGAATAAGAAAAAAAATGGTACATTTAGAAAATACTTTCTAAAAGGTCTTTAAATTGTATAAGAAGCTTCTGTTTCAGATAAACTGTTCTGACACAAATGCACTGCAAAGTCATTGATACCTTTTAAACAACCCATCTTTCATAAGTAGATAAATTGTTCTGGTCAATATTATTACACGTCAATCGTTTGGGTAACAAAATAACTGACCAACATTCATATTTACATTTATCATTAATACAGTAACTTGACCTGGTTTACTTCCCTATTAGCCAGATAATAAGAGTATTATGAATATCCTTAATAAATGTTCAACACAATTTCAGCAATTCTGGAAAAAAACATCTAAGGGAAAAAAAAAAGAAATGAAAGGAAGTACAAAAACTACAGCTGCCAAAACCTGAGCTATAACTGTGTTCTGTGCATTCGTAACTTCATCAGAAAGCAACTGGCACATATCTAGGGGGAAAAAAAGGTTATAAAAGCTGTATAATGTATCAAAAGACACTTCCGTTGGTGGAAGATTTTTCATTATATCTTGACATTACAGAAGACAGGATGGTGATCAGTAAAAATGAGTACAAGTATGAAACAAATATATGCCAATGAACATATAGAATGTATACAGTATATTTAATAGATCATCAGCAAAGGAAATCAAAATGCATTCTGGAGTATACGCAACAATGTTAGTCCATTTATGTATCCTATTTATGTATCCATTTATGTGTCCTATTTATCCAAACATTATTTAAACAGAACAGGGAGGTCAAGAAGCCCAAAAGATTTAAGAAGAAACCTATTATATGTGCAGAGGTGCATTAGTCATGTATGTCAGCAGTGATGAACAGAGATTCAGTGAATCAGTTGGTCCCTTCATAGCCTCTTGTCTCTGTCTCCCTTGGTATATATGAGATCATGAAAAATGTCTGGTAACACTAAACTCATTTTCCTCAAGAAATCCAAATTCATTAGTCCGTACAAGGATGTAAGATCTAATCACTACTAACAATAATGAGTTTCTTAGACTGTAGAATCTTAAATGATCAAACACACCACTGACTGTAGAATTAACCAAGGGGATAAAATCCCAATGAATTCCCAAATGCAAATTTTGGGAAAGTAAATGGGAAAATGGGTCTATACTCTAAACAAAGGTCCTCAGATTCCCATAATGAATGTTGGGTTTTGGCAGATTAACTGTTAACTAGATTAAATAGAAATCTTCCAGTTTACTCTGCTCTTGTATTTCTACCACAGACAGCATAACAAATGCAGTAGGGTCTTAACTAACAAAAATGGTTGTCCAGGTTTGGGTTAGAACAGAACTAATTCTGTTCTGAGATTTTACTTTTCAGCTAATGCTCCTCTGAGAACTTGCACTTTCTGAGACTAGCAACATGTTTTTGCAGACACTGCCAGCTTCTAGCAGTGATAAGACCTAATGTTTAGATTTACTACCCGGGGTTGGCATGCAAAGCAAGGTCACTGCCAAATCTGGGGTCTTACTGTGAGGGGTGCAGGGTGCAGGTGGCTGCACCTTCAGGGAGGAGCAGACAGGACAAGTGACCCTAAACTGACCAACTAAAGTATTACATCCCATGTATACCATATTCAGTATACAAATGGGGGGGTCAGTTCCCCCTTGTTAATTATTCTTCCCTCTTGGTTTTCCTCTTCTCCTGCACTTCGGTGGTCAGCAGCTGAGGAAAACTCTGTCTGTTCTGCCCTTGATCCTGTTCCCTAAGTTCCTGCATCCACTACCAGGATCCAGTCCCTGAGCCTGACTCTCATCTGCTTTTGAGGCCTTCTGCAGCAGTATCAGTGGAGATGTAGTTACTATCAAGGGGAGTTTGGGTTCGGTATTGGCTTTTGTACATATTTGTATATATTTCATTTATCATTATTATTATTATTAAAGTAGTTTTAGTTTTATTTTCCAATCCACAAGCGTCTCTGCCTCTCTTATCCCTTTTCCCTTCCCGTGGGGTGGGAGAACAGAGGGTAACAGGGAGCATCTGTCATTGGGTTGGTGGTCAGCCCAGCCTTGACCCTCCACAATGGGTGAATAAATTCTCCTGAGATAACTATTCATTTCTGAAAGCCATATAAAATTGTGAATGTCTGTGAAATTTATGGAAATGAGAAAATAGCTCATTTAATCTCCACCCCTGCTTTAAACAACATTCTTGTAGATTACAACAGTACAAAAAAATTATTAGAGAAAATTGAAATGCCTGAAGAACTCAAAAGACTTTTTCAAGGTACCACAAATATTTGCTACATTGCTTAGGGCTAGTGTTTGCCTACTACTACACAACTGGTAAAAAGAGGTAAAAAAGATGTGGTTATTCTCTCTCATTTTAAGTGTAAGAAAACAGACTTTTTAGGAGGTCAGACAGTGATAGAAACAGGGGAAATGGGTGTAAGCTAGAGGAGGGTAGATTTAGGTTGGATATTAGGAAGAAGTTCTTCACTATGAGGGTGGTTAGGCAGTGGAACAGGTTGCCCAGAGAGGTTGTGGAAGCCTCATCCCTAGAAGCTTTTAAGACAAGGCTTGATGGGGCCCTGGGTAACCTGATTTGGTGGATGGTGTCCCTGCTGGGCAGGGAGGTTGAAACTGGATGATCTTTGAGGTCCCTTCCAACTCTGACAATCCTATGATCCTGTGATCCTGTTCTTCTGTTGGAAGAAAGAACACGTGAGTATAATAGGCAGTCATAACGATATAAATTCAGGTCACGACTGAGTTGGAGGCTGTTCTTCAGGGAAGACGTATTTTCGCTTGTTTCTCTGATGTCCGTGTTAACCACTCCTTAGCGTGGGCTTGAATTTTCTGCTAGAGGTTTCCTGGATCACTTAAATTCATGTTGTCTGAATGGGCACTAAGAGTTTTAACCATTCTCCATATACTCTTCTTCCCCTGTGCTTGACATCACTTGCCTGGAAAGTCTTCATTTCCTTGATTCCCAAGTGGTATCAAAGCTGAAGCAGAAAAATGCAACCCCCAGTTAGCCCTGGATAAAGTTGCAACCCTGACATGATAGGCCTAGAGTTTTTTCTTATTTCCTCTGAGTTTACCAGTCTACTTGTTCCTTTTTGTCCTTCTGCCACCCCAGGGAGCTCTTCCTATCTGTTTGTAAAACAAAACTTGCAAACAGAAAGGCATCAAAATGCACATGATGCAAAGAATGTGAAACGGCGTTGTGAGTATGCTCTTCAAGCCATTCAGCACCCAACCCAGAGATACTTGAGAGTAGGTGGCTATGTTAAGTATTTTTGTTTATAACATCAAGGAATGAAGCAGGTGCCATCCAACTTGAGATGAAAGGTGTCTTCACAGCAGGAGCAAAAGAAGCAGTCATTTGACTTGACAAGGGCTATGCAATACCTGCAGAACAATGGAAAATTCTAATAAATGTCATACTACAATGCTAGTGCATGAGAAAAAAAAGCAGGTTAAACAAACCAACCTGTATGATTTGATAAGGAATGAAAAAATATTTTATTTCCAAAGCTTTCCAACTATATTAATTGAAAGTTTTATTAATAATTTAATGAACTCTCCCATCTCAGAATCACAGAATAGCCAGAGCTGGAAGGGACCCATTAGGACCATTTAGTCCAACTCATGTTTAGGCACAGAACAACTCCATTGTGTAATGGTTTGGATTAGAACAGAATTAATTCTGTTCAGTAACTGTATTTTCTAAAAGATATTCCACCACCACATACATAGTACTATTATTAGTTATCCCCCCCCCCACACACACACCTTGCCTGAACTGTCCCTTTAAGAAACCTGAAATTCCTGAGTTGAGGACACTGCAAACCCCCTCCGGGGGGCGGGNCTTAAATTCCACGAGGGTAGGGGCCATGAAGGGGGCCTAAAAGAAAGCTGAGAAAGGACTTTTTAGGAGGTCAGACAGTGATAGAACCAGGGGAAATGGGTGCAAGCTAAAAGAGGGTAGATTTAGGTTGGATATTAGCAGGAAGTTCTTCACTATGAGGGTGGTTAGACAATGGAAATGGTTGCCCAGAGAGGTTATGGAAGCCTCTTTCTTGGAAGATTTTAAGGCAAGTCTTGATGGGCCCTGGGTAACCTGATCTAGTGGATGGTGTCCCTGCGACACAGCGGGGTTGGAACTAGATGGTCTTTGAGGTCTCTTCCAACTCTAATGATTCTATGATTCTATGACAGCCTCCCTGGGGAGCCTGTTCCAATGCTCCACAACTCTCTGGGTAAAGAAGCTCTTACAAATATTCAATCTAAATTTCCCCTGGCACAGCTTCATTCTGTTCCCCCGGGTCCTGTCGCCAGCCACCACAGAGAAGAGTTCAGCACCCACCCCTCCCTTTCTGGTGAGGAAGTTATCAACAGCTGTGAGGTCTCCCCTTAGCCTCCTTTTCTCCAGGCTAAACAGACCAAGTGAGTTCAGCCTTTCCACATAAGACTTCCCCTTCATTCCCTCCACCATCCTTGTGGCTCTCCTCTGGACACTCTCCAACAACCTCATGTCCTTGTTGTACTGTGGTGCCCAAAACTACACACAGTACTCCAGGTGAGGCCGCACCAGAACCGAGTAGAGTAGGACCAGCACTTCCCTCAATCTGCTAGCAATGGAGTGCTTGATGCACCCCAGAATCCTGTTGGCCCTCATAGCTGCCAATGCACACTGCTGGCTCATATTCAACCTATTATCCACCAGAACTCCAGATCCCTCTCTACAGGTGCTGTTTTCCAGCCTCACATTCCCCAGTTGGTATGTTGGTTTTGGGTTGGCCCTACCCAAGCACAGAACTCTGCACTTGTCCTTATTATATTTCATCTGATTTATGGCATCCTAGTCCTCTAATATATTCAGATCCCTCTGAAGTGCCTCTCTGCCCTCGCTAGAGTCAACAGCACTTCTCAATTTGGCATCATCCGCAAATTTACTTATTATACATCTCCCTCCTGACTAAGATTAAAATTTCCTCTGAGATTGTTAACATTGGACTTTAACATGTTGATGGACCCTGTGAGGGCCATAGAAGTAACCGAGAAGTATATTGCTTGGGCACCATCACCTGCTATTGTCCCTTTGTGCTCCTGTGTGGGAGTTCAAACAAGATCTTGCAATGCAACCTAAGAATAAGTGCTAAATGTAACGCTCTGTAACTGAAATTGTCCTATCAGTGTGTTTGCCTCCAGTTGTGGATTAGATAATTTTGGTTTTATTCTGGTGTTTTTGAACTCAGTAAACACAGTTCATTAGTCCATGGATAGGAAACAAAAATGCTATGATTTTTCATAGAATCATAGAATTGCCAGAGTCGGAAGAGACCTTAAAGATCAACTAGTTCCAAACCCCCATTCTTAGGCAGGGGCTGCTCCCACTAGGTCTCGTTGCCCAGAGCCCCATCAAGCTTGGCCTTATAAGCTTCTAGGGATGGGACTTCCACAACCTCTCTGGACAACCTGTTCCACTGTCTCACCACCTTAACAGTTAAAAACTTCTTCCTAATGCCCAATCTAAATCTACCCTCTTCTAGCTTGCATCCATTTCCCCTGGTTCTGTCACTATCTGACCTCCTAAAAAGTCCCTCTCCATCTTTCTTATAGGCCCCCTTCAGATATTGGAAGGCCACAAGAAGGTCTCCTCAGAGCCTTCTCCTCTGCAGACTGAAGAACCCCAACTCTCTCAATCTGTCCTCATCGGAGAGGTGCTCCAGTCCTATGATCATTCTCGTGGCCCTTCTCTGGACTCTCTCCGGCACTTCCATATCACTCTTGAACCAGGGGCTTCAGAACTGGATGCAATATTCCAGGTGGAGTCTCATGAGAGTAGAGTAGAGGGGGAGAACCACCTTCCTCAACCTGCTGGCCATGTTTCTCTTGATGCTGCCCAGGATATGGTGGGCCCTCTGGGCTGCAAGCACATACTGGTGGCTCATGTTCAGCTTCTTATCCACAAGCACCCCCAAGTCTCTTTCCTCAGGGCTGCTCTCAAGCCAATCTCCACACAGCCTATATTGGTGCTTGGGATTGCCCTGACCCAGATGTAGGACCTTGCACTTGTTCTTGTTGAACTTCATGAGGTTGGCATGGGCCCACCTCTCCAGCCTGTCCACGTCCCTCTGAATGGCATCCCTCCCCTCCAGCGTATCAACCGCTCCACACAGCTTGGTGTTATCGGCAAACTTGCCAAGGGTGCACTCGATGCCACTGTCTATGTAGATGACAGAAATATTGAACAAGACTGGTCCCAGTACTGATCCTTAAAGGATGGCACTTGTCACTGACCTCCACTTGGACACGGATCCATTGACAAGTGAATGAACAAAATGTACAAAGTCTGAATTCACTCTTTGGGTGCAGCTATTGAGCCAGTTCTTTATTCACTGAGTGGTCCATCCATCAAACCCATTTTCCACCAGCTTAGAGACCACAATGTTGTGCAGGAGAGTGCAAAAGACTTTGCTCAGGTCCTGGTAAATGACGTCAGTTGCTCTTCCCTGTCTATTGATGTTGTGACTTTTTCATAGAAGGCCACCAGATTTGTCAGGCATGACTTATCTTTGGTGAAGCCATGCTGGTTATACCAAATCACCTCTTCATCATCCTTCTGCCTCAGCAGTGCCTCCAAGAGGACCTGCTCCACGATCCAACCAGGAACAGAGATGAGGCTGACTGGCCTATAGTTCCCTCGATCATCATTCTTTCCCTATTTAAAAAATGGGGGTTATGTTTCCCCTTTTCCCGTCAGTGGGGACTGCACCAGGCTGCCATGACTTTTGGAATACAATAGAGAGTGACTTAGCAACCTTGTCTGCCAATTCTCTCAGTACTTGTGGGTGTATCCCATTGAGTCCCATGGACTTGTGAACTTTCAGGTTTTTCAGATGGTCACGAACCTGATCTTCATTTACCATGAGCAATTCTTTCTTTCAACCCCTTGCCATTATCTTCTTTGACTTCAGGTGTGTTGTTGGAGCTCTTGCCAGTGAAGACTGAAGTGAAGAAGCTGTTGAGATCTTCGGCCTTCTCCATATCACCTATGACCAGTTCTCCTCTTTCTTTTCTGAGAGTGACCCCACCTTCCCTAGTCTTTCTTTTTCCACAATTTTTCATGAGTAATACATTGATCTGGCTTAGAAAACGACTAAAGGCCTCCATGTTTTGTAAAAGCATGCCCAAAATTTAACAAACAACTAGCAGTGTCCATAACAGTGACATATCTTCTTCAGGACAGCAAAAAGCTCCCCATTGTGTCAAATTTACATGCTTTTGAAAATGACAGTTTGTACAGGTTACATAGGAATAGAGGTTCTATCTGTTATATAACTCAATCATTTCATTTTTTTGTTGGGCATGGTCTAGTCCAAACCTGAGATTAATTCTGTATTTGTTGTCTAAAGTACAGTGGAGTCAGGTTTGGATATGTAATCCAACAAGAGAAATAGTCTGTCTACACTTCTTAGTAACTTTCTTGTTATTTTCAAGCACTGCAAAGAAGTAAAAAGTCACTTACTGAATTCAAAGTGAAATAGACCTAAAAGTGGGTGACAGATTTGGGCAAACAGAATGGATGGGATAAGCATGTATCAACTTTTGAAAAATCACACGGATAGTGAATTTTAACTAATAGAGCATCGCATGCCTTTGTATGGGCTGGGACCAGTAATTAGTCAGGTGAGGACCATTGAAGAAAACAAATGAAACAAATGACAAGTAATGTGAGTTGTGAAAAGATACATTAGGAATGCAGAAGACAGAGCCACAAACACACACGCAAAAAAAAATAAATTAAAATAAAGCTGCAGGGAAACTGAGTATACAACTATATTGCCTTTTCTATTTGTGTCTGGGTCTGTGCTTGATTAAACTTGGGTCCATTTTTTCTGAGATACTTTCTTGTCCTCAGCTCTGAGTTTCAGGATGGGACAGTCTGAGCCTGCCAGCAAAAGAGAAAACCAGCAGTTTGGCAGAATCATAGAATATGCTTATGCCATATTTTACAGATTAAGAAGGGAAGTTGGCAGATTCACTTCTTTTTACTTTTACTTTTACTTTTAGTATTTTTTATATTTTATTTTATTTTTAGTCCAAGGGAGAGTATTTTTTTTTCATTTAGAGGTCTTAAGAATCTCTGCTTTAGTTTTTTCTAAAGGAAACCTTCCTCATCTGTTGTTAATAAAATGTAGGGAGTTAAAAGACAAGATGCTGACCTGTTTCGGAGATCAAGATTTTACATTTTCTGTGCTGCAAATGAAGATCTAAACTTCTCAGGTGTGGCCACTAATGGCTTCTTACTTTTTTTCTGATACCTGACTTCAGGACTTAGGGTCTGTTTTATGAAGGTGTGTATTGGATCTTAGCAGTAATGAAAGGAAAGAGGGACTGTGCACTCAGTATTTAAAATGTAACGCAAAATAGTCTTAAAAAGGAAGTCCTGGGTGAAAGATTTATTTAATTCACTCAACTTTAAGCACAGAATGTGTCCCCATACCCTCTCTCATGAGCTAGTGGAGAATTGTTCTCTTAGGACTCTCCACTGTTTGTGGAGGTATGATATTAGATGGGCTCAATAGCTCTACTAGCAAAGACCAGTGCTGGAAGCTGGTTAGAATCTGGGTGATTTGAACCCTCTTGCCTGCAGTATGAATGTGTTACAGGAATCACTCAGGTAGTGTTACAGAGACCACCAGATTACCAATAGGGTTGATAGCATCTGTTTGTTTGGAACAGCATTTAAAGACTATGTGCTAGATAATGGCTGGGTTCACATGTATTGAGAGGCATTAACAGTGAAGAGGGTTCTATCTAAGCTAGTCAAAACCTCTTTGTAGTCAAGGAAAGGAAGTGCTTCACCTTTTGGAGGTGATGCATTTCACTCTAAAACACATTTAAAATGTGTCAGCTCTTAAGATACCACTGTCTTCCCCGTGTTTAGAGTGGAAGCCTGGAGCAGATATCTTAGATATAAACATCTGTTTGTGAAATCTCTGTAAGGAGGTGAGATGAATCCCATGGTTGGTAATGAACTGTAGGAAAACATGTAAAGTGTTATTATGTACAAAATGAGGACTATTCAACCTGACTGTTGAATGAGTCAGGACACCCATGGAGTGAACAACATCTCTTCAAGTAATTAAAAATGACTTTAGAATCAACAGCCACAATGAGAGAAAAGACAAATAACACTGGCAACTTTATTTTTGGTGTTTACTAATGACTGAGTGCTTGACTTCATAAATTCAATAAACAGTGTCTTATTGCCTAAATGAACATATACAAGTATGTAAAAAGATGCAAATATTGGAAATTTTTGTTCAACATTTTCTCTGCCATTTATCATAAGCCAAACCTTTTACTTATATAAATAAATAGTAAAACTCCTATCCTTGATTTCCGTAGGGCAGACTTTAATTTCTTTAGTAGCTTGGTTTCTAGTATTCCGTGGGAGAGAGTATTGAGGGACATAGGAGTCCAGGAAGGCTGGACGCTCTTCAAGGATGAGATATTGAGGGCTCAAGAGCAGGCTGTACCCACCCGCTGTAAAACAAGCAGGCGGCACAGGAGACCGGCCTGGTTGAACAGGGAGCTCTGGCTGGCACTCAGGGAGAAAAGGAAAGTTTATAGACTTTGGAAGAAGGGACAGGCCACACAGAAGGAATACAAAACTGTTGTGAGGCTCTACAGGGAGGGTGTTAGAAAATCCAAACATTGGTTAGAAATTAATCTGGCCTCTGAGGTTAAGAA
>VWZX01010330.1:0-27067 GCA_013399015.1 Galbula dea
CCATTGAGAAAGGTGACTTCTGTCTGGTGTCCATAATTGTGGTGCTGTGTAGGCCATCCCGTTGTCAAAAACTCCAAATTTGGGACGGTGACACCAGCCACAGAGCCATGTGTTAACGGACTGAATGCAGTTAATCTGTCCTGGATCACTGCCTGCAACTGGAAGAACAGATGAAAAAACTTGCCCCAAAGCCCTAAAGTCCCTTTTTATTGTTCTAGGACCACCATGTGTTACTTCCTCTCCTCCTACATGAAAGATCAGGAGTGGATAGTAGTCAATAAAGTTCAGAACATGATGCAACTTTGTGTCTAGCCACAAGTCAGAAGCCTTTCAGATACTCTGGTTACAAATCCTGCACAAAACCAACAACAATAACAAAAAAAACCCAACAGCTTGAATGCAGAAAATTAATGGGACAAATCCAGTAATGTCCATAAAATTTCAATATGACATCGACCCCAAATGAAGTCATTATGATATTCCAAACGCAGAATAAGACTCATTATCTTATTATCAAATGAACAAAATAAAGATACTTTGGAAAATTTTTGATGGATTTTTTCTATTAACCACTGCACAGGTGAAAAACTTAGACCTCTTATCATTGACAAGATCTTGGAGTGAGACACTTGTGCTGCAGTAACACCATTACAACATTATCTGTTATAAAAATGTCTTCACTGCAAGAGTGGTGAGGTATTGGAATAGGCTGCCCAGGGAAGTGGTGGAGTCACCATCCCTGGAGCTTTTCAAAAAGTAGATAGATGTGACACTTAGGGGGATGGTTTAGGGATAATAGGATTGAAGGGCTATCAGTTGGACTTGATGATCTTTAAGGTCCTTTCCAACCATGATGATTCTATGAATAATACAGCACCTTTGATCGTTTTTAACTCTACCTTTGAGTAGATTATTTATGAAATGTATTTAAAAATATGTCCTGTGATAAACACATACTTAGCAAAACTGTCATACCCTGTCCTGTTTGATTCCTGTTACAATTCCATTATTTCTGTGTATTTTTCCTAAATACTTTGCACTGTTTCCTTCCAAGAGAGCAATGGTGCTTTTGAAGTATACCTTATCTGTTCAAGAGATCATTCAAAAAAAATAACAGAAACAAAATCTGAAAGCTAAAAGGTTTGGCTTTCACCAAAAAAGAGTTTTCATCAGATGTGTATCCAGATGTTTTGCATATGGATATTCAATGCATTACCTTCTTTCCAATCAAACTGCATTTTGTCTGTAAATATACCAACCTCACCTACCTCCAAATATATATCAACTGAAAAAAAAATTATAAACCCTGTTTTTCAGATATGTTCTGGTTTTTTTCATTAGAGCTGAAATGTTATTAATACAAGATAGGCAGCTAATTATATGAGGTATAGATGGATGCTACAGTGATCAGCTGCTGCAGAAGAAATAATCATACTGTAAAAAAATGCAAAAAAACCCCTGATGAACAAACAAAATAAACAAAATCTTGAACAATCCAGAAATTTCCTGCCAACTCTGGTTATGCCTTTGACATTGAGCATATGAACAAGTACAATGCACAAGGACTTCAACAATACAAGATTCAGTCAAGTACAGTCACCCAGTCAGACAAGTTCAAAGCCCAAACAATGATCATAGAAGATTTGTATACTTAAAAGCATATACATTTAGTGTCTTTTACATATGTATACATATATATTTGATTTATAATCCCTGATGAGATTTATTACAGTCATACTGCATTTTCACTAAAAATGGCAATCCAAGTTATTCATTAACTAAAACTGATCTTACACTCTTTAACCAAGGACCAAAAAGAACTTTTAAAGTTACCTAATGCTAATTCTGTAGTTAATGACTTTATTGAAATAGGAGAACATCTGCAGAATAAGGACTCTGCTTTTTCTCCAAATAAAACACAAATTTTAAAAAGTCATATTAATTTTGCTAGATTTCTTTCACTTTTTTTCAGACACCAACTTGAGTGGTAAATTAAGAAATAATATTTTTATGCAAAAATAGATTTACATCACTATAAAGAAGAAAATGTATTTTTGAAACTTAGAGAGGAGCCATTGAGCAGTTTACAGCAAACTTTGACACTTTGGGGAAAAAATATATGAATAAGTTTCAAGAATTTTTTAATTTATTATTATTATTCTATTTAATCTCCCTTCATTTTTTTCCCCAGTCTTTGTCTTAAATATGTCCTAAGCACAGCTTCAGTTGTCATTTGTCCTGTATTACTCATCTACCAACAGAATATGACTCACAGCTTTATATTTGCAGTTCTAATTTCTTTCTGGTTGCTGTTTTTTTATATTACAAAAAAGCAGAGTAGTGGTGATAATACCTAACTTTAGTGTAATGCATGTTTTACTGCTCTGTAGAGGTTAGAGAACAGATGTTGAGGGTTCTTATGTTGGTCTAGGTACTTTATTAATTATTGGGCTTAATAGAAAAGAGGAACTATATTAAAATAAACAGTTTCTTTAGGGAATATTGGGCGCTCTGTGCAACAGCATATCTTCTGTTAGTAAGAGATACACATACGCTTACTGGATACATACAGCTCTATTTATTTTCAGTAAGTAGTAAAACGAGTTTTACAGGAAAAAAAAAATCCACTACAAAAACTGATGACTACTAGCACTTCTGTTCTGTTATTACACAATTTACTCGGATGCTATTCATTTCCCCCTGGATACACCTGCTAAACTATTTCTATCCCATGCTACCTCTGTTAATGTAACAATGTGGATATGTGCTGCATATTTAGTCATCATAAAAGAAAGTTTTACATGAGGAATAATATTCTGGAAAAGATTTCAAAAATACTAGTTTATTTCTCTATCTACTGCCTGAAGCCAGTAAGTGTTTTTGACTTTATTATAGGATTAGAGAGATGGAAGTCAACAAAGTCTTACAGAAAAGTGCAAGAGCTGGAGTGAGTAAGGATCAGAGCTTACGAACATCTTAAATTTGTAACTAGTGTTGAAATGTGACTCCTGTTAAGTTACTTTTCTTCTCATGAGCATCTGAGAAAGTTACAGAGGGCTGTATTGCTTCTCCCCATGTATCACTGACTGTACAGACATGAGGTTTCCAAACAGCCACACATGCAAACCTGTGTAAATACAGTTCATCTGCCTGCGAGCCTTGTGTCTTGGAGAGCTTCGAAAAGCTCCTGCAAAGGAAGCTAAGGAAACCTGATATCTCTAAAACTGTACACAAGATTAACATGCAGAAGAGGATGCTCTTCATTTTCAGTGTACTGAAGCCCAAAGGTAAAAGGGAGTGAATTCTACCAACAGATCTGACACAGCATTTTGTACCAGTGTGGTATTTCTGATAGCTGTCTGGATACTCCTTCATCGTTGACACACTTCTTAACCCAATGGCTTTCCTAAACTGTGTTATTTTTCACGTACTTTTATGACCAAGCTGAAAGAATAACTTTAATCTGGTTTGTCTGTCACTGTTCTCAGCTCAAAGAGCAGAAGTAATCTGTCTTTATTGCTAAACATCCCCAGAGCAGTACAAGGTGTGGGTCTAAAATACTGTTGATACCTTTACAATGAACCTGTGCAATCTTATGTGACTGGAAAGCATTTCTGAAAAACACTTGATCTAAATTTTTTCTTTTAAACTATCAATTTGTAACGAAAGACTCTGAATGTGTTTGAACGACAAGAAGAAATAACTTCAAGTTTTACCAGGGGAGCTTCAGGTTCGATAATAGGAAAAATTTCTTAAGTAGCCCTACACTACTGTTATCCCTATATGTTCTCCCTCATATTCTGAAGCATAATCAGAATAAAAGTATTAGCATGAAATTTTGCCTAATGCAACAACCAAGCAAAAGACGTTTCATTTCATTTTGTAGCATTTTCAAAGCTACAGAACTTTGCATAATTCTGTGTCAGAGAGGATGATATTTTTCTTTCAGGGTTGCATACCTCAGTCAGAGAGAAGAGAAAAAGGAGATCTGAACATCTTAAATTGTTACCAGGAGAGGACAGATGATTAAGAAAACTGGCAAAAGGAATAATTCTTTTGCTGAATGGCCGTGACCCCATAAAAGTGAAGGTGAGTAACATGACTAAGTTGGCTTGTGTACTTGGTCCCACAGGAGAGAGGAATCTGGTAGCAGATGAAAGTGTGAATAGCGTGAATGTCTGTGTCTGCAGTGACAAGGAAGGATGGCTGTGTGGAGTCCAGTCTGCATCTCTGTAAAGACAAGCAGAATGGCACAATTAATCAACTGGTGTTAGGTAAGAGATGCACAAATTGTTATGTGCAAATCCTAGGCAGGGATGTCCCTGACTATAGTAGTAAAGCCAGGGCTTAATCTGAAGGAACATCTCTCTGCAAAGCATGAACCAAACAAATATGTATCTAATCACCACAATTAATCTTCAATGTTAAAAATATTACTTATGTCTTCAGAAAACAACTAATTTTGGAACAGCAAGGTTAGGGTTTTTATTCTTACCTGGATTTTTTTTTAAGAGTTTGCTATTTCTGTGTCAGCTTTTTTTCTTTCCACTATGTATTTCTGACATACAATCAGCCTTTGGTAAAATTCTTAAAAGCACTAAAGCAAGTCAAGAAGGTAGAGTTGGACACACAGAAAACCCACAAGAACAAACTATTCTTGTAATGAGTGGAAAAAAACCCTATCCTTCACTTAAAACAAAATTGTGAATTATAATTTGACCTCTAGTTTCAGACTTAAAATTGCATTTATTTGCTTTAATGCTTAAGAGATCATTTCAGGTTCCCATCTGCACTTAAAATGCCTTTGTGCAGGGTAATTTGTAGGAGCTTAAATGCTGTAAGATGTATGGTGTTTTAGACTCAAATTTGACAAATCAATAAGAAGCTGAGATAATTACTTCTTTTACATTTTCCAATATTATTTGTGAAATGAACTTGAAGGTCCTGAGTCACATTAATGCCTTTGGAAGAGCTAATTTCACATATAGGGAATGCATCATTAAGACTTTGTCCTTCATACTTTCTGGGCCCATTGGTGTCTGCAGAATTGTTTCTCTCACATATTCTCACTCCCCTTGCAGGCTACTGTTGCACAGTTTTTCTGCGTGATCCACTTAAATATGTTATCCCAGAGGTTCTACCACTACCACTGATGGGCTTAATCTTGGCTAGCTGCAGGTCCATCTTGGAGACAGCTGGCATTGTCTCTGTTGGACACAGGCTAAGCTTCTCACAGAATCCACCCCTGTAACCAATCTGCTACCAAAACCTTGCCATGTAAACACAATACACAGGGAGAACATTTTACTGTTCAGGAATATGTATTCATTACAGTACAAGCCAGGTCCCCTATAATTATTGGTTCCCAATTTTGAAAGGGTGGCATTCTAAATAGTTACATGTTTTGCAGAAAATAAATGGAAAAAGCCATCTACAGAAAAAAACCCCAAACATTTAAGACTCACTATCAGTAGATTCATGAATGAATATGTATATTGAGCCAACCTCAGTCAGCCATGTGGCCAACCCATAGGATAGCAGGCAATTTTGGGAAATGTTTCTATGTAGTCTGATATGGGCACAGATTCCTGAATAGGAATCATGTACGGGATAATATGTTCCTCATCAAGTCCTCCCTCTAGCTGCGGGTTGGACTAAATGACCTTTAAACGTCCCTTCTAAACCAAAACATCAAATGATACTATGATTCAAACTGCACGAAAGGAGTGTTAGGGCACTGATAGAGCTCATAATCACGGACATATTTCCCTCAAAAAAATGGCTGGCTTGCAGTTCACAACAATAGTGGCAGTACTGCTGATTTCCAGAATTACAGAGTTGTTTTAAAACATTTAAATTACTATCTATGGATAGGCATTAAATAAATGCTTTCTTTTACCCTGCTGTTTAAACTCTGACTTGGTTTTTGAGAAACTTGAAGGTTTTTTAAGATGTATAAACATATCTTTATGTCTGCCAATTTCAGTCAGGCATATGCAAGACTTAACAAATTTGCATACTATACTGTTCCTTTACAGAAGGAACCAGTTTTACCTACAGATATCTCTGCTAAATTCTGGTAACTGCATTCAAAGCTTCCATCAGATGAAAGAGCAGAACTCCATTAACTGTATTTCTTCTTCCCTTCCTCCAGTCACAAGATGATAAATTAATCTGTATCTCTGATGATAACATAATGCAATAACATTATGATTCCATCAAAAATCTCAGGGTCTTGATCTGGTCCTTAGTGGAAGTGGACTGTGGAACACAGATTTATTGTGAAAACTCATATATATATAAACCTATGTCTGTACTGAGTTCTGAAAGCCAAAATTATTTTTCTTTTAAGGCAACAAGAATTTTTTAGAATTAACTCCTAATTCTGTTCTGCATTTCTTTCATGCTGCATATTAAGGTTATTCTGATTAATTTCAATGTACTATCTAAAGAGAATAAGTTCTCTTTTGGTATCCAGTTAGATCTGAAGTCACTCCATAACACATTACTGTACCTTTGTATAGTAGTTGCTTTTAAAGTATACAGACATGAAATAAAGTCTTAAATAATTGCATGGTACTGAATTCTGACTGACCTACAAATCATTTGTACTCTGATGGGGGAAATGTGGACATCTGACTGATCCATAGTTACCACAGATTTCTTAAGAAAAGAAATCTGCATGTCTAAAAGGTATTCAGAATACAAAGAGTTTCAAAGGGAGAGGTAACACAAAAGGAAAAATGACAGATTTTTCTTCCTACACTCATAATGAGCCAATAACTGGAAATAAATAAATACATACATACACAAAAAATGTTACAGATCCAGATGAGTTATATTTGTTTTTCTGAAAGACCAATTCTGTATCTACAAATTGACAAATAAGAAATTTATCTCTAAATCCAGATCCAAATCAGAAAATCTCTGTCTGATTATTTGGTGGAGATGAATGCTGCTTATGAACTAATTTCAGTTGTATTCATAAAGTAATATACCAGAATTATATGAACAAGGAAAAAAACACAGGGGGAACTGGGGGGGGGAGGGAAGCAAGCAATTTATAGAATTGTAGAATCATACAATTAATAGAATTCATAGAATGGTCAGGGTTGGAAGGGACCTGAAAGATCATCTAGCTCCAACATCCTACCATGGGCAGGAATGCCATGATATAAACTATAATCATTTATTTTTATAAAATATGGCTAGACCAGGCTTCCCAGGGCCAAATCCAGCCTGGCCTTGAATACTGCTAGAGGTGGGTCATCCACAACCTCTCTGGGACAACCTGTTCTAGTGCATTACTACCCTCTGAGTAAAGAATTTTTTCCTAAGATCTAATCTAAACCTTTCATCCACCAGTTAGAAGCCATTCCCCCTTGTTTTACTGCTTTCTACCTGAGTAAAGAGTCTCCTCCTTTTTTATAGGCACCCTTTAGGTATTGGAAGACTGCTGTAAAGGTCCCCTCGAAGACTTCTCTTCTCCAGATGAACAATCCCAACTCTTTCAGACAGTCCTCATAGAGGAGGTGATCCAGCCCTTTGATCATCTTCGTGGCACTCCTCTGGACTTGCCCTAAAAGGTCTACATATTTATTATGATGAGGACCCCAGAACTGGGTGCAGTATTCCAGGTGGGGCATCACGAGGGCAGAGTAGAGAGGCAAAATTACCTCCCTAGCCCTGCTGGTCATGCTTCTTTTGATGCAGCCAAGGGTTTGATTGTCTTTCTGGGCTGTAAGTGCAGATTGCCAGCTCATATTTGTTTATCATTCACTAACACCCCCAAGTTCCTCTTCTGACAGCTGCTCTCCATCCACTCATTACCCAGCCTGTGTTTGTGCTTAGGTTTGCCTCAACCCAGGTGCAGGTCTTTGCACCTGTGAGTAATTCACTTGACTAGATTTCATGAGGTTTCAAAAATCATTAAGTGCCAAAAATTTACTGTAATTGGCACAGAAATAAATATCTTAATCAAAGGTTAACCTCTATATCTGTGTGCCCATGTGATTCGATTTAGGAAACTTTATTGAATCTTTGACTGAGTTACTGTGTTGATAATATTGTTGATTATTGACAGCTGAAGTATTGCTAGAAAATGCAATTTATTGTAACAGTGTTAAATTTCTCAGAACAGCCGAGGCACTTTCTGCTCCTGGTTTGAAACTTTGGGCTAGTTTTTATCTCCTGTGAACAGCTAAGTCTCTGTGACCACATGCTAGATCTCATGTAAGAGCTGGCGGGCCTTCTTCCCTGTGGGAGAGGTAGGAGCAGCTGGGGGAGGAGCACAGTACACCCCTTTTTTTTAAACAGCACAGGAGAAAACACCTCATTAAATACTGGAAAAAGGTCTGTCAAAGAGTGGGGTGAGTCATCTGGGTGTGTTGCCGTTGCCTGTGAAGTCAGTCTCCTGTAAATCTCCAGGTATGGTTGTAACTAGGCTGAGGGCTACTGTCAGGAAGACAGTGGGCACCCAGACAGAGGCCCCATGGAAACATGTAGGTGTCCAGGCCTCTGGCTGTGCAGAGTGCCAGAGCCTGGCATTTCCAGTGGAAGGTAATGGAGATAATACATGTGTCAGATGTGAACAGGTGAATGATCTGCACAGTGTGGTGGTTGAGCTGAAGGAAGAAGTCACGAGGTTAGGGGCTATAGAGAATGTGAAAGGGAGATAGAGTGGTGGAGCCAGGCTCTGCCATCCCTGAGAGAGGGGCAACAGCTGAGGGCTGCAAGAGAAGCAGGGGATCCAACGCTGTCTTGACACCTGCAAAAGGATGACCTAAGAGATGGGGGGAATGTAGGCGGATCCCTCCCTGGAGAGATGGGAGAGGCAAGAGAGGCTTCCCCTGACCTCTCCTGTATTCTCAGTTCCCCATACACCATAGGAATGGGGCCCTTGTAACAGAAGGCTTGGCAAAGGTGGAAGACAGAGGCCTAAATGAAACAGGTGGCTGGAGGAAAGTTGATGGCTGCAACAGAAGGTGAGTGCCTTCCTTGCCTGCCTCAGCTTCCCAGGTGCTTCTGAGAAATAGGTATGACGCCCTGCTGGAAGACACCCAGTCTAATGGGGATGTTGCTGACAGGCAACCTGTATCAGAGATATTGACACAGTCAGCTAGGCTTCCTGGACATATCACAACCTCTTCCACGAAGAAGAGTAGTGGTTGTTGGACACTCACTCCTAAAGGGAACAGAGGGTCCAATATGCAGGGTTGACCCTCATCACGGGGAGGTCTGCAGCCTTCCTGGAGCCCGAATTAGGGATATTACCAGGGAACTTCCTGACATGGTGCAGTCATCAGAGCTCTATCCATTTCTGGTCTTTCAGGCAGATGGAGAGGAAGCTGCATCTCGTAGTCTGAGGGAATTGAAGAGAGATTTCAAGGTAGAAGACACTGGGGCCCAAGTTATTTTCCCTTCCGTACTTCCGGTACATGATCATGATATGGAGTGGAGTAGAAGAATTCAGTCCACAAATACATGGCTCCAAGACTGGTGTTACAGACAGGGCTTTGAGTTCTTTGATAATACCTGGTTTTACAAGATACCAGGCCAGATGATAAGAGGTGAGAAAGGCTTATCTTCCAGGGGAAAAACGATTCTAGGACAAGAACTAGCAGGGCTCATCCATAGGGCTTTAAACTAGATTTGAAGGGGGATGGGGGTGTTTCCAGGTCTGCACCAGTGCGGCAATGTTCTAATGCTAGTACTAATACAGACCAGAAGGCCTCGCACCCCACTAGGCTGCTCCCTGAAATGTCTGTATACTAAGGCACACAGCATGCAGAATAAACAGAAGGAGTTAGAAATCCATGTGAGGTCAAGGGGTTATAACCTGATGGCAGTTACAGAGACATGGTGGGACAGCTCTTATGACTGGAATGTCATGTCATGGATGGCTATGTCCTTTTCAGGAAAGACAGGTCTACAAGGTGTGATGCTGGAGTTGCTCTTTAGAGAGCAACTAGAATGTATAGAGTTCTGTCCGGCAGTGCATGGGGGGTGAGTTGAGAGCTTATGGGTCTGAATTAAGGGTCAGGCTAGCATGGGGGATACTGTTGTGGGTGTTTATCACCTGATCAGGATGAGGAAGCAGATGATGCTTTCTCCAGGCAGCTGACAGTAGCCTCACAATCACAGGTCCTTGTTCTTATGGGAGGTTTTAACTACCCAGATATTTGCAGATATTTGGAAGGCCTACTCAGGCATCCATTCACAGTCCAGGAGGTTCCTCCAGTGCATTGATGATAACTTTGCGATGCAAAAGGTGGATGAGCCCACTAGGAGGGGACCACTGCAGGACATGGTACTCACTGACAAGGAGGGTCTGGTTGAAAAGGTAGAGGTTGAGGGCAACCTCTGCTACAGTGATCATGAGATGGTAGAATTCAGGATCTTGTGTGGTAGGAACAGAATACCTAGTAAGATCACAAGCGTTGACTTCATTTGGGCCAACTTTGATCTTTTCAAGAAATTACAAGGGGAAATCTCATGGGACAGGGTACTAGAAGATGAAGGGACCAAGAGAGTTGGTTAATATTCAAGGACCACTTCTTCCAAGCTCAAGATCAGAGCATCATGACATGTAGAATATTGAGGAGGAGAGCCAGGAAACCCACATTGTTAAGTAGGGAACTGCTAGGCAAACTCAAGTGGAAGTAGAGAGTCTACAAATCATGGAAGGAGGGCTTGGCCACATGGGAAGAGTACAAGACTGTTGTCAGAGGATGTAGGGAGGTAAACTAGGAAAGATAAGGCCTTTCTGGAATTAAACGTTGCAAGGGAAGTAAAGGACAATTGGAAGGACGTATTCAAATACATTGCCCAAAAAACAAATCCTAGAGGCAATGTAGGCCCCCTGCTAAATGACGTGGGTGCCTTGGTGGCAGATATACAAAGAAGGTGGAGTTACTGCATGCTTTCTTTGTCTCTGTCTATTCTGTTAGAGACAGTGCTCAGGAGCCTCAGACCCCTGAGCCCCTACATGATGTTAGGATAATGGAGGAGCTTCCTTAGTTGAGGGGGACTGGATTAGGAAGCAGTTAAGCCACCTGGACATCTATAAATCCATGGATCCTGATGGGATGTAGCCACAGGTATTGAGGAAGCTGTCAGAAGTCATTGCCAGTCCACTCTCCATCATCTTTGGGAAGTCCTGGGGGACAGGAGAGGTGCCTGGGGATTGGAGGAAGGCAAAGGTCTCTCCAGTCTTCAAAAAGGGCAAGAAGGAGGAGATGGGTAACTCTAGACTGGTCAGCCTCGCTTCCATCCCTGGAAAGCTGACGGAACACTTTATCCTCGACTCTATCTCTAGGCATATCAAGGATGATGGGGTCATTGGGAGCAGTCAGCATGGATTTACCAAGGGGAAGTCATGTTTAACCAATCTGATAGCCTTCAGTGTGGACATAACCGGGTGGATAGATGATGGTAGAGCAGTGGATGTGGTTTATCTTGATTTCAGTAAAACATTTGACACTGTCTCCCACAACATCCTTGCAGCTAAACTGAGGAAGTGTGGTCTGGCTGGTTGGGTGGTGAGGTGGATTGTGAACTGGTTGAAGGACAGAAATCAGAGAGATGTAGTCAATAGGATGGAGTCTAGTTGGAGGCCTGTGTCTAATGGAGTCCCTCAGGGGTCAGTACTGTGAGCAGTACTTTTCAATATGTTCATTAATAACCTGGATGAGGGAACAGAGTGTGCTCTCAGCAAGTTTGCTGATGACACTAAACTGGGTGGAGTGGCTGACACACCAGAGGGTTGTGCTGCTATTCAGTGTGACTTAGGCTGGACAGTTGGGTAGGGTGAAACTTAATGAAATTCAAGATGGCCATGTCTCAAGTTTTGCACCTGGGAAAGACCAAGGCCATGGATCAGGATAGGTTGGGAACTGCCTTGTTGGACAGCAGTGAAGGGAAAAGGGATCTGGGGGTCCTGGTGGATGGAAGGATGACCATGAGCCAGCAGTGTGCTTTTGTGGCCAGGAGGGCCAATGGGATTCTGGGGTGTATTAAAAGGGGTGTGGTTAGTAGGTGGAGAGAGGTTCTTCTCCCCCTTTACTCTACCCTGCTGAGGCCTCATCTGGTATCTTGTGTCCAGTTCCGGGCCCCTCAGTTGAAGAAGGATAGGGAATTGCTTGAAAGAGTACAGTCCAGCACCTCTGCGCTGATCATCATCTGATCATCATTATCAAGATGATGAAGGGGCTGGAACATCTTCTTTATAAGGAAAGGCTGAGGGAGCTAGGTCTCTTATGCTTGGAGAAGAGGAGACTAAGGGGTGTCCTCATCTATGCTTTTAAGTATGTGAAGGGTGAGTGTCAGGAGGATGGGGTCACAGAATCACAGAATGTTAGGAGTTGGAAGGGACCTTGAAAGATCACCTAGTCCAACCCCCCAGCCAGGCTCTTCTCATTGAAGCCCACTGACAGGTCAGGGGCAATGTTTTTAAGGTGAAGCATGGGAGGTTCTGTGCAAATACACATAGAAATTTTTTCCCAGTGAGGGTGCCAGAGCACTGGAACAGACTGTCCAGAGAGGTTGCGGAGTATCTTTCTATGTGACATATTCAAAACCTGTCTGGACATGTTTTTGTGTGACCTGGTCTAGGGAATACTGCTGTGGCAGCAGGTTGCACTAGATGATCTGTTGTGGTCCCTTCCAACTCCTAACATTCTGTGATTCTGCAATTCTATGAAAACAAATTTCTGTTACCTTAAAGTTAAACAGGACCCATAATAGTATGTTGTATCAATACCACTTGTATCCATATAATTAATCCTTTAGATATAATTTGTTGTCTATATTTGGGACTAAATTTGAGTTCAGCTTCACCTAGACTCCTCTCTGAAAAGGAATTTAGAAAGCAAGGGTGTCCTTTCTGAATTTCATGTCTCAAAGGGAAGGTTACACTTCACTTTCTCTTCGCAAGAATATAAAACATGTGTAAAACATTCTAGCTTGATTTTAACACAATTTGCCTTTGTATGTTTCTTCCACGTAATACGTAACAGAGTCAACCTTGCTATCTAACTTTATTAAGTTGCACTTTTACAAATTCATATTAAAAATCATTTTCACTAATGTCTCTGACGGTCAATCTTTTAGCAAGCTAAAGCTCTCCTCCACAACAAATTAGCCAATAAGTCTACGTTTTATATTTTCAGAAAAATAGGATTATGATGACTGGCATGATTGCAAAGCTGTAGAGAAAGAACTGGAGGTTGCCAGGTGCAATATAAAGGATGGAAAAGGAAACAGAACTATTTGTAAGACATTAGACACCTGTCTAGAAACTTGCCTGTCATAACAGGAAAAAACAAGATGTGAAAGAGGAAACAGAAAGCAGAAAGGCAACTGAGTTACTACTGTCTCTGAAAACTGAGCAGCTGCAGAAGCAGTTACAGAAGGAAAAGGAGAAACCTCAAAAGGTGGAAGACAAGATCGGAGTCATGTTTGTATGGGCTCTCAATCCCTCTGACATTGTACAGACTGGGAAATTAATTATATCCCCTGAAGACTAGGATGGAAGTGTATAGAGTGATCCCAGTGATAACAGACCAAGGCAAGATATTTCTTCTCCTCCCTCAAATCCCCCTGAATATAAGGCTAGACCCATTATTAAAGCAGACTACATGCTGATTCCAATTAATCCTCACTGACAACCAGTTCAAATGCTGACCCTAACCCTGACAGAAATCGTGGGCCTGCAGTGCAGGTACTACACACAGCCCCCAGTCACCCATATTAAAAAAATAGCAGGTGATTTTTGAAGTAGTAGTGATGCTGATATAGAGAAATAACAAATTATCTCCAGAACCTACTTCCTGTGCAACTCACCTGACTAGCTGGTCTGAAAACTGGAAAGGAGATGGCATTTGACTGTTGACTATTGGTGCCTGAATGCTGACACAGCCTTGCAATCAGCTGCCGTGCCAAGCACTACAAAAGGAACAACTGTGCCAGCAGCAGCACACCCATGGATGGCAGCCTTAGATGTAATGAGTATGTTATCCTCTTACAAGAGAGGGATACGGAAAACTTTTTTTTACTTGGGAAGGTGTACCCACAGGGATATAAATATTCACCCTCAGTAGCTCATTATGTGCTTGCTAAACTTTTAAAACAGTCTCTTTCCTCCAAGATATGAAACTATACTAATATATAGATGATATTCTGATTGAAGGAACTTCCTTGGAGAAGGTGGGGGAAGCAGAAGCAACAGTGCAACAAGCTTTACACAAGGCAGAAGTTGGCATTCACCTGAGACATGTCAAGGACCAAGTAAAGAACTAATATTTTTAGGCATTTAGTTGATTACAAGTAATGCAGTAACTCCATGGGATAACCTAAGTAAAACAGAACAATCGCAAATATGTCGATGTAGGAAAGAATTACATGTATGTGGATTTTCTGTCATTACTCATCTACTGTATTCACTAATAAGATAGTGAAACAGAACAGAAGTGACATCTAACATTACAGCTAGGACAATGTGTAACAGTCAATCCACCATCACAGAATCACAGTATGTCAGGGGTTGAAAGATCTTCTAGTCCAATCCCCTGTCCATTAAGACTGTGTCAGCAACTCCAACTAGATCTCTTGATCCACTTGCCTGGGAGGTTACTGATAGCAATGACCCAAACCATACAATTAGTGCATGGTGGATCTTCCCTTGAATTTCTTCAGTGAGAGAGATATCAATCATTGGAATAGGCAGCCCATGAAAGTAGTGGAGTGTGCATCCCTGGAAGTCTTAAAAAACATGCAGATGAAGCGCTTTGGGATATGGTTTAGTGGTGATCATGGTTGTCCTGGTTTGAGTTAGAACAGAACTATTTCTGTTCAATGATTTTACTTTTTAAAGTATTCCATTCCATATACATCATATTCAATACAACTGGGGGCCAGTCCCCTTACTGGATAGCTCTGCAACAGGCACTTATGGGGACACCTAGGATCCTGCAGGGGGCATTAGGACCCGCCCCCAGAGGAGCCGGAACTGAGTTCGGGTACTTGGAGCTGAGGCCGGGACGTGTGGTCTGGTACCGGGGACAGAGCCTGCTGCGGGAGCCTGCTGGAGCTTCGGTGGTGAGGTAGTTTGGTTTCTGTATATCTTTATATATTTCATCTGACTTTGTTATTATTATTAAAGTAGTTCTAGTTTTATTTTCCAATCCACAAGGTTTTTTTCCTCCTTCTCTCACCCCCTGTCTTTTCCGCCATGGGGGGAAGGGAGTTGGGGAGGAGAGAGCGTCTGTCTGTGGCTCGGTGGTTAGCCTCAGCCCCTACCTGCGACAATGGTGGCGTTATCAATGGGACTTGATGATGTTAGAGATCCTTTCCAACCATAATGATTCTATAATTCTATGATTCTTTCTAATGGAATAACCTGTCAGAAAACCTTACCAAGACCAGTCTCCTTCAAGATGAGAATAAATAACGTCAACCTACTGAAGGAAATAATCTAGAGGGGATATTTGAGAAGAGAAAATATTGATTCTTTAAAGGATTTCAAAACTTTGCAATTGCTTAGCTCAGGTTAAGTTATCAGCTATTCTAGAAGCCAGAAGACTGAAGACTGTTTTAATGAAGTATAGAAGTGAGATTTCATATTAACAGTTTCATTTTCAAATACGAGTTATTCAAGAGAAGTACAAATCCTGCATCCTGTTTGTTCCTCTCTCTCTCAAGAACACCTGATGAGGCATGTGCTCACTTCTCAGGGGACATAAATGTGCTCTTGGTTCTCTGAGTCCCTAAAATGTAGTACAGGTTAAACAATTCAGATTTCATATGTCAGTGGCGACATTTTCATGACCAAGGTTTGAACTGGTGCATCCATACTGCAGTACAAGTTCTGTGTGACCTAGAAATCTATTTCTAATAATAGATACCATGGCCACACATTGTTTCACATGTGGATGAGACTTTTGTGCATGTATATTTCTTTCCTTCTATGAAAATGTCCACTATTTTGGATAGTGCAAAGACCAGGATTGAAGGATGCAAACCAGAACATACCTTACACGGAGAATAGGCATGATTTCCAGCTTTAAACAGAAGGTATTATCTGATAGACCAGATCTGCTTCAAAAAGTTCATTAAAACGATTTAGTAGCTTTTATTTACTGAAAAACTGGATCTAAATCTCTGAGATGGTTTTGAATGCAAGATTAACATAGGTTATCACACATTTTATTCAGTGGAGTACTACATCAACAATCTACCCAAATTCAATATGTAACTTCATCCACACACAAATTTAATGACTGGAGATCAACTGTTCAATTTTTTGGTGGTCATCAGTCAATTAATTCCCTTCCCAAAAAGGACATGAATTGGGAGGTAAAGTAAAAAGAAGAAAAAATACGTAGATGTGGAAAGTTGACAATATATAATAGTTTCTGAAAATGGAAATGTGGTCACTTTACATTCTTAATCATCAGGAGGTGTAAGTACATCATCCCCATTCATAACAGTACATGACATTTTTGTGCAAAACAGAATTTTATGTTTAAAATTTAAATAATCTATTCATTACCTGGTATATATACTGAAGGGGGTGTGTGTGTGTATATATATATTTATATATAAAGTGCTGGTTTACATTGCACTTACGTGGTTGGTGGATGTGTCTCTGTACTATGGGGGTTATTTTGTGAATTTGGCTAGTGACTACACTTTCAGTTTCTCTCCGGGGTGTTACACTTTTTTCGGTAATTTGGATCTACCTGAGTCTGAGATTCCACTCAGTTTTGGAGATTTCATATACAGTTATATTGAAGACATCACATTGCTTTCACCATTAACGTTATCATTAGTATTTAATTTTTTATGCATTGCTCTGATTCTCGTTCTCGTGTGGTATATTTGCAATCGTCCATCTCTGGCAGCCTCCTTGTCTTCCCCTTGCACTACCTCTGCCACAGCAGCCGCCTCCACTGGAGAGGTTGGTACAGCCCAGGCAGCTGAACAGGCTGAGGCAAGCGGGTCTGAGCCTCCTCCTATCACTCCTGCTTCCACGGCAGAAGATAACACTGCTCCTGCAGCTGTGCTCGCTTCGGCAGCACATATATATGAAGGGTATACTGAATTACGTATTCATTTTCGTTCAACCAATATGATTAAAGTATTTATTAAATTAGTTTGAATTTTAAATACTGCAGTGCAAGAGCATATTAATTAAACTTAATTAGGGTAATCTTATCTGCTACAATAGTTCTCACTCCCCCTTCTATATTTGTTTATTGAAAAACCTCTGTTGTAAGATAATAAATTCAGCTGCAGTACATATTTTATCCCTATCTTTCCAGATGCAGACTTGTTGATGCAATTGCAACATACATGTCTCTCTGTGCCTGGGAGGAGAACATGATCAAACATCAGTGGGAGCTCTCAGTAAAATGTTAAAGGCCACTTTCAGAAAGAAAGTCTCTCCTGACCTTAAACCCAGAACCTGGCCAACCTGTGGACCAGTGCTAGTTTAGACGCATCCTTTGGTAAGCATCTGTCCTGACAGCCTCTATGTGCATATGCAAAAAGGGAATCTCACACTGCCGCTTGAGACTCAGCAGTGTGATGAACACATTTTTGGCCAACCGATCCCCCAGGTTTTTCAAAAGGAATGTGATACTGCTGTTTTTATCATAAGAAATTATTTCTTATTTTAAGAAAGAAAGCCAAAACTAAAACCTGGGTATGAATATATACAACAGGCATTTGATCTCTTGTGTAAAACATTAACCTCTCATCTGCATACAGTTAAACTTTTACATATGATTTTTCCTTTTGGAAAACAACACCATGGTTACCAGTCAGAGAAGGGGAGGACAGTTTCTTTCACAGTGGAGGTAGCAGGACGCTTCTGCACAGAACTGGCTTCCTCCCTCCCCTCTGAATTTCTTCAGTGGTACTAAGTTATTTCAACCAGTGGTTCACAGCCACTATTGTCTCCGTCTTCCCAGTTTTCTAATGCACAGTATGAATTAACAGGGTCTCATTTTGACATCAAGCCAAACACTCACCTTTAAATTGAAGATAAATTGAGGTAAAGATGTTAAACAATGTGTAAGCATTGTGAAAAAGAGAAAATTAAATAAAGGTCTGTGCTTTCAGACAGACATCTTGAAATGGCTGCAACATCATCTCACCTCCCAAGGGCTCTGTGAAGATAAATGGACTTCTCATCACTGAAGCACTCAGGTTTGAAGAGATGAAAAAATCTGTTGTCAGGGAAGCGTTTGAAAAATGTGGGGAAAATAAGACTAGGACCACACACTAACTGATGACAAAAAGAACAAAATGCAGCATAGCAACCCAGGGCTTTTTACTAACACTTGTTCTGAAGCAGTGCACAAGTGGGTGGGGTAATATAATGCTCTATTTTGCATCATGTGAAGAAAGCCACAATAAAGTTCTTCAGGCAGACCTAATTCAAAATTTTCATAGTTTTTGAAAGTTTCATTTTCCTTTCAGATTTTCGTTTTAGAGCATGTACAAGCTGAGTTTGTCATTGTTTTCTTAAGTGTAGTATATATTAAAGGCTACTTCCTGTCAATTTTCAGGCTCTGAAACATAGTTTACTTCCTTAACAACCTTGGTTGTCCCAGATCTTAAGGCATCACAGAATCAGCTTAACCCTACCAGTATCTTTACATTTGTGAAGGATGTTACCCTAAAAAGCTAAGAGCTGGTTGAACTTTGATGACAATACATCAATTTGCAGGAGAAAAGAAACTGTCAGGTCTCAACAGAATTATTTTAAATCACTCTGTAGTTCTCAGACAGCTCACCTGCTCCTTTAATTCAGTCTCTTTGAATAACAAAACCAAGTTGGTTGGTACATGAAAGGTCTATTGTTCAGAACAACAATTTTCAGAGAGGTGGGCTTTTAAACTAAAAATAACTTGAAATATGAAGCCTTTAGAAAAGAAAGGTATCAGATTTAAACTAATACGTTGACAAAAGCAGCTATACAAGACTAATTATCAGGATCTCAATTATGTAATATGACATTTCTCGCTTCTGTTTGGAGATAAAACAAGTTACAAATGCTGGTGAACATGTTCAATAATCCTTTGAATGGGTTAATAACAGCTGAGATCCACAGCTGAAATTTTATTTTATAAGAACAAACTCATACTATTGCTGACAAGCTTGATTGTGTGAGAGCTTGTGTGTGTGGGAGATCCTATCAACTTTTTTTCTCTTATTTAGTCAGCATCACAGATGCAAAGATCTAAAACATTCTTATTGCATAATCTGGGTCTGTACAGGAACTTGACATAGGCTTTTCAGTGAGAAGCATAAAACTGTATTTTACCATCTAGTGTGGATCCCTTGACAGTCATTAGTATTGAAATATATATATATAAAACTTCTGCCTTAGTCCTAATGAGAAAAAAAAAGTGTTTTAACAAAACCTTATATTAATAAGTTTTTTATACAGTTAATATAATAAAGCATTGTTAACATAAACTTAGAATGTTTTTATTAATTATGTCAGGAGAAGAAATGTGGATAAAATTTCCCACAAAGCTGCACAGACAATATCACCTTCTAAAGTTACCATTCTTTGTGCAGCAGTTTTATAAAAGCTATTTCTTTTAAATACCTTTCATTCAATTCCTTTGTTTAATAAATTTTAAGCAACAAACTGCATTTGACCTTTAGTAGTTTATTTCAAATGTAAATACATATATCATAGATGTTGGGCTACATGATCTCTAAAGGTCCCTTCCAGCTCTAATCATTTTATAATTAAAATAGGATGTTTCCAACATACTGGTGATGGAAGACCTAACAGACCAGTGTGTCTGAAGGCTTTTTTATTTTGCCCCTCCATCAGGTGGGCTGACAAAACTTACTACTATCCCCTACAAACTATGACACACTGAAAATGTCAAGTTTGTCTTGAAGACAAAATGACAAACTGCACAAATTGAATATCAATTACAATAAAGGGCTAGTTCTTTTGTTTTCTTTCTCCAAAATTGTGGCAGTTAATTCAGACTTCAGACAAACCATTCATGTCATCACAGATGCGATTGCACCCTTCTAAATGCAGCTAACTTAACATCCTACCCATTACGGTCTAGCCACATCTTGCCTCCCATTTACCATATCCATTTTTCATTTTTCCTGTTATCTTCTGTAAGGGTTTCAATTTTGTTTCTTTCTCTTGCGCTCCAATTTCAATCATCTTTGCTTTCTACCTCTGCACAAAAGAGTATTTCCTTTAGAGACTTCAGTCTGAACATCACCAGAGACACCTCTCTCTTGGGAATAGAGCAATATTAACATCCCTACACAATGCATAGATCCCTGCTTTATTTTCTATAGGAAAGAGTTAAAGAGCAGAAATCCTATGATAAATCTACCTTTTTTAAGTAACAATTGTAACAAGGGAAAGACCAAACAAACCCAGATTTTCTCAACGGTCCAGGTTATGCGTAATAAAATGTGCTCTCTTACCTCAGCTAAACAATATTTTACTTTAAGCAGCCCCATTTGTACCTAAAGCAATTCTGTACAAAGTAAAATATGCCTCTTAACATAAAAATAAAATCTATTTCCTGATAGAAAATATTGTTATATAACCATGACATGAATCCTCACATACTCTTTAAGATTGTAAATCTGAAGGTACATATTTCTTGCACCTAGAGTCTGTTCGATCAGATCTTCTACCTTTTCTAGATATATCCTGAGGTTTCTGGCTGCATTGTGGGGAAATTCTCATTGCCAGAAAAAGAATTCCTTTCCTACCTCTATACTTTTTTACTTTGTGGGGAAAAAAAAAAAAAAGAGAAAAAAAGAGAGAGAAAGAAAAAAAAAGACCTGTCTTCTCATCTCTTACACATCCTTATGGGTTGCAGGAAAAATACAACACAGTATTTGTGAACATGCTATTGCCTGTAAGGAATAATAGTGGTCTTTCAAATATTCAGAGGCACAGAAAACAAATTTGTAACTATTATATTAAGCAGATATGGCCAAATTTTCCAAACTATTTAAGATAAAGAAAATCTATATGAAGTCACAAATATTAACTAAATAATAACTCACATCTGAAAGTTGTCCATGGTCCCTAAATTCCTGTCAAATACATAAATTAAAAGTTTCAATTACACTAGGATTTGTAAAGTACAAACATATAATCAGCTGAGATTAACATCAGCTCGTTTGTAGTATCCCAGAATGTATTATTTATTGCTGCTGAAGGGAAGAACATAAATGTGTAAGTCAGAGGAGGAGAGATATAAATGTAAAAATAAGTTTGCATATCATCAACTTCCTTATCCCCACTCCTACTTGTCATTTCAGAAAGAAGAAAATTTGTTCTGTCTTTGTGCAATATTAAGGTTTTCTGGATTTTATTTTGTGGAAAATAGCTGGTCTTAACTTCAGGGGCTGAGAAAATTCTCATGCCAAACTTCCAAGAAAATGGACTATGCATAACATGTCAGCTTCAGAAAATGGAGAGAAGCCTCCGCATCCGAGTGGGAAATGGTTTCTCATCTATCACACAATAGATAGACAGAACTTAAAAGCTAGTTGGCAGCAGGAAAAGATTTTGGGGGCTAACCGATGATCTTTCGAGGTCCCTTCCAGCTCCTAGTATTCTGCGATTCTGTGATTTCACTGAATGATTTTTCTGAATTTAAGCTACATTTCCACTATTACAGTTTTTATTTCACTAGCACATGTGATCACCAGTTGTAAATTTTCATGTTTTCTACACACAGACATGTATGTATCATTTTCTTATTTCAATTGTCTTTTCCTCAGTAAGTCTGGGATTTTGACATCTCTCACATTTGATAGAAAATACAAGCCAAAACTGGTATTTGTCTTCCTGTAGAAGTTTAAAAGTAGTTAATTCTGCATAAAATTAATAAAACAGAGCTCTTTATTTCATTGAAACCTTAGTAGTTTCCCCAAATCCTGAAAAGGGTTCACAGAGATCTTCAGGTAAAATCCTTATGAACTTCTACAGGTCCTTGAAACCTCCATGTATAATTTTAGCAAATGTGGGGATACAATGGCACTATGACTCAAGTTATGGATGTGCAGCTACTTGAGAGTTCCGCATACCAACTGGAAACAGGTTTGTCTCCTCTCTTCACACCATAAAGTCCTGCAGGCAGGTATGTGCAGACACATCTACCTAGCAAAATAGATCTCCTCATTTGGGTGGTAGGGTTTGTTATCTAGTATATGATATCTTGCATCCACCTCTTTCTCTCTTGAAAGAACCTAGGAGCTATCTTTCTTCCACAGGAATAGAGAGGATATATTTAGCTTTACAAAGTAATGCCCAAGTTTCTGTTACCTGAAAGGTAATACACTTTTTTCCCGAGTATGCCATGTCTGAGGATAAACTAAATAAACAGATCCTCAACACTGAGAGGATTTCTTCCATAAAGATTACAAGACATCACTCAGCCGAAAATAATGCAAAAAATAGAAGAGTGATGAAAATCTGAAAAGCTGCAGTCAAATGCTGTAAAATATATCCACTTGGATATGGAAATGTTAGAGTTATTTTCCTTCCTTTTCTCTTTACGGATACTCTTTATTTTAAAGGGCAACCCGGATCACCTGTTAAGTGCTGTATTCAAAACTCCCCCATCCTTGACTGCAGCTGGTCACTGTAAGAGTCATGTAATATTCAGAGCAGGCCAGGAAATCATAACATTGTATTTGTATCATCTCATGAAATGGATGATGGAGTTGTAGATTGTGAGGAATTGGTGTTTTTCAAATCCAGATATATAGCCACAAAGGTCAGGGGGTCACCACTTTTCTTATCCAAGATAAAATATAATCTTGTGCCATCATGCTTTGTGAGCAAATATACAACATCCAGAGAGAGGGATTAATTTAAATTGCTGTAATTTCGCTCACTAATTTTCAATTTTATTCTCATATGAATCTTCTCAGGAGTCCCCCACTGCAACTTAGGAGGCACGCTTTCAAATGCCTTTCAAATCAGCATGTTTTGAATAACTAGTTTGTGACCCTGGGGGCAAGAGATAGGCAGTTGGTCTGTTGCTTTCATTTCATGTCACACCAGAAGTCAAGCTTTGAAAGTCTCTTGCTGGTGATGGTGGACTTTATTTCTTCTATCCCCCACAATCTATTAAAACAGGGAAATATTAAGGTGGACATCCCACCATTGAAAAAAACAGAAATACGGTATCAGAATGATTTATTTCTAGTAGGTTTTTGACAGCTTCATCTATGTTAAGGCAGCTTTCACATTAGAGAACATGACAGTCATTTTGCTGCATCCTTTATAATGTGTGTTATTAATAGAACTTTACTTTATTGATTTCCCAGATAGATAATCACTCCTTCATGGCTGTATAGTTCTGTCTGAGGTGAATAGTACATGGCACTAAGAATTACTGGGCAAGTTATGTCAATCCAAAGAATGTAGCATAAAGAAGCTTTGGTTGATAGTATAAATGTTTCAAGAGGCTAAAGTTGTCAAACTCAAAATAACATATGATTAATTACTCTATTATGTTTGTTAGCAGAAAGCAAACAGAAAACCTGGGGAGGAGAGGTGAGAAAAAACAACATATTGCATTTAAATATATTCCATTTTTGTATGAGTCATGGCTCACACTAAATAAAAAAAAAATGCATTAAAGCTGGATACAAAGAAGACATTTAAACCCTTAAGCACACTGTTCCAAGTATAAATTGGGAATATTGGAGATAATAATGAACATATAGAAACATATGATATGACTTCTTATTATCTGCCTGTATTGGGTCTGGCTGAGCTGTAATTCATCCCCATAGTGACCCTCACAGTGCGGTGTTTTGCATTGGTGACTAGCAGGGTGCTGATAACACACCCGTGTTTTGGCTGCCGCTGGGCACAACACTAGCACTGTGACATTCCTTCTCTGGTTGGGGGGCAGGAACCTGGGAGGGAAGTCGGGCAGCCAGCTGACCCAAACTGACCAAAGGAATATTCCATACCATATGAAGTCAGCTCAGATATAAAAGCTGAGGCACGGAGCAGGGGGGTGGGCATTCATCGGCTAATGACTGCCTCCTGAAGACCGCAGCCCTGCTTCTCGGAGAGTGGCTGGGTGGGCACTTGGTGTCCAGCCAAGGTCAAACCCACCACACTGCCTTAGCTCTTTTTCCAGACATGCCTTTCCCAAAGCTGATTTTGGAAGGTCAGACTGTCAGAGTGTTGCATTGTGTGTGTACACTCCTGTCATTGTAGAAGCTCTGTTGTCTTTGAACAGTGTGTGAAACATGGAGTTTACTTCAATTGACAGATGACAGCAGAAGCAAGACTGCTATGTGCAAGTAGTCAAAGCAAAGATTTTGAGAGATTCCTATTGCTGATATATATTGCTATGAATTATATGTTTAAAACCATCTAAATCCTTAAATAAAGTCCTGGATTTCTAAAGAAACAAGCTGACATTTCAGAAAGAGTAAAACTGTCCATGTTAACACAGGAGAGTGACATTCAAATCCCATCAACTGAACATTAAGATACTAACTGGATGACATACTTATTTTGGTAGTACAGACAGAGAGAGGAAGTATGCAAGTTGTTTTTTAGGAAAGGTAGATTTTGAGGCTACGTGGATTTTGAGCACAGCTTTTTTTTTCTCGGGTACATCATATTTTGGAGTTATTTTTAAAGATAGAACTCTATGAAATAGAATTCATTTTGACTTCTTGAAAAAGACTTTTGATTGAGAAACAGCCGTACTAAAACTCAGGATGCTGATTAATATCAGGTGCAGATGTCAGAGGTACTCTGAAGATAAATGAGAAATGAACTGAACTCCTGCTACAAGGGTAGTTCTTGCATGAAGGAAAAAGTTTGTGTTACTATTGTTTTCTGGATGGTCTTTGGATGAAGTCAGCAGGTCTCTGATCCAGTTTGTCTGGGACTATGTTGCATAGAATATGGCTGTGGGCTAGCTGCTCATCATTAATTAACCAGTCCAGTTGCACTACCTCCGATAGCCTTACTCTTACTTTTACCAGTGAAGGATGCAGCCCATTTCTAACAAAATTAGTTGAAGTTAGTTTAAAAAAATGTTGCTAGATCAGGTAGAAATTATCTTGTTTACTGAGTGGAACAGTAGGCTACAAGAAGGCCAATATGTATGGTTCAGATTTTCAATACAAATAAAAACTAATCATGGTTAAAAATAGCTGATTTGTTTCCACCTTTTGAAAGTAGCTTCCAAACTGTTATTTTCAGTTAGCCAAATGTAGGCGCATGTTTTACAGAGGGCCCCAAAAAATGTGGGTACAACAGTCAAAACTGTAACATGTTATTCAGCTATTCAGAAAATAAGCAGTCTTGTGCTTAAAACTCAAAGCTACTTGTTCACTCCTTCTTGTTTTTCCTTTGGAGTCATTAGGATGCAAGCATCTCACTGCACATCAAGTTTAAATGTTGAAACTGAATTTATGCCATTTGCAGAGTCTCATGTCAATATCAGATAGCTCCTATGGGACATGGTTCATGGATGGAGGTCATCTTAAGTTAAACCACCTTTCCACAGTTAGCTTAAGCTTTAGAGTGGCTCCAGACCCTTTCTTATGGTTTCTATTTCTCCCAAGTGTACATATATTTCTGTAAAACATAGCATTTCACTCTACTTCTTAATAAATTTTGATCCCTATCTATGAGAGGGATGAGTATCAGAAATCTAAGAATCCCTGAGATACATTTTACTGCATAATCAGAAAGGGTATGATAGAAAATATGGTATACTCTTTCCTTAAGAGAAATACACTAAAGTTAGTCATACCCTGTAGAAATACTGCTAAACCCTAATCAACCTATGTAGACGCAATTATTTCTTGAGACTGAATCTGCTAGATATGTTAATCTTTTTAGCTTCAGTAAATCTGCCTAGTTAAATTACTTGATATCCTCCCAATTAGATGTGCAAGGTACACAGCATTGGGCCTCCACCAAATGTGATATTCTAGTTCTCTGCTTTAGATGATTTTATATTCATCTTGAAAAAAGGTAATGACTTTGGTAATGACTTTTTTTCACCTATGACTTATAGACTGCAGACATTAGCAGCTATTCACCAGCTGAGTGTATCTACAGTCTCACTCTCCCAACGATACTTTAAAAGATGCTAAATTTAGCAATTTGAAGTAAGATATGTATTTCAGCTACATTAATGAAATCTAAATGAAAATTAGTTCTTGTATTTTTGACAAAAACTACTGAAAGCCCTGGAGCAAAAGAGAATAATGCAATGAATTTGAAGGTTTCTGTAAAATACTACTGCTTCTATATTTTACAAAAAACTTTTACATTCCTGGAGGTACCGCAGAATCACACAGAATCACAGCATCGTTAAAGTTTGAAAAGACCTTCAAAATCCTCTAGTCCAACCGATAGCCCTACACTACTCTTATCCCTAAATCATCCCCTGAAGAAACACATCTATCCTCTTCTTAAAAATCTCCAAGATGGTGATTCTACCACGTCCCTGGGCAGCCTATTCCAATATCTCACCACTCTTTCACTAAAGAAACTCTTCCTAATGTTTAATCTAAACCTGCCCTGACACAGCTTGAGCCCATTCCCGCTAGTCCTGTCACTAGTCACAAGGGAGAAGAGGCCAACTGTGGTGGGTTTAAGGGCTCCTCCCAGCCCCCCACGCACAGCAGGTAAAGGAGAGACTGGATTGGAAGTTAAAAACTAAAAACAGCTTTAATAATAATAACAGATATAAATGAAACAAAATATAAACAGGTACAGGACCCAAGATACTGAACCGTCCCGATGCCAGCTCCCAGTGGAATCAGCACAAGCAGTCCAAAGCAGTGAGATAGCACCCGCAGGTTTCAGCACAGGCAGACAGCAAGCAGCTCGGCCGAAAGTCCCAGCAGGAAGGGAGCTTCCTCGTGGTTCCAAACAACAAAAGTCCCCCGGAGAAACCCAGCATTCCCCCCCCGCCCCCCGGAGGGGGGTTTGCAGTGTCCTCAACTCAGGAANGGTCTCCAGACCCCTGATCAGCTTAGTTGCCTTTCTCTG
>VWZX01010334.1:4667-44519 GCA_013399015.1 Galbula dea
TCTCTTGACCTACTAACCACACCCCTTCTAATCCACCTCAGAATCCCTTTGGCCCTCCTGGTCACAAGAGCACACTGCTGCCTCATGGTCATCCTTCCATCTACCAGGACCCCCAGATCCCTTTCCAAAGGAAAAAGTTGGTTGGGAAAAAAAAAAAAAAAAGTTGGTTGGGAAAGACCAACCCCATGAATCAGGGTAGATTGAGGATTTACCTGTTGGAGAGCAGGGGAGAGGAAGGGGACCTGTGTGTCCTGGCCCCTCAGTTGAAGAATGGTAGGGAACTGCTTAAAAGAGTCCAGTGCAGAGCCACAAAGATGATGAAGGGGGTGTAACATCTTCCTTCTGAGGAAATGCTGAGGGAGCTGGGTCTCTTTAGCTTGGGGAAAAGGAGGCTAAGGGGTGATCTCATCTATGCTTTTAAATATGTGAAGGGTGTGTGTCGGGAGGATGGGGTCAGGCTCTTCTGAGTGGAGCCCAGTGACAGGACAAGGGGCAAAGGCTGTAAGCTGAAGCATAGGAGATTCTTTTTGAAGACAAAAAAATTTTTTTCCCAGTGCAGGTGCTGGAGCACTGGAACAGACTGCCCAGAGAGGTTGTGGAGTCTCCTTCTCTGGAGAGATTCAAAACCCATCTGGACACGCTTCTGTGTGAACTGGTCTAGGGAATTCTGCTGCAGCAGGGGGGTTGGACTAGATGATCTTTTGAGGTCCCTTCCACCTCCTAATATTCTGTGATTCTGTGATACTGTGAGAATGGGCTGGCAACGACTTCCCCTCATCTATCACCAAGGCACCCGCCTCATTCAACAGAGGGCCTACATTGCCTCTAGTGTTAGTTTTTCCTGCAGTGTATTTGAAGAAGCCCTTCCTTGGCCTCCCTTGCAAGGTTTAATTTCAGAGAGGCCTTAGCTTTCCTAGTTGCCTCCCTACAACTCTAACAACAGTCTTGTACTCATCCCATGTGGCCAACCCCTCTTTCCATGACCTGTAGACTGTCTCCTTCCGCTTAAGTTTGCCCAGCAGTTTCCTACTTAACCATGTGTGTCTCCTGGCTCCCTTCCTTGATATTCTGCCTGTTGGGATGCTCTGGTCTTGAGCATGGAAGAAGTGGTCCTTGAATGTTAACCAATTCTCTTGGGCCCCTTTGTCTTCTAGTACCCTGTCCCATGAGATTTCCCCTAGCAACTTCTTGAAAAGATCAAAGTTGGCCCTACTGAAATCCAGGATTGTGATCATACTAGGTATCCTGTTTCTACCACACAAGACCTTGAACCCTACCATCTCTTGATCGCTGCAGCCAAGGTTGCCCTCAACTTCTACCCTTTCAATCAGCCCTTCCTTGTTAGTGAGTATCAGATCCAGCAGCATTCCTCTCCTAGTGGGCTCATCTACCCTTTGCATCAAGAAGTTATCATCAATGCATTGGAGGAACCTCCTGGACTGGGAATGGCTGGCTGAGCAGGCCTTCTGGCAAACAGCTGGTTAGTTCAAATCCCCCATAAGAACCAGGGCCTGTGATTGCGAGGCCACTGTCAGCTGCCTGGAGTAAGACTCATCAAATTCCTCATCCTGATCAGATAGCCTGTAATAAACACAACAGTGTCACTCATGGTAGCCTGCCCCCTAATTCACACCCATAAACTCTCAGCTCACCCCTCATCCACCTCTAGACCCAACTGAATACATTCTAGTTGCTCTCTTACCTAAAGATCAACTCCCCCACCACGCCTTGTAGACCTGTCTTTCCTAAAAAGGACGTAGCCATCCATGACCACATTCCAGTCATGTGAGCCATCCCACATGTCTCTTGCAATTGCCACCAGACCCTCTCTGAAGGATGTTTTTGCTTTGTCTGTGAACATAGAGACATGCTTATTTGTCACTTAACTGTACTCCATTGAGCTTTGGCAATGGCTCCCTTACAGGAAAAATTTCTGCTTTCAGGGGAAGAAGCATGCTTTGCAGGCTCCACACATTCTTTTTTACCCACAGTTGTCCCTCATGAGAATATAAAAATAATACCCTCAATGTAGTCCACTTCCAACAAAGCACACTCTTCCTGGTAGATGCTGTTGTGAACAAAATAGGAAAGCAACATAGTTGCAACCCCATCATACCATGTGAAGCATGAAGCTGCTCTGCACCACCAGTGCCAATGCTGGAGGAAAAGCTACACCACCCATAGCAATTGACTTCTGGACACCCTCCACCTTAAAAAGCCTTCAAGTGGCTGCGAAGAGTCCCACATTTGACCATATGCTGGTAATAAATGCAGCACAACTCTTTAAAAAATGTGCATATGCATGACTGGAAAGAGCAGAAGCAGCCTGAAAAACAAAGAAGATAGAGGGCTGTGCAGCTGCAGATGTCCTAACACCTGCACACCAAGAAAACAATGAGTAAGCAAACTACCTGGTAAAATTTTGATTTTACAGACCAACGAACACATGAGAAGAGGAACACAGATTTTGACAGATATGTCCATGTGGTTTAGAAAAGCAGGTTGTAAACATGCAGGTATAGTCCCAGCTTCTTGCAAATTTGGGAGAGACCTACTCTAGCAGGTTGGGCTGGCTGGACGGGCCAGGAGCTCTAACTCGTGGTGGAGCCTCTCAAGAGGTTCAGATGCCAAGATGCAAGTTTTCTTCCATAGCACTACCAGAAGACCCCATTTTGGAGCAGCATGTGCAAACTTAGATGAAAGAGTGATAATAATGGGGTTTTGTTTGGCAATCAGAACTAATAACAGTGCATTCCTTTCAGCTTAAAGCTCTATTTTGGGGCTAAACTTGCCAGGACACAAGATAAAATAGTACAGTGAGATTCTTTTTCTGTATTAAATCAATATTTATGAACCAATAAAGAGCTAAATTGTTACTTTTAGGGCCAGCACAATGCATGTATTTACAGAGCCTTCAAGAGAAAAGGGGCGCAGGAGAAGGCAACATCTACAGAACTGCTCTAGGAAACCATAAGGCAGCATGGTCAACACTGTGTAAGGATTGGATTTCTTCATACTGCCTCCTCCTCCAACACTAACCCAGTCTTCCTTTGTACCCTCACCTCAGTTTCACGCTGGTGATGCCACTTGTACTTTGCAAAACAGTGATCACAGTATTTCAGATACCTTGAACCGAAAACTAAAAGCACATACAAAGAATAATCTTGTGGTCCAGAAGAATTGCATGGAACCCAGAGGACACCCAAGCCAAATGCTATATAATGTGAACATATCTTGTTAGGGACCTGGTTTAGACCATTCTTTGCTGTACTCACAGTATAGACATAGACTAACAAGAGGTCAAGCCAAGGCTAGGTCATTAACACATATCCCAGGCAAGCATTGGGAAAGGGTTACATGAAATTGTTCATGAATGAAGGGTATTAGCCACAAACTGGGAAGCATTACAATGATGACAATGATGATGTGGTACAGTAGTAACAGACAACGAATTTATAAGCCATTATCTCAAGTAATCTCTTTACACCTAGTCTAATGCTATTTACAGAAGGTCAAAAAGAAGTAATGGCTGGTTGAGAATTTAACTAATTTTTTTTTATTTATCTGTTTCCTACAGTGTTTTCCAGCCATATCAAATAGAGTACAGTACAGTCTGTGCAAAAGTCACATTCATCATATTTTTCTTGTCTCTGATGTTGTGCCTTTATCAGTAGAAACACATAGACAAAGAAGCTATATCAGACAGAACTTTAGCTAAAATATGGCATCTGTTTTATGTCAAAGTTGGTTGATTTTATATCTTTGATCATTCAGTTAGGGAATCAAGGCCAGCATTTTTAATAACTCACATGAAGTAGAATAAAGTCTGCTTCTGAGAAAACAGGAGGGATATCATTAATCTGCTTCTAAACAAACAATGAGTTATAACAGCTCTTTAATCTGAAAAGGATAGATTCTGAGCTGGAATGAAGCATCTAAGTGCCAGCCAAGTTCAGTGAAGAGTGAATAGAGTGTGTATGATAATTTATCATGACATTGCTACTTTGTGATCTACAAGAAGACATTCATTGTGTTGGAAGGACTTGAAAGAGCAGCTATTTGTGATCAACTGGTGCACTTGCTATATGCTCTTCCCTTTTGAAAGACTGACTCTTTTTTCTTTTTTTTTTTTTTAACTTTACTCAGTTATTTCTTTGTTCTTTCACACTGCAGCCTATTAATCAAAAGCAGATAAGATATATTTCAGTATTTAAGTCACTAGGTATTTTAGAATAAACACTGGAGCATGCTTACGGTCAGCCTGTATTTTTAAATGCAAATGTGAAAGGTGTTAAAGCCTGGGTAAATTAAGAACTTACTGTGATTGAGAAGAATATCTTGAGGCAAAGATTAAAAATAGAGCTTTATGGACTTGGTATACATTTCAGAATTTAACCAGCCATTATTAGATAAACTAAGCATTCTCTTTCATCATGACTTTCATGGAATTCTTTCAAGATAGTACATGAGCAGCAGCTCATAATAATCAAAAGAGGATACTTAGAGAAAGATATTCCAACATTCCAGAAAAATACAATAAACATTCTCTTAATAGTTGCTGAATTACATATGCATAATTCTAATGCTTTGCTACCAAAACTATTACAGTAAGATAAAAAAATTACAATAAGAAATCTCATGAAATAAAGAAAGAGGGGGAAAGCTAAAAAAAGGAAAAAGGAAGGCAAGTCTTCTTTTACTAAAGGAGAATCAAAATGTTTAGTAAATTGGTGGTATGTTACTACAAGGTATTAATCATATCAGTCATGAAGGCCAACAATGAAATGAAGTGTAACATACAGATCAAGGAGCTCTTTGACATTATGCAAGAAGCATGTATCATATCTCAGTTATAACACCATCTACCTACCAAAAGTAGGCACTTCAAAATCAAGCAGAATCACATTTTGAGGGACATAATCATGAAGCATCTCGGTTCAAACAAAAATGGAAAACCAAAAAAGCAAAACCTAAAGAACTGAAGTTAGCTTCAGACCTAGGATACAGAATGTGTGGAGGTGGTCTAGTGGTTAGGATTCAGCACTCTCTCCACTGGGATCTGGGTTCAATTCCCAGACAGGGAAGCTTTGTTGTGACCTAGTCTTAGGGACTGGCAGGGGTGTTGGACTAGATGATCTTTCAAGGTCCCTTCCAACTCCTAACATACTGTGATACTGTGGTCTAATGAACCAAATAAAGGCATGCTTTAAAATCAGCCTTACTGGCCTTCAGAGCAACAAATTAGCTTCATTTTAGCAAGTTTCTCTGTCTTTCTATGTTCTGAAAAGCCAATCCATAACTGAAATTGCTATAGATCTATCCAGTATGCTTTGTTTCCTAAGTGCTCCAAACATATTGAAAGACAACTACATAATCAAGCCAGTGAGCACTGAAAAATTTATTCAGTGACTTTACAGATAAGGCTAGTTTCATCACCCACAATATCAAGGAAGGACAGAAGGCATAAATTAAGATGTACAGAACTTGGAGAGAAAACAACAGTACAAAGAGAAAACAACAGTACAAACAAGTTATCTGGACACATTAAGGTTCTCAGTGATATCTAGTAAAAGCCAGTTCAATAAAGGTTTGGATAAAGTAAATTACTAGCATAGTAGGAGGAAGAACTCTTTCTTTTTATCTTTATCGGATGGACTAGATAATCTTGAGGGTTCTTTCCAACTGTAATGATTCTGTGATTCTGTGATTTTTGCTAATGACAGTACATTAGAATGAGCTTGCTAGTAGACCTTTAAGTAACACAGAAGCAAGCAGTGTAGTTATCGCATGCTCTCGGCTGATAAAAACAAATAGAGAAATTGGAAAATATTGTTTGGTGAAAAGCATAATAATGTAATTATAAGCACAATATTTATTATAAATACTAAAAACATATGCCAAAAATATGATAAAATTGTGCAACTGAACAAACATAAGAAGAAGCTCCAAGTTATCTACTGGCATAAGCCAAGGTTACCACAGAGAAGATGAGTTTCGCATGACAACAAATAGCCTATTGACATTGTGGAAGTTATCTTCAGATACTGAGATCTTTGAGCTTAACAGATTCATGACAAAGGGAAAAGGTGAAGTACATATGGATATGTGAAAATAAAACACCCACGGAGAGATAGGGTTATCTTGGCTTGGACTGTAAACTAAATGTAAAGTAAAATTCAAAGGCTTTCCATGAGCTCCTTGTATTTCCCCATGTGACTTCAGTGATAACAGATAACATGCCTTCAAGTGTATTAGTCTTGCCAGTAAACTTAACCTTGCTCAACTGACTTAACCTGAATGAAAGGCAAACTTGTATCACACCTAATCATGGATTTTTTGTCACAGAAGCTGGAGTAACAGCACATGATTGAAATATGTTTAACCAAAAGGTTGTGTTAAGGTAAAGCATTTTTTTATTTCAGTGGACCTGGATAATGTCAATGTAATTTAACAGCATTTTTGAAATTTTTTTTAATGTGTTAATGACATCACACCAACTCCTGTTCTTAACAATGGGAATTCCCACAGAACTTCATGGGATCCATGTCTTAGTGTAAGAGTGTATGGAGACATCAAAATTGGTCCCAAAGACCGGGGGAGCCCTAGAAGACCATGAGTGTTTTAGTGTGGCATTTCAGAAGGATCTGATTTTACTTCACTTTGAAGTCATGTAAAACAAGCACATGAACTCTTTCCTGTTTCTCTAAGTGTAATTCTATTTCATGTATTTCTCATGTGTTCTACATGTTAAGGATGCCATTCATCTTCACTGCTTTTCACGTTTGCCTTAGGATGAGATTAGTTGTTTGCTAGCAGCATCGGTTTTAGTCTTTATTCTAAAGAACTCTCATAGAGTCACTCTGCTCAGAAACTGGTATCTATAGCTCAAATAAATATCTGTAGTATAGTATAGTCAGACTGAACACATCTATGAAGTTCTAGGAACCACATGCTTTATTTGCATGCCTGTGCTTATCCTGAAATAAAGAGGATTACAAGACATACAGCTCAATCTCCTCCTTTTAGAATTCCAGCCCAAGATCAATGACTGTTTCCAGGAGAGAAACTCTGCTTCGGGAATTTACTCTTGTCAGGAAAGATAGCAAAAAGTAACTTGTCCAGCTACCTTCTATAGGAAAGTAAAATGTCTTCTAGTGCAGCAGTGGCTGGATGCTTTCTTGCATCTTAATTAGTGATAGGAGTCAGTCATTTACCCCAAAAATAATCTCAGAAAGGGAGTAAACTGCTGAACTCTACATTAGTGTGTGTGCACAATAGCATACACCACTAGCACTCACCAACATGGAACCTTTATTAAATCAAATAATGCTGTCTAAAAATGGCATGCTACAGTCATTTTTGAGGTAAATAAAATCTTTGGAAGAATACCACTTGACAGTCCTTTCGTGGCTTTCCTATTTTTACATGTATACACTAGATGCGGTTTAACATCTAGTCTGTGCAGAGTATTTCATCTGGAGCTATAATGTATGGAGGGAAAATATTTTTTCCCATAAAGTATTTGTAAAATGATCAAAAATAACACACCCAATGGTCTAAAGAGACTTACCCTGTGCAGATATTGAAACTTATTATTTTAATGTTTCTTGATATTAAACTGTTGCCCTGGCAGGAGGCAGTTACAACTGCCTGTTGGCAGCCTGTTTCTTCTCAGACTGCCATTAGGTCCAGGGGTCAAAGGCACACATTTCACCCACAGACGACTCCATATGAAGCCCAGGGTGCTTAGGGTTAGCCCAGCTTTTCATTTTGAGTAAAATGGTGTCAGTGATGCTGTGCTGATTTGGAGTATCTGAGAATCTGCCCTGATTTGCTGCCCCTGTTGGGTCAGAAGAAATGATAAATGTATATCCACTTGAAATCAAATAATTCTGGCAACCTTCACAAGTTGCAGAACTGGGTCTGTCAGGAAGACTGGACTATTAGTTCCAGACGTGAATCTATGTTTGCCCTACAGGAACTAACAGTGGGGGAGCCTGATTTAGCAGAACATGTTGATTACAACACAAGTCTGTCCCACTAAGATGAATTTTCATTCTGTGACTATCTCAGAAAGGAGCTGGCTACAACTCCAGTCTCCTTCTGTGAAACACTGCAACATCAGACATGTCTTTAGCAGCCAGGAAGAGCCTTCAGGTAGGCATCAGAAGATTTTTAAGAGACAGCTGTACAGACAAGGTCTTTTATTAAAACTAATGTAAACATGGGGTAGTTTCATAAATACATTTTTGGCAATCTTTCAGGAATGGTAGCACACAATGATTTCAGTATCTGCCATCATGGAGGGAGGAGGGAAAAACCTCCATGAAACTTGGAAAAGCAACAGTAACCAGATAAAGTATTTGTGCTGAGATGCAAGTGTTCAATCTCTCATAGATAAGTACACAAGAGAAAAGACTCAGTGAATCGATTCACTACTTCCCCATGGCTTGTGGGGTACTCATACTCCCTGTCCTGCATCTGGACTGTGGGCGAAGCACTGAGCAAAAACCAACTCCCTGCATCCACCTTGAGCAGGACAGAGAATCTCCCTACTCCACCAAACTTCAAAAAGGCACATATAAAAGCTGAGGCAAAGATAACAGGAACTGAAGGAGTTGTAGCAGGTGTTGAGCATTAGAGTACCATATGGGGCTGTCTAATTCCAGCCAAAGCAGTCTCCCCCGCGACTGCTTAGGAGGGTGGGATGGCATAGCTACTCAAGGTCAGGCAGGCAGAAAGGAAAAAAGAAGCTCTGGCTCAAGCCTGCAGATTGTTACAGGAGCCAGCAAGACTGTAGCTATGCTATTAATTACTAGGCAGCATTAATGCAAGTGCCAGCTCACATTCTTTCTCTAATTACTTTTGCTGATGTACCATAACATCTTGAAATCACCCTTGACTCTCTGTGAGCCAGATTCCAGAAACATGGTGCAAACCACATCAGTAAACACAGGAAAACCATTGTCCATCCCTATTTGAGGTTAAATTAAGCCAAAATAATACTCACCTTCCTAAGACAAAAGCTGAAAAAACTTGAGCCCACCAGCATGTACTGAAACTCAAGCTCCTTTCAAAGTCTATGGCACAAGGCTCAGCAGGTTATCATCAAACTTTTGAAAGGCTTTCAAGAAACACTTGCAACTGAGTCCAGGCTTCATATATGCTGTTTTGTCAAGTGTTCCTGGAGTCTGGCTTTATTAACTTATCTATATTCTCTATCAGATGCAAATTCTGAGGAAAATTAGGGATCCTCTACTCTAAAATAAGGAAACTGCTAAATCTTTCTCAAGCAATGATCAACGGAAATGCACACATTTTGTGGCTAGCTATGCTGCTACAAATCAACTAGGAAAAACACCTGTAAATCCCCCTAATATATAAATGCATTTGATTCTGGAGCTACCTTTTAACTGGGAAAAGAAGAACAAATCAGCAAATAATTTTTAAGGTATCTGATATGTTCAAACTAAAATACAGTGGAGAAGCAAAATCAGACTTTAAATAACTGGGAGGTCATGAGGATCACTCTTTTCTGAGTTATTTTTAGTAGTTGTGTATTTTGTATTAGGTAAGTAAATGTGTGCAGACAGTGAAATGCTACCAATCACTATGCAGTTGTAGCTCACAAAGTTGCAAATGAAGTATTTATGACCCCAAATGAAATACTCAGATACAGATAAGAATGGTTAGCCTGTCTCAGAAAGTAACTTATGACTCATGTCATTGAGTCATACAGCAGGCGATTTATCCAGAACAGATGACGGGTGACATGACCCCTAGTTAATGCCATGCCTGGCAACACTGCTGGTCATTCATACTGTCTCCTCAGAGGTCAGTGCTGGCATTTCAGAAATTAAGATATACATTACCTATGTGCCATGAGTGAGACTTTAAAAATACGTTGTATAACTACCTCTTAAATAAATGTACAACTCATATTGATCTCAGGGGGAGAAGAGAGACCCCCAAATTCAAATGGCCAACACTGCATATAAGTTTTGCAGCTTCTTATTTCATGTTGAGTAGATGTTTCTGGAGAGCTGAATCCAACAAAAAGGAAGCAATAGGCAGGGACTTGCTTGAGAGGACTTTGGTCCCATCCAGCTGCCTGAATGTGAGCTGAATGATTTGGAAATCTTGACTCTGTCATAGTATCATCTCCTTCTGCTGCAAATACCTAGAAGTTTTCATTTCTTTGACTGGCTGAAGTTATGTTTAATCATCAGTTCTTCTTTGTTGTCCCTCAAATATATTTTACAGAACCAACTAGTTTTAAGTAAATGCACTTTAATAATGTTCTCATACATGGTAGGTTTTACTTTAAAAAAAAAGAAAAGAATAAATATAAAGTGTATAAAGGAATTTTGTAGTTTCTCCCAACACGTATTACCTTAGGGATTTGTAATTGACACATATGTAGTGCCAAGGGGGAAATACTGCTGTAACACTATGAACACAAATGTCACAAGGTTATTACATATTCTTATTTTCATGTCTTTTGTATATTCAGGCAAGCAACTAACAGTACAATTACATTCACTGGTAATGCAGTAATCAGAACTCATATCTTTTCACTGTAGGCTCTTGGTGTTAATTGTTAGGACACTAGAAAAACATAACTATACTCTCTTACACCCGTTGAAATGATAAAACTCCAATGCTATAAAATCTGTTTTTCATGTATTCTGAAACCATACCATTCTTTGCCAGGTCCACATGCAGGTTTGTTTAAAGGCTTTGGATTCAGTTATTAGTTTTATATTATTATTTGTANTCATGATGATTTTTGTTATGATAATACATAGGAGCCAACTGCAAATGGAGCACTGTAAGACTAAATTCTATACGGACGTGGGCTTTTAGGCAGCCCCTGCTTTATTTAACATTGTCTGTCGATTCAACCCAGTAACTTCTCAGGTACTCTTACACCGTGTCTTAGAGTTTTTGAAAGGTTCCCTGTGACTGATTACATACACATCTTTAAATTAGATCCAAATGTCAGCATTTAGGCATAAAAATATTGTCCCTGCTCCACAAAAAAATATGCTTTGTCACAGATTATAGACATCAGAAAATAAATTATGGAAAAGACCTATGATATCATCATCTTTCCTTCCTCATGAGCACAGGGTTGTTCTTTACAGTATATGTCAGGCAGCTTTGCTCTTTCTAATTTAAATGACTCAGGCTTTCATCAGACGTTTTTACAGTCTATTCTTACTACAATAATATCTATCCAGATATTCAGCCTACTTTTTACTATGCTGTGTTTCATCTCAACATTTTGAATTGTTGCCTTTCTTTTTAATTACAGAATTCACATCTCTTTGTATTCTGTGTTTTGGGGAAGTGCAAAGAATTCTGGACTTAAGTAAACAGAAAATGTAATGGGTTTCAAGTGCATCTAGTTGAAACTTTCTCAATTACAGTGCTCAGCAGAACGCAAACATCTCCAACTCAAAACTATTTAGAACAAGAAATTAGCTATTTTGTAATAGTTTCTTTAAAATGAGCTTTCTCATTGTAACATTCTGTTTGAGGTTTTTTTCTGCACTTTGTGCACATCATCTTTTCAGAATATCATTTGAATAACAGTTTAATAACCATGATTACTCCTATAAAAGTATGACCGTTGTGTTTTGTTGGGGTTTCTTTCTATTAGGGCCTTTTTAATCGACTGGCTTAAAAAGCACTTCCTTTTTAACACTCACATACTCCACAGCATCCTACCTCTGACCTTGGTCTCACGGTGTCCTGGTTTTGCTCAGACAGAATCATAGACCAGCTATGAGCTGCAGGCCATCAGCGGTTTCAAGTCAGACAAGGCAGCTAACCTGAGCTGGCTCACAGATGTATCCTGTACCATAGAAGTCATGCTCAGTACAAAGGGAAAAGTTTGCTGAGATAGGAAAACCTCTTGCTCTTTGCCCTTCCTGCTCCTCTTCCTTCTCCTCAGAACTATTTTCCCATCTAGTGTCACTGCTGCATCTTTGCTGGGCTGAGGTATATGTATAACTTACACATATATTAAGCTATATGTGTAACTTTATATACTTTATATTGGCATTGGCTTAGCTATTTCATTTCAGCCTGTGGGTCTCCTCTCCCTTTCTCAGCCCCACTTCTCTGCTGGAGAGAGGGGTCATTGGATGATAGACCAGCTGCTATAGTTTAACCCCAAATACAGCCTAAATGTAGATGCATGCAATCACCTGCCCTTCAAAGCATTCTGCTTCATGCACCTACATGCCCTTCAGAAAAAGCCCAATTAACCCACCCTAATTAACAATAAGTTTTATCTAACTAATCTTATTAGACACCATAATCCTGATTAAAATGGCCAGGTGATCAACATCTAAGAGGATGAGTAAAAACATAGATCCAAAGAAATTTTGCATTTTTATTTGTCCTCAACTAACATTACCTAAAAAGAAACACAACAGTTTTTAGATAACTGTATCATTTTATACAACTTTAGTAGCATTTCAAATAAGCATTTTATGTATCAGAGTGACCTCAATTGTGCATATATATTAGGTTGGCTCCTATAAATTTGTGTGTAAATGTGTCTGAGGAGCAGGCATATATGTATATTCATACATACATATATGTAGGCTGTCTGTTGTGGTTTTGAGTTGTTTGGAATCTTGGAGAGAGAAATGTTGTTTGAAACACCAAATTGGTTGCGTATTTTGCACAGCTAGAAGAATCAAAGCTTGATGAGGACTGCATCCCATCTAACAACTGCTACACCCTATCCTCTTCGCCTCTTGCCACTTTGGCTCCACTTATTTTGGCATTGTGATCATGCACTTTCTACTCCACAGTGTGAGGCCCAGTGACACCCAGGACTATATTTGCTCCACTTCTGATAACAGTTCTATGCAATACTGTCTTCGCTGCTCAAAGCAAAAATGTGGCAGCAGCTTGCACAGAAATATCTTTAAGCTAGAGTTTACCAGTGTTTGCTAAGCAAATTTCAGTATGCTAAGCTTTCTTGCCTCTTCACAGTCTATGAAAGAACTTTATCTTCTCTTTTCTTGAGTACTCTCCTGTTCTAAGATACTTCAGAAGCCTTTCTGGCATCATGACAGATAATAACGGCAGCTATTTTGTGCTATAACCTTTATCTGTTATTTTTTTATTTGTTTCAGCAAGTACCGGCTTAAATCCATCACTGTCAGAACTCTACAGATAAAGCAGCAGACCCTCCAAGGTAAATCCATCCCTCAAGTTTAAGTGGCTGCTGTACCTGCTCTGGCTCAGCTCTGTGTTGATAACAGAATCCTAAGAAAATGCTCACGTATATATCTGTAACCCATCCCCACTGCTATACAGATATTTATTTCGGGGAGATCTTCTCATCATTTCCTTTAGTTTATCTCATTTCATGGTTCTCAGTTGTCAAAATCTGACAGAGAAAATGTATTTGCTTCCACTAGAAGAAATCATCATTTTGCTGTGCTCCACTATTGCAGACATCCACCAAACTCAAAACATATGCACTAGCAGCTGGCTTAAGCAATGTCCATGTAAAAGCAGCCAGACCCAGAACCTCAGAGGAATGTAGGTTCCTGAGCATCGTTGATACAAAACAAGGAACACTGGGGAGAACAACAAACACAATCTCTGAATGTGCAAGATTACCAGGCACAAGAAATTTAATCATGTTATTTAGGATGACATAGAAGTCAAAAGAAAGTTCAATAACACAACAGAGAGACAGATGAGAAACAGATTCACTGCCTACAAGTATCTGTGGTGATCTGGACACAACTAGGTCATACAGTCTCTAAAGCACTGGTTACTGGAAACTAGAAAAGTATACTGAAGAAAGGTTTTTCTAAATCTGTTCAGTTCCTCAGTGATTTGCTGCTCATTGTTGGAGAAGATACAGGAGCAAATGGCCTACTGATCTAATAAATATTGTAGATCCTGCAGTATCTTTCAAGACAAAAGCCCCAAGTGCCTTTGTCATCATGCAATATAGATCAGACCTCATGAACACCCTTCTCTGACAATGTGTCCTTCCAGACAGGTACGCGGTCTCTCAGCAGTTTTATTACTTGGCCCAAGAATGCATATGTACGTTCTTGGTCTTAATTTTAGACAATTGCTCCTGGCTGTAGTGTTTTGATGGAGTCATTTCACATGGCTCCTCGTGGGGTGAATTACAAATCTGTCACAGAGTATATTCCACTACAGCCATGAGGTGGATCAGAGAGGCTATGCAGCTGCTTCCCTCGCATGTGCTGCATAGCAGGAGCAGGGACATTCTCCTGCCTCCTTCCCAACATCCACCAGCAAATCTCTTCCTGGATTAAGTAAGTTCACTAAAAGGTTGTCTGTTATCTTTCTTTATTTCACAAGGTTATCTTTTTTTCCCCTATTTTTTCCCTTTTTTTTCTTTTTTTTTTTCTCCTTCTGAGTTCACTGTAATATCTTTTTTAGCCTATTGCATAAGACTCACTTTTCAGTTAGGGAAGAAGCAGCTAAGCCACACATAAAAGTGCTACAATTTCAAAATAGTTCAAGAAGAGAAACATGCTCAAAGAACTTTTAAAACGCTTCTGCCTTTAGTCAGTCACACAGCAAACCACAAAACCATTTCTAGAATCTCATATAGTATTTTCCAGGTTGTTCAAGTTGCTTTGCAAAGTGTCCATGAGGTCTGAAGGCATAAATTTGTAGGTTGTTTACTTTTAACGCCTGTGTTAGCTAGGAAACAGACACCCCTGCCTTTGTGCACTTCTCTCTGTCCATTGCCTTTCTGCTGCTGGATACCCCAGCACTGCCCCAAAGCTGGCTGGTTGAGACCAGTCTGCACCCAGAAGATACTTTGAGGTGATGAGGGCAGCCTGTGGTATGGAGTCCACAGGCACACTAGCAGTGTGCTCTTATCCCTCTATCTCACCCAGCAGCCAGCAGGTGAACAGAGGAGCGAGCAAGCATACAAAACAAAAGGCACACAGTCTGATAGTCAGGAAAACCAGAATTAATAGGGGTATGAGCAACACTTGCTTTTCTCTACCTACACTCCTGTTGTCCTGCACACACTGTAGACATCTCAACTAGGCAAGCAGTTTGTGCAAGTATACAAACACTTGTGGTTCAATGTCCCCTTCCTACAAAAATCACACTTCACCACAGATCCAGTTTTATGCTCAAACAGGGGAAAGCCCAGTTGCATAGGAGCTTGCTGGGAGCCTGGGACAGCTGAGGGGCCACACTCACCTCAGGATGGCTACCTGGCCACGCTGGTGGCCCCAGGCACAGACTCTCCCCGACACCAGCCAGCTACCAGTGTGGCTTCAGCTATCGGCTTGCACAGGACAGACTGGGCCTGCAAACATGTCATTGCCATCACTAATAGTTTCTGCCATGAAACCTGTTTTCTCAGCCAGCTGAGACAAGGGAAAGACATTTCTCTACCTGCTACTTCTCCAGAGAAGCTGTGCACTTTCACCTTTTGCTTAGCTAATGCCTATATTCACCCTGTTCCCAGGGTTTTTTCTTTACTTTAAGCCTGTCTAACCAAACTCAAAAACACTTCCCACTCTCTGAAGAAAATTCTGAACTGCGGCAATTTTGCCAGGAAAGATTTGTGCTTGTTTAACCTTTGAGGAGGCACACCTAGTGCAGGCTCCTCAGGGCAGAGAGAAAGCTCGGGGGAGGTTTACATGTCATCTATTGTGCCACAGAAAACACCAAACAATGCACAGTGCTGCAATGCACCCCCGGGCCAGGCAGCAAGGCCCCCTCCATGGCTTCTGCTCCCCATTCAGCTGAGTTTGCTTGAGGTACCCTCAGCACCTCCTGTCATCTGTTCTCATGTACCTATTCCTGCATTTCTACGTGTGTGATCTGTGAATCACCTTGGACCAACGTATCTGGAGGTTTCAGTGAAACTAGTAGAAGAAGTGTTCCTCCTTGTGCTTATTTTTCCCATGTATATATGCACAACATAGTGGCCAGACACTCCAAGCTAAAAAATCTGGAACAGCATTTGTACACTGCTGGCCTTGAGCTAACAAACCAGGCTTGCCTTTGAGTCAGAGAACAAATCGATCTAGTTTGTGCTTGTCCGTCATATGCAGAATAAACACATGGAGTTTTCAAGTAGTCCCACAGAGCTTCCACTTTCTCTTGCCAGTTAAAGTACTCTCATAGTTTAAGGCGACACTTTGACCCACTTGGATGGTTTTGTAATATCACAAAAGGTCTTCTGAAGTTAAAAAATTACTTTATAGAAAAGCCATTTGTCAGCAGCAAAATATGTTTTCTACATTTCTATTACACACATTCTAGACACCACAGTAAAAAATGAGCAGACTTTACAAAAGCCCTCCTGCAAACATCCACTTAAGCACTTAAAACCACATCAATTCTGTTTATAAATCTTTTTTTCTCTCTATTAATAACTGATCACTGTTGTTACAATATGATTATCAAGTGACCCAGCACCATGCTGCCATGGCCATTTGAAAGTACTTTGCTAGTCCCAGGACTGCTAGATAGGTGTGTGACCCTGCTCTGGCCTTCCAAGTGACCTCTACAATGTACTTCATCTTGGTGAATTTTCCTAAACTTTTCATTTCTTGTCTAGGTAGACTGGAAAATCTTGGGACCTCGAAATAGTTTCAGGCCGAGTTTCAGCCCTGCATGTCACCATAGGAGAATAGTGCTTGCTTGGCCCACCCAGTGCCATCATAATTTCACAATAATTACAGTACTTATTGTATGGGTAGAGGGGGAATCCATAAATCGGTCTTCTAAGTCAAAAAACTATCCTGGGAACACCAAAATGATAATAAATGCTGTTGTAGTAAAGAATCCTGCTGGGTTGTGGTTTGATGCATCTTCAGCAGCTACAGTGCTGTAAATCTTCAAAAGGATAACATTATTTTCTCAGTGTATTTGGCTTTCTTCCAAACCTGTCTCTGGTGCTGTGCCCTACTCAGACATTAACTCAATTCTGAAAGTGAATGCACTACATATATTGAGATAGACATTAAATGTATGCATCTTTGTTTAAGTTTCATTGGCACACGGTTAAATCGCTGCTCTTGTATAGTAATATCAAACCACAGACCAGTGAGCTCCAGTACTATTAATGCACTTGTCATCTTGCAAACCTGAAGTAAAGCTCATAATCTGTGATGAGCTATCAACAGGAGACCCAAGTATGCAAGGAATGCAGGACTAAACCCTTTGTGCCACAATTTGCAGTTTGATCATTACAAACACCTTTTTTTTCACTCCTCCTATCTGGGGCTTCAACATACCTTGGCAACGAAATGTGAAATATAGCTATCAAACACTTTAATGGATGCATACTTTCAATTATCGCAGACACTGAAAAGACAGAAGTCACAGAATCACAGAATGTTAGGAGTTAGAAGGGACCTCAAAAGATCATCTAGTCCAACCCCCCTGCCGCAGCAGTATTCCCTAGACTTGGTCACACAGAAGCATGTCCAGATGGGTTTTGAATCTCTCCAGAGAAGGAGACTCCACACCCTCTCTGTGCAGTCTGTTCCAGCACTCCAGCACCTGCACTGGGAAAAATTTTTTTCTTGTATTCACACGGGACCTCCTATGCTTCAGCCTACAGCCATTGTCCCTTGTTCTGTCACTGGGCTTCACTGAGAAGAGCCTGACTCCATCCTCCCGACACACACCCTTCACATATTTAAAAGGATAGATGGGGTGCCCCTTAGCCTCCTCTTCTCCAAGCTAGAGATCCAGCTCCTTCAGCCTTTTCCTCATGGGGAAGACGTTCCACCCCTTTCATCATCTTGGTCCCTCTGTGCTGGACTCTTTTCAAGACTCTTTTCTATCCTTCTTAAACTGAGGGGCCCAGAACTGCACACAAGATTCCAGATGAGGCCTCTCCAGGGTAGAGTAAAGGGGGAGAAGAACATCTCTTGACCTACTAACCACACCCCTTCTAATCCACCCCAGAATCCCTTTGGCCCTCCTGGCCACAAGAGCACACTGCTGCCTCATGGCCATCCTTCCATCTATCAGGACCCACAGGTACTGCTCTCCAACAGGTAAGTCCCCAAACTACCCTGATCCATGGAGTTGGTCTTTCCCAGATGCAAGACTCAACACTCAGCCTTGTTGAATTTCATTCAGTTTCTCCCTGCCCAACTCTCCAGCCTGTCTAAGTCAGGTTGAATGGCAGCACAACCTTCCTTGATTTCAGTAAGGTGTGTAATATGGAATGAATGAGATGATGACAGAGTGCACCGTCAACAAGTTTGGTGGAAACACTGGTGGAGTGGCTGATTGATTACAATTGATTACAGTCAGAGGAGCAGCTTTTAATGCAATGTTATGCAGCTGTGTAATTTACTTATCATTTACCTGTTTACAGCTGGACTACACTGGTTATTGCTAAAGCTACACAGGTAACAATCCGGAATGTGTCATTGCACTGTGTTTACTTTTGCTTGCACATGCTGGTGTTAATATATGGTAGAAAAATGATGAGCAGCTGAAAAGGTAAACTGGTCCCAGGTTGTAGTTGTAAATAGAAAAACTGCATTGGAGAATAACAAGACATGAATGGAAGTAGCATTAAGTTATTCTCCTGGCACTGTGTAAATTCTGATGCTCAGTTTTGTAATGACACCTGCCATTGCAATGTGAGCGTGTCAAAATTCTTTTGTTCATGTTACTATTTTTTTCCAGCAACCACTTTACCTTTCTTACGTATAAATTTGATTTATCACTGACTGTAGCCATGCCTTGACAATTGCCTTACTATGGTAGCCAGCTTCACTGAAGCATGCTACCTCCCCAGTCAGGTGGTGAGACGTCAGGGTAAGGGCTGTAAGCAATTTCTGGGTTTTCACAGGTCAGACAGGAGGGGCAGGTGTCCCAAGGACATGCACTTATCTGGCACAGAAACACTGTCTGAAACTGAAATCATTAGTAAGAACACAATGTAAACATATGGATGTGGGATTTAATCTTGTTATCGTCCTGTGATTTTTGCATTAAGAGGCAGAAAAAGATTCAAATAAGCAGAACCAGAAAGTGTGTGCTTCCATGATTTGGTGCAGAAAAAAATTTGAAGTGTAATCATTAATGAAGAACAAAGGAGATTTGCATTATATAATAATCCTATGACACAATAAGTAGATTCCTGTTGTTTCTACAGCAAAGCTAATTGGACTGGATGCTTTATATTTGCCCTTCATACAATAAAAATAGTACACAGAAGCAGAGAATGAACTAAGTTCTTTTTAAGCACTTCCTCTAAGAATTGACTTCTCACTCAAATTTCCTGTTTTCTGTTTAGTTGTGCCTGTTTGGATTTATTGTGCTGCCTGTGTCATCTCTGTGCCCCTTTGCAGAGTCTGGGTATAACCACTTCTGTGTCAGGTAGTGCTCTCAGAGCAGCTGACACTCCCTCACTAGTTTGTTTGTGTGTCCCAGGAAAACTGGTACAGCAAACACACAAAGCAGAATGGTGCAAATAGCCTTGAAAAGACATTCACGTATCCACCAGGTATTGCAATTCTGAATCCAGTACAAACATAAGACGACCTAGCTCTCCCAGCAAGCCGGTTGCAAGACTGAGATACCCAATGTATGCTTTCTAATTAGCTGGGAAACTGGCAGACACCTTTTCCTAATTCAGCTGCTGCAAGGAGTGACTTTCTCCCTTCACCTTTTAACTATACAGAGATATACAAGTCAGTCTGTTTTGGTTTTTTGATCCACTTTTCTTGATACTGTTTTCAACCCGCCTCTAATTTGCTATCTACCTTTAAACTAGTAACTTTCCTTATTTAACATAGAGCATTTTGGAGTCAAAAAGGCAAAAACACATGTTAAGCTTTTCCTGTATTTTATGAATGCAAATTTACTACCACAAAGTAGTAAGGCTCTCAAAGCTTACCATTCTTAGATGATTAGTCATGCTCTGAACCATTATTTGATATCTGGAATGGGACTTCATTAGTTTGCAGGCATTCTTAGTGCACTGCATAATGTCAGAGATTACTGGTTTCCCACAAATGAACTTTTCTTCCTCTGCTTATGAGGACTTGATAGAAAAACAATGTAAGTGTCTTAAGGTAAGAGCTGCTTCTGCTGGTTCAAAGAGCCAAGTGCTGATCCCACCCCACCATCTACTGGAACTCTGCAGAATCACAGTACTACTTTAGAAACTGCTCTTCAGGCTACTATCTGAAAGGCTGGAGTCTGGGGACAGTACTGAGAGGAAATATCACTACATACTCATCTTCAGTCTGCTGGACAGCTGCTGGTAAGTGCTATTTGGACACTGCAGTTACTGGGATGGGTGAACTTTTAGTCTGACCTGCAAGACTTTAGTTTTCCTTATGGTATCTTGTAAAACAAACAGGAACAGAATAATAAAAAATAAAATAAAAAATAAGCAGAAGTCTGCACATAAATTTCCCCTTTACAGTGTGATACCATGAATGTGACACACTTCAGCCCCAGCTTCCTGATGTTGTAGACAATGGTGTGTATCCAGGACAGACTCACCTGCACTTTGACTCTTCTGACTCAGCTGGTCTCCACACCCACCTCATCTGCTCTTCCACATGCATATCTGGCTCACCCTTTCCACCAGGCTTTTCAAACCAGCCTTTCAGCAAGCCAGAGGCACTGAATGTTGTTTTAGACTTGAAATTATCATGAGAAAATCTTTGAAAGATATTGAGAGAAAACTACAGTGAGAAGCTCCCCAACCCTTCTGAAGTGGGCACAACAGTCTAAGAAAAAAAAAAAACCAATTTGGTTTAGTTAATTACAAACATATTCATTTGGGAAAACAATACCCATAAAACCAGTCACTGTTTCACAGCTCTGCTTGAATTACAGAGTGGACTTTCAGACATGATTGGCTTGTTACTAAATTTGTCTCACAGGATGCTAGTGATATGTCAATAAATTGTACCGTGGGAGATGCCCTGATCCCACCCAAGTCAAGGGCAAAACGTCATATTGACTTAGCAGAGGATGCATTTGGCCTTATAAAGCAGGAAGAAGAGAAGAACTGATCCTCACTGTCTTACATTTCATGGAGAAACATCTAAGATGTAGCTGTGACTTTATTCTCTTCTTCATAGTCACTGCTTATGTCCTGCTGTTTTAAAAGAGATTTTGCTCATTTGAGTGAACCCTGTATCAGTCCCCACCAGAAAACACAGACGGATCCTTCTCCACACACAGCCAAGCTTGGTGCCAACACTCCAGCATTTAGGAGGGAGCTCCAAATCCAGCCAGGGCTTAGTTTACATACAGCACAGTACTTTAAAAAAACCTATAATAAAATTATTATTAGCGGCTCTCATCAGGAAATGAAAGTGAATGTTGATGGTATCCCTGTTTTAATTTCAACTTCCATTCACTAGGTTACATGCTTACCAATACAGAATGTGTAAACATTCAGGTTTGTGATAAACAAGCAAAGAAAGCAGGGAAACGCGTCATTCCTGGAGCTGCCGCCTCTGGAGTGCTGGCCGCTGGCAGTGCTTCTTAACAGATGGGGGCACTGCTGCTTCAGGTGCTTTGCAAAGGCAGATGATCATTCTTCCTCAAAAGCACTAATTGTGTTAGGATGAAAATGGATGCAGAACCCTTGCCCATTTGCCAGTGTTCTCTGCAGTGGCAGCAGAAGAGCAGACACGTTAGCTGAGTCTACACCCACGATGGCAACACAGCACAGAGCAGATGCTGTCAGCTGTAAGCACCAATTATCTCCTAGACTCCACAAAGCCCGTCTTCAGCTCTGCTTTGCACCCCAGTAAATAACAGTTACAAAGCATCTAAATATATGTTTGACTACTCTCTTTTGTCTTACCACAACTTTTGCATTCATCTAATGAACAACAGTTAAAAGGAGGAGAGTTAACTACCCTACAGACAGCCAAATGCTGATACACAGGCAAATGTTGGCAAACAAACACCAAAAAAAAGCTGCGGGTTTCTGCTAGTCTCTTTTCATCACATGTCCATACCAGGTCTTTCTTTCAGTTAAAAAAAAAAATCAACTACCACTGACATCGTAGAAAATCATGTTACCAGTTTGGCAGACACCAGATTTGGTGACATCCACTGTGAGCTATTATACCTGCTGCACTATGCTGCAACATGCCATGGTAAAGTGCCTTCAGTTATTACCCTTTCATTAAACATTGTACTTTAACAAACTGTAATTAAGCAGTACTACACCAAAGTAGAAATCACTTGCTAATTTGTGTTCTCTATGCAGGAGTTAAATCAGGAAACGGGTAAACCTTGAAAAGCATCACTGCACAAACCATGCTCAGGCAGGTACTGGGAGCACAGCGGCGCAGGCAGCCTACCCGTAGGGCGCCGTTGCGGGGATCACAACCAGGGTGCCCGCAGCGGCCTCCACGGGCAGGTCTGCACATGCTCCGTTCAACAGCGAAGGCACACTCATCGCTCAGGCTTGTGTGCCTGCGGGCAGCGGTCGGCTGCTGGGTCTGGATGAGCTGCAGAAGCATCCCTCAGAGCCGCTCGCAGGCAGTTTCACACGCTGAAGCAGAGAATGTTTTTCAGAAGCTCAGTTAAGCTTCCAGAGATGTCATTTTAAGAGGGTCAATAACAAACAGAATATATTGTTCCTATCCGTCTAGTAATAATGTCCTTGACTTGACAACAACCTGCAGCCGTAAAGCAAGTGTAATTCTCTGACAAGAAGACTGGCGACAGCTATCATTGCATTGTTTACTGTAATATATGGGATTCTTCCCTGAAAACCCTGGAGGTGGCATTTGTCTAGTCTGGTTGTAAATAATGAGATAGACCACAATGGATTTCAGTTCCTCATCAGTGTTTGATCAACATAAAGGTAAGTCACCTGCTAACTAATTTCAAAATCCTCTGGTCCTCCTATTGCCTTCCATGCAAAAGTACTACAATTACTTAACAGAATGAATAACAAGAATTTTTTGGAAAAAAATCAGGTCTCATAGAGATTTATTCTGGTTACACATGAAGGAATCTTTTCCACCAGTTTTAGACGTGGATATTTCACCCTATTGCTGTGGTGATTTTTAAAACTAAAATTTTTCAGCAGAATAGCAACACCATCTGATTTCTCTTGTGCTTAGCACTGAGAGATGTATGTATATATTTATGGTTTAGATTATATATAGTACTCTTATGCAGTTGTATAAAAAAATTCACAATATTAGAAGAGCAGTTTAAAATGGAGTGAAAACTTATGAAAAGCCAATTTTCCTAAGTCTACTAGTTGTAGACATTAAAAGGACTAGATGCTGACAAGTGATAGACTTTGCTCCAGCACATATTAGCAATATAGGTAAACACTGCTATAACTGTAAATTTAAGATATCTTTAGAAGCCCCAACATGGAGATTTTCTAAATTGTAAGGTTGCTATGGAAATACAAATATCTGTTGTCTGTTTTTAAGTTAAATGCTTCAGTTTCATGTCGTCTTTTGCCAATACAAGCTTTTATGTCTTAATGCTTAACCCACTGTAAGAAATGTATTGGCATTCCTTTCTGTATCCACAGCAGGAAGCTGTCATTTTTTGTCATCTGTGTTGCAACAAATTTCTCTTCAAGTCAGTTTGCCAAATAATTTGTGCACAGTGACCACAGTTCCCAGTGCACACCTAAAAAATGTCCAAGCTGACATGGTCATGCAGGCCCCACAACAAAGACACTGACTGTAGAAAAAAAGATGAAGGCCAGGAGTAAAACATACATTTCAGTACATTTGGGGTGGTCAGGTCTTTTGTGCTTGCCTATGCTTCTTTGGTGAACCCATAGTCAATAACACTCCATTTAAAGTAGCAGACTTATGGCCACCATTTAGCCATAGCAGCACTCAAAGCTTGAAGCAAGCCTTGAAAGTACTGGTGTAAACTATCCCAGCTGGACCCCCACCATGAGCAGAAGGGGAAGAGTGGGAAGCTATTAAGCAAAACAGACTGACAAAAGACAAAATAATACTACCAGCAAGGATGAAGGAGCAAGGAAGGTGCAATGGGAGAAGAGGGATCTGTACTGCAGGAGCAGAGACACATGTTCCTAGGTCATATTTGAATGACATAAGAAACATTTTCTCCAAAAGGACAGAGGTGTGGGACTGACTGAGCTCCTACAGCTCTGAATAGCCATTCTCAAGCTCTCCTTCTGCAGGCACTACGAGTATGCTGTGCCACATGCCAACCCAACAGTGCTCAGACTGGGAAGAGGGGAAACCCTGTACACTCTGTGCCGTGGGATGGCTGCCAGTGGGTCAATGGAAGTGGTGCAACGAATGAGGCTGGAGTATGACCAGATCTGAAGAAAGAGAAGTCCCCCTCTACACACTGACCCATCCTTACTATTACTCTGTCCAGTATAATCTCTAGACCCATGTCACACTCCCTTCACACCACCTCCCCAGCAAGAAGGCCACCTCCAGATAAATTCATCATATCCTCTCCACCACCACTGCAGGGATGTTGGGTCATTTAAAGATTTGTGACTTACTCTTTGCCTTCCCTGCTAGCAGCGTGGGAGGTGGATGATGAGTAGAAGCAGACAACATGCAGCAAGGGGAAGGAGAATATCTTTCATCAAGCAATTTATAACAATAGAAAAATATAGACTAGCTTTCAAACACCAGATCAATATCTGTTTGTCCAATAAAATAAACCAATCCTCCTTACAATCTCTTTCTCCACTACACACATCAGAAAACTATCACAGCTACAGGTAGAAAAAACAGCATTCCAGACTTGAAAAAACATGCTGTCTCTTTGCAACACTTCCTATGGAACTGCTCATTATCTCACAATACTTATTAACAGTAACAGCACTAGCAGGTGGGACTTAAAGAAGCTGAGCAAAATTAGAAACCCCTTCCCTCCTAATGCTGCTTGGTGCCATTTAAATGTGCTGTATCTGGATTCAAATATGTACCATTTATAAAGAGAAGCTAGACAAAGGCTTTGACTGGTACATTCAGGAGGGTAGAATCTAGATCTTTAAGGTCCCTTCCAACTCTGACAATTCTATGATTCTGTGATTCACAGTCAGGTACACACAGGGATTATTACTGTTTTAACCAATCAGTAAATCCATAATATTAGAGAGTGAGTTACAATTTCAGAAAAAGGCACTTATCTACCTCCTCTTGACCCTTGACACTGACATGATGAAATCAAATAAACTGCCTAGTATTGTGTCCTGCCAATAAGCTGTGGGAAATCACACAAGGCTTTTCATTACCTGTGGGGAAAAGAGGGTTTATAGGAAAGAGAAGGTAAATTACATACAAAAATATTTCTTCTTCACCATGAACACAAATTATCCTGTTATACAACCTTCAGTTTTAGTGATTTAGTGATCACTAGTGGTTTAGCAGTGTCTGAATCAGTCATTGTCAAGACCACATACACAATGCTGCAGCAAATTTATTCAGACCTTCAAAATCTAATGCAGGAGAATGCATGCACTTACGTACATCTAACATGCTGTGTAAAACACCACATCAGAAGACATCACAAATCATGTAAAACATGCATTCTTCATAGGAGAGGCAGAGGTTAATGTCAAAAACTGTGTTAATTTAATTACTTTAAATTATTCTGCATTGATCATTCTGCATGCTTCTTTATGTACAACCTTTTCCAACCAAGATGAAATTATTTTAAAGAAATTAAACACTTTAAAAACACAGCAGCTACTTTCAAATAGATTAGCTTTTAACTTTGATTCCTTCTAATGATTTTAGCCACTAAATAAGATGTCAAAACTGTATTTCATTTGGTCTTTGCTCACTAAGATTCTTCCAGACCTTTCTACGCCGCTGTTGTGCCAGCCTGCAGTTTCTCTTTACCCTTACTCCTTGAGCAGGCTCTCCGTTGGATCTTCTGCCTTCTTGAAGCTTCTTTTCACCAGTAGCACAGCAATTTTCCAAAATGAAATAAAATATATCTGAAACAGCACCAGTACTCAGCAGCGTTACAGAATTGCAAGATAATAAATGAGGTAACATTAATGCATTTGAAGGTGGAGGGTCAGGCATTTGATTATTTGCAATCCCTTTCTCCCACATAGTTCTAGTGCCACAGCCACAGCCAACCTCACCAGCAGGGTAAGCTCACAGAGGGGGACACAAGCACTTAGTACCCCACTGCTGCCTTCTCCAAAATGCCCACTCTCTGAACCATTCCTCTTCTTCCCAGGAAGGTGTCTGCAAAAGCAAATGGCCTACAAGCTTTCTGCCCCACATTGCTTGATAGGGTAAGCTGGGGGAAGGTGAAGTGGGAGGTCTTGTGTCACATGGAGCCTAGTGCATCCAGCATAAATGGCATCTAAGCCCTCCTGGCACTTCCTGTTCCCTGACATATGAAGCATAAGACCACCATGCATCTGTCTTTCTTCCCACCCCCCAGCCAAAGTCACGCAGTCATGTGAAAGACACCCCATTTGAAATCATGTCACTCTACAGAAATGGAATTAGTATCAGCTTACTTCATATCAAATGCACAGTATGTATGCTCATAAATTCTTCATGGCCCAGTCTCCCTTACCAGCAGGGTGACAGCCTACTCCACTTGCCTCTCCTTGCTGTGACAGCTAGGACTCATGGACAGGAAAGTGTGAATCATGGATGTGGTTTCATGCCACCATCCCTTAAGAAGAGTTTGGCCCGTGTTCTGTAAGAGCAGGTATGGGGAAAGCTTCTCCATCCATCCATTCATCTATCCATTCATCCATCTATCCATTCATCCATCTATCCATTCATCCATCTAGAGTTTTGCTCCCTCCCTTCACACAGGGGGGTAATTGCTCTGAGGAAAGCAGATTCAGCCCAGCACAAGCAAAAGCACAGGGGAGAAGGTTCCAGATCCTTTTGTTAGATGGAAAAAAGGCAGAGGGAGCCAGGGACCCACATGCACATGTGCATCTATGGCCTCATCTTCCTGACATCTTGCCCTCTGGCTAAGCAACTGCTCTTCTTGGGAGACGGAGAGTTTCCTTTTGTGTCTGCATTGGTCTGCTCCTGATTAACAGCAAGAAAATATAACAGTACTTACAAGACTAAACTGCAGAAAGTACAAAATTTACATGTGTAATGTACAAAAGGAGGTGAGGGCACTCACCATTGTCTCAGTGTATCTAATGGTTTCTTTCCCAATGCCAGCAGCATTTTCTCTGTACTGTTCCCATATGCAGCTGTGAAAAGGAGCTGTCTTGGTGCTTTTGGATAGCACCTTCTGTGTAGGTTTAGAGACACACACAATGAATATCTGCCTTGTCTCCTTGCCCTCCACTTAGACCACAATAAAAGAATCATTAAGGTTGGAAGAGACCTCTAAAATCATACTTAGTCTCATTGCAGATGATGCTAAGATGGAAGGTACTGTTGACTCCAATGAAGGCAGAGAGACACTGCAGAGAGATCTAAACAGGTTAGAGGACTGGGCAGTCACAAATCATATGAAGTTTAACAAGGGCAAGTGCTGGGTTCTGCACTTGGGTAGGGGCAATCTGAAAACAACCTATAGACTGGGGAATGAGAAACTGGAAAGCAGCACTGCAGAGAGGGATCTAGGAGTTTTAACAGATACTAAGTTAAATATGAGTCAGCAGTGTGCGTTAGTAGCCAAAAGGGCCAACCTGGTCCTAGGGTACATCAAGCACTCCATTGCTAGCCAATTGAGAGATGTGAAAGTCCCACTTCATTTGGCATTGCTGCGGCCTCACCTGGAGCATTGTGTGCAGTTTTGGGCACCACAATACAAGAGGGACATGAAGCTGTTAGAGAACATCCTCAGGAGAGCCACAAAGATGGTGAAGGGCTTGGGGGAGAAGTCATATGAGGAAAGGCTGAAATCACTTGATCTGTTCAGCTTGCAGGAGACTGAGGGGGGACCTCATTGCGGTTTATAACTTACTCACCAGAAAAAGAGGAGTGGGTGCTGACCTCTTCTCTCTGGTGACCAGCAACAGGATCCAGGGGAATAGCATGAAGCTGTGCTGGGAGAAATTCAGGTTGGATGTTAGGAAGAGGTTCTTTACGCAGAGTGATAGAGCATTGGAACAGGCTCCTCAGGGAGGCAGACGTGGCACCAACTCTCATGGACATGCTCTTAGACACATGGTGTGACTTTGGGGTTGTCCTGTGCCTAAATAGATGTTGGACTCGATGATCCTTGTGGGTCGCTTCCAAATCGAGATATTCTGTGATTCTGATTCTGTGATAATCAAGTCCAACCGTCAACCTATCACCACCATATTCCTAACTACCACACCTACATGTTATCTAAACACCTCCAGGGACAGTGACTCCACCACTTCCCTGGGCAACCTGCTCCAATGCTGAACAGCTCTTTCAGTGAAGGAATTTTTCCTAATATCCAGTCTAATAACCTCCCCAACCACAACTCATTTTGAGTAAGGGATTAGCTCAGACCTCAGCCTGTTATTAACATGACTTTGTAGAGTTCACTGATCATGAGAACAGTCTGCATATCTGGCTTGATAAGGAAATCTGATTAATGGGCTCTGTAGTAAAGTCACTTATTTTTTCGTGTACTGGTCACTGATGATGACTCTCCAGAGACAATGACTCTTAGTCTCTCCTGATCTCTCAATCACACAGGTCAAAACTTTTCAGCCAAATGAAGAGTTACTTCAGCAACAGACTCCGCAATAGAATAGCAATCAAGTTAACATTTTTAATTTACACATTTTATCTAATGTGTGTTTTAGAAGACCATCTAGAATAAAGTAAATACATAGTTATCTTCATTTTAGTAGTCATGAAGAGGGAACATGTGCATTGCTTAAGGCAGATTTAGCATCACCTTTGTAGTTTTACCTAGCCCAAAACCAGAGCACCAGCTTTGACAGACTAATGTTTCTCAGGGTAAGAGCTGATTGCATTTCCATGGCAGACAAGTTTTGAAGTTGAGAGTGATGTTTGCATCCCTGGGAGAGAAGGTCACATGTGGGGAATTACAATGGGCTGTAAACCCTAGCACGAAGCTCTTGTGGGTTCAGCTGTGACAACATCTGACCACAATGTTAATTGTGTGGTTAATGCTTTTAAATTATCTTTAAAGATCTTTTACTGCTCAAAAAGATAAATGACATTGTTTAAAATAAAACTTATATTACTGTGTTAATAATAAAGTATTATTTGACTATGAAAAAGAATTTTTACAAACTTTCCAAATTCTCTTTAAACCACTTTCCTTTTTTTCTGTACAGCTTACACAATCGTGCTATCTCCAGAAGACACAACAGTAAGGATAAGTCACTGGTCACTTAATAAGTCTTCCCTTTGATCAGCTCTTTAGTGTGATTTGGGCATTAGTTTTATTTTCTCTGCTAACAGGGTACTGCAGTGGCTGGACAAATGTTACACTCTCTAGTTCTGACCCTCAGTCAGAGAGAACAGGACAGCTCACTGCATTTGTACTCCTTTTAAGTAAATGGCCATCCAAAAGTCTTTTAAAATTAAATATGAGGCTGTGGTCAACCAACAAAACATACCTAGAGCATTTTGTCATTACATCAGATTTGACCCTGCACTAAAAAATCTACTGTTTTGACTCCTGGAGTTAACAGGTTTATAATCCACTTCAAGCCAAAGGAGGCGTAGGCATGTGGAGCATGGGATGACCAGTCTGGAAGGAAGTTACAAGCAAAGAAGCAAAGACTGAATCATTGCATTAATTTCTCTAGGAACAGAAATCTTGACTAGTGTTCAGAAACAGCTCTTGCAAGGCATCTGCTTTAAATAACACCTCACACTGTAACTACTAAACAAAATAAACCTCATAAACCTCTCCTGGATTCCAAGCAAAAGTACACCTTTCTTCTTTTTAGGAAGTATTAGCACAGACCATTGCTGCCAGAAATTCACTCTCGTCCTCTTGAGCCTGCAGGGAAAGGAAGTGAAAAGCCTCAGCCTTCTGACTGGTGCAATGATAACACTGAAACTGAAAATACCCGTGTCCTAATTTCATCTTATCTTACAAAATTGTAGACAGCAATATTATGATCCAGTTCAGTTATTACTGATCTCTTATAAAGGATGGAAGATTTCTGGAAGAAGTTAGGATGAAAAACAAGTTTCAGATCACAAAAAAACCCCAAACCCATAGTGTTGTTTAGATAACACTTTGTTCCACTTTGAGTTATACAGTCATAAAAATTCAGTGAAATGAGTGTCATTATTTTCTCTATTACATTTGTACTTGCTCCCCACTTACTCACAGACATACTCTTCCCTTGCAGGTGATGCAGCAGAAGAGATTGACTTGACTGTGGTTTATCAAGCAGCAGCTAATGGTGATGTGAACACACTAACTGCAGTGATTCGAGAAGATCCCTCCATCCTGGAGTGCTGCGACAGTGAGGGTAAATGAAGGCTGTGCTTGTTCTCAGAGTATTAGTTGCTTCAACTTGCAATTAATTTTTCCATTTTTTACCCTGATTCTTCTGTTCAGCAAATTGTATTTCGTAGCAGAATATAGGAAATATGAGTTATTATTTGGAGCATCCACTGGAAATGCTCAGGTTGGGCACCTATTTTCCCCTGCAGTTGAGAGATTTTTTTAAAGGATACAAATAAATTTCTTTGCTATAGTTGGACAACATTTTATTGTTAATTTATTTTAACTTCTTCAGGGAGATGCTGAGAATTTATTGTCATTCCATGGAACAAAAAATAATATTTTTTTATCAAAGACAGAGGCTATATATCCTGCGCTTCTCTAGAGTAGAGGATTCCAGTCTTTTCCTGTTAAAAATTAAGTGTAGAGACACAGTTTGAATGGTTTTGTCATGTAACTGTTTGCCAAAAGGTTGGTTGCAACAATGTGCAACAATCCAAACAATCTGTTTTATCTGTGAAACCGTGCTCCTTTTCATTTTGTGTTCAGGTTATTATTTAATGTTATTACAAACTGATGTTTACTGGTTGGGTTTTATATATGCATCTATTTCCCTCTGACTGAATTAGAGTCACAGGTCTCTGAAGGCTTCTCTTAAGGAAGACTTTGTTTATTCCAGAGTATTTTTCTATTGCAGTTTCTTTTAAAGGGTTCATATGAACCCTGTCTAGTCTAATCTTTACCAGCTTTTACCAAGTTACCAATTTTGCCTACACTTTAGACATCCTAACAGTTATCTTTAAAACATCTGTTGGTCAGTAGGGAAAACACTTAATCAAGCTAAAATGCTCTCAGTTCTGATCAGCAAATGGAAGCATTTCAGCTCCAGAATAAACTTGTTTACTAGGTTGTACATACAAATGTAACTAAAGACTAGTCTTGGAAGACAAAACTTATGGCTCATATCCTGCACATACATTAGAGTCTGCATAACCTTAGGTTGAGTAGTGTGCGTTTGCTCAGCAAACTCATCAAATTCAGTAAGAATAAGTATTCTTCAATTGTATCTGAGGTTTCTAGCAGTCTTAGAGTTTCCAATAGTCATATTTGTTCCCAGCCTAGTAATTTTAAATTGCTTTGTTAGGTTCTTCAGGAAAATCTCTTGCTGTTATTCAGCAGCTGATAGAATGGAAGAGGAAGCAATTAAACGATTCCATAATACTTCATGATGAAATCTGAATACTAGGTTTGAATGTAGATTTCAGGGGCTTCCCAGCATATAAATTGTTTGTAGAATATAAAATAATTTCTTATGACAACACAAAATTATTCTAGAGAAAATTATTCTACAGCAAGTACAGTCTTTAAAATAAATTGTCTACACAAAGACAGATACCTTTATGTGGGACAGGGCTTGGTTTCACAGATCTTTTGAATACAGAGACAAAACAAAGCTAGCTTTTGAGAAAATTAGCTAAGTACCATATCTGAATAATATCAGCCACCAAAATGGTGTATGAAGCCAACAGTTTATAGTGGAAGCTTGTCAACAGAAAAACATTTTTCCCTCCAGAAGGAGAGTTAATAAGGCCAGGCTTTTCCTAATGAAATCATGCTCTTTTTAAAATTAGTGTTCAGTAACTGGCATAGCAGTTACCTCCTGCCTACAAAAGCTAAGTGCAACTGTTGGACTGTTGACCAGTGCCAACATTAGCAAATAAGGAAATTTCTCTATCTTATGGCTCTGACAGAATAAAAATTGTGAAAGAACTTTTGACTTTCTTCCCCAGGTTGCACACCTTTGATGCATGCTGTGTCAGGACGCCAGGTAGATACAGTGAAGCTTCTGTTGAAGATGGGAGCCAATATTAACACTCAAGATGCTTGTGGACGAACCAGTTTATCTCTGGCAACTTATCTGGTACCAAGACTTGGGGGAAAAGGATGGAAATATAGATGGAGTGAAGGGAGTAAACGTGCAGATCAGATAAGATTTCTGTTTATACTACAGAAAATAAAAAAGTACATAACATTTGATTCTAGACAACAGTGAAATTTTAACCTTTACTGTAATGTAAACCCAGGAGCAATGATTATTAAGAAAGGATCAGGGCTCCTGTCAGAGTGTTCTTTCTCTTTCAGGATGTAAGATCAGTGCATGCTACAGGGATCTCATTAGATCTAGGGTCTTCTGTGGTGTTTCAAGAAAGCCACTTTTTTCTGTGCAATGGAAAGTCCCCTCTTGTTCTTAGAAAGCAGATTAACTTCTCCCTTCTTACTGTCAGATTGAGGCTTTTATGGTCAAGAAAGGGCATTTCTACCCCAGGCATGTTTTCCTGCACGCCACTTGAACAAGGCATTGCTTTCTTTCACTGCAGTGCTGAACTATGAATAGACAAGTTGAGAACTCAAGTTTAAGGTGCTGCAGGTGAGAATGCAGAGACTTAGATCGTAAGGAATCCAATCCTCCAATCAAACCATATATTATTGATAGTAGGGTCAGACATCCCACAAGAAGTCTTGAAAGGGAGATGCAGTGTGTTCTGTCTGAAGCACAGAAGGATGGCCCTCTTCTCCTTAGTCTTCTGCTCCTCACTGGAAAAAATTCAGGGAGGATGGGGACCAAGTTAACTGGATAGAAATGTTCACCATGGGCTTCCATTATTAGTTGAACAGAAAGGAGGAAGGAATGTTCACCCTTGCTGCATAGTATGAGTTATGGTTGGATGACTGCCAGTTTGTTGAAACAGATAGTGTGGCAGCCTCATTAAATCATATCCCTTGAATACAGATTCTTCCTGCAAATTCAGGAAAATCAATGTTGTTGCTCAGCTATGCAATATTCAGGTCAGAGCAAGTGTAGAAAATAGCAAAAACAAGTCTCATTCAGTGCAAGGAGCATGCCCCACTTACTTGAGAATAAACTTTTCCTCTGACAGCTATTTTCAGAAAACCCTGCTATTAGTGTCATGCTCCTTTTTTCCTTCCTCTTTTCCCAGAGGGGAAAAGCTATTCTTTGCTTAAAAAAAAAAAAAAGAATAAATAAAAATACTGGAAAAGGTTAAAACCACCCAGGCTTTGAAGATGGCTGTGACGTCTGTCCAGAGAGTTGAATTCAGCAGACCTTCACAGCCACAGTCACATGCAGAATTCAGTGGTCTTGTACTTCCACTGGGAGATGCAAGAGGGATGTTCTGATTCCATCATTCTGCATATTTTCTCTTTAAATGGTAGTAATGCCTATTTAACATAGCTCATACAGGAGGGAATGGTCTTTCTCAATTGCCTGCAGAGGACAAACAAAACACTTAAACATATGCTTGATTTCCCAGGGACTTAAGTATACATTGAAAAATTTATGTAATCACAACCAGATTGTTTACTTGCTTTTTTGTTGAGGTGATCGGTAGAAGGTTTTAGTCCATCTGTTTTGGTGCCATTTTCAGTCTAACATTGACACTAATTCAAACTTCTGCAACCGTGTTTGTAAGATTAAACTCCAAGGCTTTATACTATTGATTTGTCATCCCTGCTAAAATCTCATAAAGGAAATGAGATTAGGTGTTCATGTTCTTGGTCTAATCTAGCACAATTAAATCAACATGCAGGAATATGTGCAGCATTTGCTAGTGCTACAGGAACTAGCAGGTTTTTAATCACTGATTACTTACTAGTACTTGCCACAGATGCAGAAAAAACAACATACATGTAAGGAAAACGCCTTCCTACAGAAATGAATGACCAAGCCGGCCTGAGCCTTGGAAGCCTTGAAAAGGAAGTGGAACTGCTCTCAGTGCTGAGAAACCTCTTTGGGGGAAACAAAAAACCAGTTCCTCTGCTGGCAGAAACAGATGCCAGAACCACCAAGTAAAGATATGGTCTTATGCGTTTAACTTTCCTCTTTGACACAGACTAATTTCTTTTTTAGGGCTGGCTGGAAGGCTGTGTCAGCCTGCTCAGAAACGGGGCTAAGCAAAACATACCTGACAAAAATGGGAGGTTGCCACTACATGCTGCTACTGCAGAGCCTGATGTGAGGTATGTCCTAAGGTCCAACAGTGTTTGCTGCCTAGATCTTAACAGGTAGTCCACAACACAAGCTACCCAGCCCAAAGTGGAGCCCCGTCAGGAAGGTTGGATGTGGTGCACTTGTGACTTGCTCCATTGTTTAATGGTTATCATAAAGGGGGTAGAGAGGAGGAACAGTATTGTACAACACTTGTGTAACAGAGAGACACGGCCAAGCAAGCTGAGAGCCTGGTTTAAGATCACAACAGCAGGAGGGAAAAAAAAACTATAATACAGGCTGAAACCCTGGTTTTCCCCTGACCAATTCACCTTTCTGCCACCTTTCCACAAGAATTACTGTGAGGAGCTCCTTCTTTGGACTTCTCCTTCAAGTAATATGGCAAATGTGAGAAACGTTTTCCACATTGTAACCACTCTGAGAGTCCCTCCTATAAATGGCAAGCTGAGGTTTGGTGGACTGTCTCATTTTTAACTATTTTTACTGAAGGTAGAATAACAACTCTACAGAGCTGTTCTCACAAGAAGGCTTAAGAAAGATCCTCCTTGTCTCATTCTAGCCTTTGATAGAATTTGATAGGAAGGTTTTAACAAATTTTGATATGTGCATCTGAACAAATTCACTTTGAAAACTCTCCTCAGTGAACCATGTCTGGAGGAATAAAAATACTTTAGACATAGCTAGAACATTCAGTGCATGCAAAATGTTCATGTGACTTAACCATTGAGTCCATGGTTTTGCTGCTGTCACCATATCAGACCAGCCCAGAAGACATGCCTGGAACACTGAGGTGAAGGCTTTTCCATTACATTCTCACCTTCTTGCATCTCACGTCATTGTCAAAAGAGTATATTCAGTGCCAGCTATTAAATGCTTTTTCAACATAGTTTGCAAGCTGGCAGCCCAATGCTACAACCCCATGTGCTAAGGCAGCACTTACACCACATGAAAAAACATATATCTGCCAATTTATGTTTTGATTGGATAATTGATTTATGTGCTTCCATGCATTTCACAGAGCTTAAAAGGAAATGTGGAAACAGAATCTATGGTAAATTCCTGATCTGCCTTTAATTAGGAGTAGATATCAGAGAAATCTCAGCTGTGTGGCTGAATATCTACATATTTGAGTGATAGAACTTATGTTGTCATAATGTTGTCCCAAAAAAAGGGGTCCTTTATCCAGTGTGCAGAGACAAATTGACTCACAGAGTAGTGATATCACTTGCTTTATTCCAGTTCTGTACAGAAAAGGGTGCCAGGTAATAATTCGCAAAGCCAGCACACTGTTAGCTCAAACAGCAACAGTTTATATACATTGCAGATAACAAATAAACTGTATGTGATTGGTTACATGGTTCTACATCACATAGATCTTTCTAAACATGCTCCATCAATTACCTAATTCATTATGCTCTTACCTAATATTATATTAAGGTGGTCCTACATTTGCATTTAAATTCTCCTCCTAGAGGTGTGGGGTTAAGCATTAAAATCACCACAGGTTATATAAGGGACAGCTTGATCTTTGTCCAAATCTGTTTCTGATTTCTGTAAAGCAGCCATAACGATGCATTATGTACAAAAGTTGACAGAATCTTACTACCTTCAGATACTGCTCTTAATTACTGTGTTTTCTTTCTTATTATTTTAACCGCTGAGGGCCTTCCATTCTTGTTATCCTGGTTTCAGACCAGTTCATTTTAAGATTATTCAGTCTACAAGTTTTTAACTCTATCCTTCCAATATCAATAATAGTCTAAGGATATAAGCAACCCAAAGTGTATTGTTGTTAGAGGTTTTACACCCAAAGATTGAGATTTCTTTCACATACACTGGTTTCTTTGATTATATCTGAGATTAAAATACAGAGCCATGTATCAAATAATAAAACTATATGATAAATGGGATTTACAAGCATATTGTGGTTATCTCACTTTCTTTCTGCTCACTAGTCCAACTTTACCCAGACCAGGTATCAGATGCTGAATTTCTGAGATTCTGAGTTGTGCAAAATGACCCAAACTGTCTCTTCCCTTCTACAAATTTTCACCAAACTAATTATAGTAATCCTAACGTGTAACCCTTTTCAGAGTTCCTATAGTATGACTCCATTATGCCATTGGTTGTGTGATTTAGAAAAGGGAGTGTAATATCCTTTTTCTACAAGTATTTATATCTGTATACAAATGATTTGAAGTGTCAGCAAAACACTGGGATCTGCCCAGTCTTCACCAGTTAGGGGACATTCTAGTTAAAAACAAACAAACAAAATATTTCTGGTACATGAAGATTATGTTAGCAATGGATAAGCTTTTCGCCTGCAGAATTTCCCAGATTATCTTTAAGCAAACGTAAACATCTTTCCTTTGAATAATTTACATTATCTAGTTGATTATTTAGTTGATTATTACTGGGGGTGGGGGGGAAATAGAATTTTTATACAACATTCTTAACTTGATCTGATGCACAGACTGAGCACAGTTCAACCCACAAAAACGTACTGGAAGTTGAAGGTTGTGCTGATGACAAATGGCAAAAGATTTTTATTCAGTCTCCTGTGAGTGGGAATAAGTGCATGATTGTATAAATTTATCTGTGCATAATCTATATACTTGATAGAGTTCCCTCCTTGACACTTCATGTTTTAATTTCCTTGCAAAACAGCACATCTTCTAAAAGTCCTTAATTTGAAGGTTGCTCGCAAATTCACACCTTCAGATGAGGCACAGATTTGCACTATGATCTTATCTAGGGATCTACTAAGGGTATATCTTTCCTTCTGCTAGACTCATGAGACTGGATATCCACGGTAGGTTCTACACTATTTGGCTTTGTTACAGCCTGTGACAAGATGGTTCTTTTAAGTTCCATGCTCTTCCCATGTACATGATCCAAACACTTAGTATCCTGCTATAAAACACAGCCATCCTCACCAAGCCTGTAGTGATTTCAGAACATCTTCATAAGATACCAAAAGAAAAAGAAAAGCAAAATCTATGCAGTGTTAAACATATCCTTGTGCTTGTATAATATTTCATGTAACTGTTTCATTGTAGCTGTTCCCTCCACCAGAGGGGGGTGTCTGTAGTCTGATAGTCTACAAAATGTGAACCAAAGCATTGCTATATTTTATACCTTAACAATGGCCCTATCCCAGCAGACACACTGTAAGGCCTTGTAAAATACTAGTGGCTAGTGTATAGATATATAGTATGCATGCATACACGCAGACACAGAAACGTGCACACAACATCATATTAATCCAATAGTTGCAGAGAGTGAAAAATCCTCTTGGAAACTACCCATTAGCATTTCTGTTCATTTAAAACTTTACAAAATAGGATAACAATGAATTGCTAAGCTACCAAAAACTGTGCATGCATAGCATTACATACTTAGATTCTAGCCTGGCAATCAGCACAAGAATGCTTTCTAGTGAATCTGGTTTTAATTCCCAGCAGTAAATTTCTGTTGTTACAGGAAGCTCCAAAGTCCCAGTTGCTTTTCTAGCATGACAAAGCTTAGACCTAGTATGCTGAGCTGTCCTCATCACTAATGCTGATTTTTCTTGAAATTAAATCTTTTGCTTCTCAAAAAAATGTCTGTTTTTCAGGTTTAGGGAAGAGTACAGCGTACTGATTATGTCATTGCTTTCACAGGCTTCTGAACGTGCTTTTGCAGCAGTCAAATCTTAGTGAAATTAATCATCAGGACAATGAGGTGAGTGAGCTTGTGCTACAAGTCATAGTCCCAGGCTCCAGGGGCATACAAGTCATGGTGATCAGGACCCCACTGTACTATCAATTTTATGATGAGACTATGCACTAGTCAAAAATTTCTATAATGCTTTTGCTGAAATATGCAAAACATTATCTCATTTTTCCTACTATACTATCTTTGGGCTAATAAAACTCCTCCATATACTGCCAACTATGAGGTACCTTGAATCAGTCTCTTAACTCATTTGCCAAAACATTAATCAGTTTTGATTACTTTGAAGTTAGACATTGGTCTAAATCTTCACCTTTACCAATCATCCCATCATGAAAGTACCATTCTCAGGGAAAAAAAGCTGGTTATTACACAGAGGAGCCATGGAACTATAGAAATTTATGCAATTCTCTGATCCTTAAGGAATTCTTCTCTGCAGATATATATATATGCACATAAGTATATATAGTGCACACAGGAGATAGTTAAACATGGTATTTTTCCCAAACAGAGAAGCCAAGACACTAATGAGACTCTGGATACCTTTCCATATGTTTCTCTTCACCCAGCAATTGTTCAAGCATGCATATCTTCTCCACAGTGCCAGAACCACCACAGGGTTGTTGATTTTCCCACTTCTAATGAACTTTCCTTACCCACTGGATAGTTTGCAGACCCTGCTCACAAGAACCTAAACCAGATGTATGTTTTGTCTTGGCATAGAATGATGTTGTAAATTAACTGCTTGGAACCATGGATGATAATATCAATCTGTAATGTTTTGCCATAATGCATCACTGCATGCACTTTTGAACTTTTAATCCAGCTCACTGTCATTTGGCATTGAGAAGATATTTGTTCAAGTGTCAGTACTAAGGCCTAAATATTCATATTTTCTGAAAAATACAAACGCTCACAAATGATTGCAGCTAACAGAGCTGTTCTCTTGTCATAAATAAATCACTTCAGTTTTCCCATCTTACATTTGAGAAAAACACCTTGATGAACACATGAACACGTAAACAGTAAGAAATACATCTGGAGGTTTCATAGTTTCCACAACTGTGGCTTTCTGTGGGTTTACTTATGAAGCCTATGAGATAACAATGTGATGAAACATTCTCTGAAAAAGACTTAAATATGGGCAAAATGTGTCACACTATGTTTCCCACATGCATTTCTTGTTTTTTCTCCTTTTATGTCCCCTGTTGCTAAGTATTTTTATAAATGCACAATTGTTTGGCTGTCTCACCTTTACTATGCTGTTCTGCTGAATCTTCAGCTTTGACAGTTCTGATAACACTCTCATGCTTCCTCCCCCAAACAGTGGTCTATCTACAGATAGCACTCAAGGGTAGTATCACCATGCACAGATCAGATGTGTACAAGCTAGACAGCCTTGCGGGCTGCACCAGGCCCACATGTATGAGCTGCCACTAACAGATGACACTAAGCTGGGTGGGAGTGTCGATCTGCTTGAAGGTAGGCAGGCTCTGCAGAGGGACCTGGATAGGCTGGATCCATGGGCAGAGGCCAATGGGATGAGTTTTAATAAGGGTGAATGTAGAGTCCTGCATTTTGGTCGTAACAACCACCAGCAGCGCTACAGGCTCAGGAAGGTGTGGCTGGAGAGCTCCCCAGCAGACAAGGACCTGGGGGTGCTGATTGACAGCCGGCTGAACATGAGCCAGCAGTGTGCCCAGGTGGCTAAGAAGGCCAATGGC
>VWZX01010334.1:44766-74112 GCA_013399015.1 Galbula dea
GATCTTGAGGGTCCTTTCCAACCGTAATGATTCTGTGATTCTGTGAAATGTTGGTTGGTCAAACAGACCTCCTACGGATTGAAAGAGCTGCACAGCTAAGGATTGAAAGAGCTGCCCAGACCCTCAGATGCAGGGAACTCCAGAATCTAGAAGTCCCCACAGGGCTTGAAGGCAGAGAGTTGTGTCATGGATGCAATGTGCCCAGCTGGGTTAGTTTTGTGAGCAGGTTCCTATGCTGCATGAGGAGCTCACCAGGTAGAATAGTATCCAGGAATCTGAGCAGGAGATTGATGCATAGTATTATGCACTGACAGGGGCTGAGCAGCAGCACCTCCTTAGGTCCTTGTAAGAGGAAGGCGACTTAGCTTCTAACCCTGAGCTGACAGGAGTGGACGATTCACAAGACAAAGGAGACGAGACTTGTGTCTCTGCTCAGAGCAGAAGGCAGAGTCTCCCCCACACTACTGACATGTCCCTGCACAACAGATATGACATTCTGGTGCTGAAAGGAGAAGACTGGATAGTTAATAGTCAAGACCAAGGAAAGAACAATTGTATGAAGTTGGTGCAACTGGCCACCTATATTAGAACGACTGCCACCAAGAAAGCATGAAAGGTGTTAGTAATTGGAGACTTCTCACTGAGAGCCACTGAAACATCCATTTGTTGCCTGGACAACCTCTCTGGAGGGATTTACTGCCTACCAGGGGCCCATACCCATGATATTATGAAGAGGGTACCAAGCCTGGTAAATCCAGAAGACTATCGTCCACTCTTACTCCTTCATATAGGGTTGAACAAGGCTGCAAACAAGAAGTTTCTGAAACATCAAAAGAGATTTTGTATCCCTTAAAGAGATGTTGAAGGGATCAGGCGTGCAGACAGTGTTCTCCTCTATCCTCCCAGTAGGAGGCTGGGACCCAGGAAGAAGGAGACAACACTGGTCACTGGTGCCACACTAAGGGCTTTGGGTTCTATGACCTCAGACATAGAGACTGGGCATGTTGACAACAGATGGGGAAGAGTCTTCTGGGGAGTAAGCTGGCTGGACTTATCATCAGAGCTTTACAGTAGATTTAGCAGGGGGAGGGGATGCACTTTAGAGTGACAGGGAAGAACGAGGGAAGACCAACACTTCAGGAAGCAACAGGGAAACACATATAAATCACCCCAAATGAACCAGAGAGGGATCTGCCAAAAGGTGATGCCCAGCTGAATTGCCTCTATACCAATGCACACAGCATGGGTAACAAGCAAGAGGAGCTGGAGACCTTGGTGCAATTACACAGAATCACAGAATATTAGGAGTTGGAAGGGACCTCGAAAGATCTTCTAGTCTAACCCCCCTGCCACAGCAGGATTCTCTACACCAGGTCACACAAAAGCACGTCCAGACAGGTTTTGAATACCTTGTAGAAGGAAATTCCACAACCTCTCTGGGCAGTCTGTTCCAGTGCTATGGCACCCTTACTGGGAAAAAATTTCTACCTGTATTCACACGGAATCTCCTATGCAACTAGATAACTATGACCTGACTGCCATCACAGAAACTACGTGGAAATTCATACAACTGAAACATGGCAGTTGAGAGCTACAAGGTGTTCAGAAGAGACAGGGTGGGAAGGAGGGGAGGGAGTGTTGCCCTCTATTGCAAGAAAAGTTGGACTGTGAAGAGCTGCCTCTGAGAAACAACACTGAACAGGTTGAGAACTTGTGGGTAAAAATTAAGACAAGATCAATAAAGGTCATCTTGTGGTTGGAGGCTATTATTACACAAACCAACCAGAGGAGAACCATTACTGGACATAATGTTCAATAATGCAGAGGAAGTCATTCATGAGATGAAGGTTGGAGGCAGTTTAAGCTGTAGTTACCATGACCTGGTTCAGTTCATAATCTCAAGGAAGATAAGCCTGGCAAAAAGCAAAGTAAAGACCCTGAACTTCAGAAGCCTGAAATTCCAGCTTCTTAAAGAATTATGGAATGAGATGCCCCCATGAAACTGCCTTTAGAGACAAAGGAATGAATCAGAGCTGGCAACTCTTTAATACTACTTTTCTTAGAGCACAAAAGCTCTCCATTCCCACATGTAAGAAATCAAGCAGGGCAGGCAGGAAGCCAGTATGGCTGAGCAAAGACCTGCTCTTCAAACTGAGGTGTAAGAAAGAAATGCCCAGGTAGTGGAAGCAAGGGCATGTAGCCTGGGCAGAGTACAGGGATAAGGCACAGATGCATACAGATAGGATCATGAAAGCCAAGGCACAGTCAGAACAGAACTTGGCAAGGAATGTGAAAAATAACAAGAAGGGATTCTGTAAGTACATTAATCAGAAAGAAAGGCCAAAGAGAATGTCCCCTTCTCACCAATAAGAGTACTGGTAACTCAACAGGTTCTTCAGCTCAGTATTCACTGGCAGCTAGGCTTCCAGTGCTTCTTAGGTCCTGGGACCTCTAGGTGGGGGTTGAGAGAGTGAAGTCCCTACCACTGTAAGTGAAGAGCATTTTCAAGACCTCCCGATGAAACTAAATAAACACAAGTCTATGGGACCCAAAGACATACATGGCAGGGTCCTGACAGAATTGGCTGATGTAGTTACAAGGCCATGCTTCATCATATTTGAAAAGTCATGGCAGTCAGATGAAGTCCCCAGTGACTGTATAAGGTGTAACATCACCCCTATTTTTAAAAAAAGGTAGAAAGAAGGGCATTGGGAAACACAGACCTGTGAGCCTCACCTCTGTGCCCAAGCAAATCATGGAACAGATCCTCCTGGAAGCAAAGTTAAGACACATGCAAGACAAGGAGATCTGAGACAGCCAGCATGGCTTCACTAAGGACAAACTCTTCCTGACCAGTCTGATGGCTTTCTATGATGGAGTGACTGCAAGAGTCGATGAGGGAAGATCAATTGATATACTCTGCCTAGATTTCTGTAAGGCCTTTAACATGGTCTTACATGACATCCTTATCTCTATACTGGAGACATATGGATTTGAAGGATGGAATATGGTGAATAAGAAATTGGCTGGGTGGATGCAGCCAGAGAGTTGCAGTCTATAACTCCATGTCCACATGAAGACCGGTGATGAGTGGTGTCCCAAAGGGCTCTGTCTTTAGACCTGTGGTCTTCAGCATCTTTATCAATGACATAGACAGTGGGATAGAATGCACCCTCAGCAAGTTTGCAGATGACACCAAACTGAGTGCTGCAGTCAGCATAACAGAAGGAAGGGCTGCCATCCTAAGGGAACTGGATAAGCTCAAAAATCAGGCCCAGATTAATTGAATGAGGTTCAACAAGTCCAAGTGCAATGTCCTGCGCCTGGGTAGAGCAATCCCAGACACGAGTACAGACTCAAAGAACTCATTGAGAGCAACCCTGACAAGAAGAACTCGGGGGTTCTGATGGATCAAAATCTGAGCATGTGCCAGCAATGTGTGCTTGCAGTCCAGAAAGACAACCTTGTCCTGGGCTGCATTAGAACAGTGGGGACAGCAGGCTGAGGGAGATAATTCTGCCCCTCTAATCTGGCATCATGAGACACCACCTGGAGTGCTGTATCCAGATCTGCATCCCTCAGCATAACAAAGATATGGACCTTTTAGAAGCAGGTCTAGAGAAAGGGTACAAAGACGATCAGAGGGCTAGAGTACCTCCCCTGTAAAGACAGGCTGGAAGAGATGGTATTGTTCATCCTGGAGAAGAGAAGGTTCCAGGAAAACACATAGCAGCCTTTCAATACTTAAAGGGAGCTTACAAAAGAGAGGGAGAGAGACTTTTAACACAGGCAGATAGTAATAGGTCAAGGGGGAATATTTTTAAAATGAAAGAGGGGAGATTTAGATGTTAAGAATAAATTCTTTTTTCAGAGGGTAGTAAGAATCACAGAATCACAGGATCATCGCAGTTGGAAAGGACCTTCAAGATCATCAAGTCCAACTGATAGACCTACACTACTATTATCCCTAAATCACTTCCCTAAGTGCCACATCTATCTGCTTTTTGAAAAGCTCCAGGGATGGTGACTCCACCACTTCTCTGGGCAGCGTATTCCAATACCTCACCACTCTTTCAGTGAAGAAATTTTTCCTAATATCTAATCTAAACCTGCCCTGGCACAACTTGAACCCATTCCCCCCAGTCCTATTGCTAGTCACAAGGCACTGGAGCAGGTTACCCAGAGAAGTTATGGATGCCCCATTCCTGGAGCTGTTCAAAGCAGATTGGATGGGACGCTCCAAAAGGACATATGGAGTGTACAAATTATTAGAAAAGAAATAGAGAACAAAACCAGAAGCCACATTACGCTCTGTCTGAATCCTTGGTACACCTGCATCTAGAATGTCAGCTGCAAGAATAATCTGAAAAAGATGTACAAGAAAAGGAACAGAAAAGGACTACAGTGATGGTAATAGTTATAGAGTAGATTTCTTTCATGATCAGGCTAATAACTAGAACAAACTATTTACAGTAGGACTTTCAGCTTGGCAACTATGTCAGAGGGATTATATAACACAAGTCAATAACATCATAAATAGCATGGAGAGGATGAAAAAATTGTTGTTATTATTAACTAGTTTATATAGAAAGTGATAGAGATACCTACAAAAATTATCAGGCAGCAGTTTTAAAGAAAATGAAAATATTTACTTTTTCAGAAAATGCATTACTCTGTGTACATCTGGACATTATAGGAAGTCTCTAGCCTGATTACAAAATGTTAGCTGACTGTTTACCGTGAAGCCTTGTTTCTTATGTCTTCTCCCAAAGTATATGTGACTGACCTGTCTGATCTGAGTCCCTGTATTAGAGAGATCTTTGATCCCTACCTGCAGTTCTCATAGTCTTACATTGCAGTTGACAATTCTTGATTCCCCCTTATAACCCCACTACTTCACAAGCTATTACTAATTATTCCAAATCAAGAAGGAGAGGGAGGAATCTGTCAGTCCCAAATGGTTTCAGACTGTCTAGCTTACCTACAGAGTCTTGCAGGGGCCTGAGAGTGAAAATTATTTGATCTCTCGGTTTGTGGCTTTCAGGGAATGACTTCACTCCACTGGGCTGCTTTCCACAACAGGCCCCAGCACACTCAGACTCTACTGCACAAGGGAGCAGACTTGTCTCTGGTGGACAAAGACTTCAAAACAGCTCTACACTGGGCGGTACAGGTAAGCCACGGTCATGGTTTCAACAGGCAGTTGCTTGAGCTGAGATGGCTATTGTGGTGTGCTACATACTCCAAAAGAGCTATTTTGGCTCTGAAATGAGAAACATGGATGCTAGGAATGCCCACTAACAGCCCTAACAGCCTTAACATTTTGTCAGTGGGCATGGATCAAGAATCTAACCGCTTCTTTGAAGAGAAAACATACTTTATGTACCTCAGTGTGTGTATGCTTCATGTTGAACTCACACTTAAATTTTTTCACTAAATCAGGGTTGCAGAAATCAGCAGCTTAAATATTCTTCCCAAAGGCATTTTGAAATGACATCATGTAAACACTAGACCTGAGCATGTGCAACACCAAATTTAATAGAGCTGTGGAGGCTGACATAAGTTTCTTCGGAGCAGTAAGGTGCCTAATAGAAGCAAAGCATTGCTGAGGTCCATCATTCAACTTCCTATTCTACTTTCACAATGGTGTAGCTGGTGAAGGAAATTACAGATTGTATTTAAACAGAGAGCTCCTTGCACAAGCCACACCATTTTTGTATAATATTTTCTATAAGTTGACACTTTAAGAAAATCCACCTAAAAATACCCATAAAAACATTTAAATATACTCATTTTAAACTGCATTTTCCCTTTCCTGCAGGAAATCACAAGCATCCAGCAAGCTACTAGAGCACTGGAGGGGCCAGTGATCATCTATCAGCAGTTTGAATGGACAGGCAATCACGTGAAAGTCTTTGATCCCCAGGGGTAATTAGGAAGACACTGACTAGGAAGTGCTGACTCTTTTCATTGAACAAACATCGAGTTTAACTGCTTCATTTTATAACATGTCTTTGTAGTCACTTCCTTGAAGTTTTCAAAGAAACGGGATGCTTCACCTGGAAGCTTTTTTCCTTCCTTATTAGGAGCAATTGGGAACCAAATTAAAATATAAAGTATACCCCTAAGAAAGAACTAATACTGTGAGGTAGGTCACCCACTTCTATCTTGGAAGTCTTTGATACAGTTCTTCAGTCAGAAGAGATCAAAGAATAACTGGTTTGTGTCAAATCAAAGCAAGTAAATGCATTTGCAGTGAGGACTTTAGGTGATTACCACAATGCTTTGTTTTCTGAGAGACTGTTCCTACTCTGGGAACTTTAAGGGGTAGGAAGCACTCTATCATTTGAATTCCTACATTGCACAATGTGATTCTGATTAAGGGAAGGAAGAAATCTGAATTCTCTCTGAAACAACCACTTCTGGTACTTGCATAGTTTGAGATGTGAACGTGGAGGAATGGTCAGGCAGCAGGCAGTGTCCCACATATTACTGGATGTATCCCATAGCATTTGTCTATGCTGAGCTGGCTGTGAAAATGCCTACCTCTTACTTCAGGATGTTTTAAATGGTAAAAAAAAAAAAACCACAAACACAACACAGCTATCTCTGTTCTTTTTATCTAAATCCTTCATCCTAATCCTCTCACCCAGGGATGGGTGGATACAGTGTGAAGTACTTGCAGCCCAGCCCCAGCTTGTGAAGAAGGCTTGTAAACCCTTTTATCTCATAGAAGGTGAATCACTCAGCAGTCAGGGGAAGGAGGTAGACAGGGAATTTGCATAGTGAGCATAATCCTAAACGTCCATCCTTCTGCTTTTTTTCTTAACTATTGTCTCGTGTCAAATAAATTAAAAAGGACAAGAAACAGAGCCATGGGACCTCCCAGCCACAAACTGAGAACCTTCACTTAAACCACATGTAATCAAGCTGCCTTTTGGGCTGTATTTCTTTGTGACCTGTCAATTTTACATTTCTAAATGCACAGCAGTCCCAGTCCAGCTGGGCTGTGCAGAGCACTGTGGGTAGGGGTCTGCATTCCCACATGGCTGCTCTCCTGTCCTGATGTGCAAACACACTCATTTGGACAGAGGGTGACTTCTAAAGTCAGGTTTTCCATTCCTTGGGTAAGGGCTTTAAGCCACAAGAGGAAGCATTTACAATAGGGATTATTTTCATGTATTAGAAACTACACACAGCACTGTGCAGAGTTTTTGGTTGCAAGGTAAATGCCCAAGTCCAGGAAAGAATTAGCCTTGCAGGAATCCCTCACCATCTCTGGAACCACTCCTGCTTGGGGGCTCTGAGCAATCTGACCTAGTTGCTGATGTCCCTGCAGGGAGGTTGGACTAGATGACCTTTGAAGGTCCCNAGAGGAAGCATTTACAATAGGGATTATTTTCATGTATTAGAAACTACACACAGCACTGTGCAGAGTTTTTGGTTGCAAGGTAAATGCCCAAGTCCAGGAAAGAATTAGCCTTGCAGGAATCCCTCACCATCTCTGGAACCACTCCTGCTTGGGGGCTCTGAGCAATCTGACCTAGTTGCTGATGTCCCTGCAGGGAGGTTGGACTAGATGACCTTTGAAGGTCCCTTCCAATCCAAACCATTCAATGAATCTACAAAAGTAAAACACATTTAAACAGCTATAGCTGTGGAATAATTAGCTGAAGGTTTGAGGCCCTACTTTTCTGAAGATTAAGGAAGACAAGGAGCCCAGCACAGTTCCTGTTGAGCCATGTATTCCTAACTCCTATGCAAAAAAAATAAGTCAAACTGCTAAAAATTGCTCAGGCCATCATTAGAGTAGAAAAATGAACAGGTTTAATGAGGCATTAAACACTGTATTATGCAATTGGTAGTAAGTGGTCTAAAATACAGCATAATTTACTATGTTATGCCTAAACTTTACTGCAGAAAAATTCCCAGGTGAAATTATATAAGTATGTTTCTACTTGCTCACTTGCTGTAGCAAGTTTTGGTATCAATGTTCATAACACCTGTACACCAGATGAACAGAAATAGAAGTTGCATGAAAATCCAGCAACATTTTCCTAAAATGACTAAATATTTGCATCCTCACCTTTTGGTGTAAGTTCACTCATCTTAAAAACTGTGTCAGGAAAGAAATTTAAAAGCTCAGAACTGTCACATACTATATCTGTAAATTAGTAAGGACACCTAGAAAGAAAGATCTGTTTCCTTCAACCACAGCTTCCCACAGGTGGTTCATGTACAATAGGCTCAACTTTTGTTTTACTGAAGTAGAAGCACATTTTGGCTTCTGCAGCTGGTGTTGTTTCAACACTAGTTTTGTTCTTCTTCAATCCTAATCAGTCTGAAATTGGGCTACGCCCCTTGCTATTTCACCTTAGGAGACTAAAGCTATCTACTCTAAAACCTTTTGTGCATTTTTATTAAGTTTACTCCAAAGCAGGCTGCTTCCAGGGGTAAATCTCTGAAACTCATGCAAGCTCCTGCAAGCTAGGCAGTGGTCTGGATCACAGCTCTGGGAATAAACAGTCCCTCAAACAGAAAGACAAAAGGGAATCCCCTTTATATTAGGATCCCCATAGCTCTCCTCATACCTTAAACTTTTCCTGATCCTGTATTTTGAAAATTTTATTTTTTAATTCAACCATTAACTCCAGCCTTCGCATTTCTGTCACAAATGTTCAGAATAACTCCTGAGAGAGGGGGAAATTAAAAGTGTATAAAACTCACTTGGCCTCAGGTGGAGGCAAATCACAAACCCCTCTTCTTTGTGCCTTTAAGCTGCTCTCAAAAACCTGAGGATACATGAGCAGGATGACCCCCTTTTTTTTCTTCTTGAGAGATTTCTTCTATGAAGCCTTATAAATTGCTCCTTCAATCCATGTATTTCTCCATATTTTAGATCCAGAAGAAGTAGTCGAAATAACAGAGCATGAAATAGGTCTGTTAATATTTCTCCTGCTCAAACTTGGCCAAGAAGAAATTCTTTCAGTCAGTGCTGTCTGCTGCCCTAGTAGGCCCAGGAGAAATAAATATTGTAAACAAACATAACTTCCTTTGTTATTACAGAGAGGAGAACAACAGCTTTGTCAGGTGGGATTATTTTTATGTCTCATATCCTCATCCGAGGTTGTTGGAAAGGGGATATTTTTCATTTAAGAATTTAATTAATATCTTCAGAGCACAAGGGACTCACAAGTCTCAGGCAGTACCAGCTGCAGGGCTTTTTTTCAGCTGACTAAAGCCCTGTGTTTAATTTCATTTTTTAAAAAAATACATCAAGGGGAATACCAGGCAACACACAGAAACTTGTTTTAGAAGTTGCAGGAAAGAGCAGTGTTTGTGCTGAAACACAGAGTGGGACTGCATAAAAACTATTGCCCACCATTTGAAACCAAATTCCCAGGCACGTTTCATATGAAATTGTTGTCCCACGCTGGCTGTTTGAAAGACCACGTGTAGAGGGTCAAAGCTGGGCCAACCACCAACCCAACGACAGACGCTCCCTGTTACCCCCCTCTTCCCCAACCCAACAGGAAGGGAAAGGGGATAAGAGAGAGACAGAGAGACTTGTGGTTTGGAAAATAAAACTAAAACTACTTTAATAATAATAATAATGAGAAATGAAATATATACAAAGATATGCAGAACCCAATACTGAACCCAAACCCCTCTTGATGGTAACTATGTCACCACTGATACTGCAGCAGTAGGCCTCAGAAGCAGATGAGTTAGGCTCAGGGGCTGGATCCTGGTACTGGGTGCAGGAACTTAGTGATCACCAAAGCACAGGAGAAGAAGGAACCAAGAAGGGAGAACAATCAAGCAATCAAGAACAAAAAACCTAGCAAGGGGGGACTGACCCCCAGTTTATATATCAAATATGACATATATGGGATGGAATACTTTAGTTGGTCAGTTTAGGGTCACCTGTCCTGCCTGCTCCTCCCTGAAGGCACAGCCTTTACCATGCACCCCCCAACATGAGACACAAGATTTAGCAGTGACCTTGCTTTGTATACCAATCCCTGGTAGTAAATCTAAACATTAGCCCTTATCACTGCTAGAAGGTGGCAGTGTATATGAAAATATGCTGTTAGTCTCAGAAAGTGCACTTTATTAGAGGAGCTTCAACGAACAAGTAAAATCACTGAACAGAATTAGTTTTGTTCTAACCCGAACCAGGACACCACATTTAGTGCTTGGTCTCCCATCAGACAAACCATGGCTGTGAAGTCCCAGTTGTGTAACTAGACAGACCTGGTCCACACCAAGGCCTGCTCTATGGATAAAGTCTAACCTCCTGTCTCTCAAGTTTATGCCTTCTGTGCAAATGTGTTATGCCAGTGTCAAACCAGATCATTTTACTTTGAAGGGATAATATTTCATGTCACATTTTTTACAAATGCAATATTTTTAAGAGCTGTGCAGAGAGGGCTATATCAGAAGCATCACAGAAGGTATTTCACTCCTTTCATTGAAGCCTACAACAGTTACTGTAATGAAAAGAAAACACACTTTTGTAACAGAAAAAACATTAACTGATACTGCAACAAAGTGTAAAGCAGGGTCTTTGAAATCCTAGTAAAATATAGTATATACACTACACAATACACACTGTCATAGCAGATACTGCTGTATCATAATAGTACTAGTAGTACCTTGCAAATAGCCTGGGAATATTTGGAGTCTTCCTATATTGCCTTGCAAGTTGTCATAATTTTTACCAGAAATTTCTTGTCTGTTTCAGAAAACTCTGGCTCCCAAAGTCGTATGATTATGTAAAAATATCAGCTTTCATTTAAGGAATAAAAAAACAAACTAAGAAAAAATTTCTTCTGAAGTGAAGAAATATAAACCTCTAGGGATAAAAAGAAGGCAACTAAAAGAATCTATTAAAAATATCATTCTACCACGTGGACCTGCACTTATGATTTTTTTAATAGGTTGATACCAAGTGCAAAGTTTTAAAAAGTTACGAGTTTGGATATTTGCTCCATAGCAACAATGCAATTATTTCATTCCCCTGCTTCCTGATAACAGAGCCAAATACTTGTATATCTTAAACACATTGTAAAAGCAAAGCATAGGCAATTATTTGTTTGCATTTGGCTGACGAAGTGTGGCAGCCCCTCTGTAATTAGTTGGAGGGTGAAGACACATTTATATGTCAGGATCTCTCTGTCGCTGCAGTGCATCTCAAGGGCACAGCTGATCACCCAGACAGGGAAACGGAAGGGGCCAGGGAAGGCAGCAGTAACTCAGGGCCAGGTACCTCCCGAGGGACCACTGTGCTCATTCTCTCTGCCTAGCACCCCAGCTTTTTCTCTGTGGGCTGCCTACAGTGAAAGAATTCAGAGACACTTCCAAAGGCTTCAAAGTGAGTGTTTCTCCATGGCAGACACATTTATTGTTGGATTAAAAAACGAAAAGATGTATTTACTAGCTACAGTTCACAATCTGTTTGGTTTCAGGCAGATCTGTTTCACCGTAAAATTGCATTTGTTTTCTCCTTGTTTCATGCAGTTGTCTAAAGATGGCTAGAAAGGGAAGCTAGTGACTTCTTTTTTATGTCACTAAGTTTTTAAGACAATATTGACTGTTAGCAAATTATTCAATTTGTATTTTTTTAAGCATACCCTTAAGAAACTACAGAATCATAGAATAGTTTGGGTTGGAAGGGACCTTAAAAGATTATCTAGTTCCAACCCCCCTGTGCATAGATTCCTTCTACTAGATCAGGTAGGTTGCCAACAGTCCCATCCAACCTAGTCTTGAGCACTTTCGGGGATGGGGCATCAACAACTTCTCCGGGCAGCCTGTTCATCTGCCTCACCACCCTCACTGTAAAGAATGTCTTCCTACTATCTAACCTAAACCTAGCCTATTTCAGTTTAAAAATGTTATGCCTCATTCTATCACTAAATTCCCTGATAAAGATTTCCTCCCCATCTTTCCTGTAGGCCCCCTTTAAGTACTGAAAGGATGCTGTAAGGTCCCCCTAGAGCCTTCTCTTTTTCAGGCAGAACAACCCCAATTCTCTCAGCCTGTCCTCAGAAGGGAGGTGCTCCATCCCCCAGATCATTTTTCTAGCTCTCTTCTGGACCTGCTCAACAGGGTCCATGTCTTTTTTATGCTGGGATCTCAGAGGTTTTAAGTGGGTTTTTTTGTTGTTGGGTTTTTTACATAAGAAATCCCTTTTTTGTATGTAAATATTGTCATTCCAGAAAAGGTATAGCTGCTGCTTATGGACACTGGAATGATGCACAGCACTTGGGCTCTACAGAGTAAGCTATGAAGTTTCAAAACAAGGAGTAAGAGAGTTTGCAAATGGTTTTGAGTAAAAAATAATCTTGCTTCAATACCATCACAAACTTTCTCAAAAAGGGCCCTGAACATTTGTGAAAAAGTCTGGAATAGCAAATTAAATGTGCTTGAGTCTTGACTCTGGCATCAAAGCCAACTGTCACAAGACAGCCTCTCTCTCTGCTGTTAAACTCTCCTATTCTCTAAAACAGGAAGGTCATATTCTGCTTTATGAGGAATGGTCTGTGGCCCATGCTAACTCCTGAACTATGTCCAGAAAATGTTGGGGAAAGTGTAAATTGACTCAAGCTAAAACTATGCCAGGAGGATTTTAAAGATTTTACAGCACAGATAACTGAGTTCTGATGCTCTGGGAAGTTCCATAATGCTTAGGCTTTTTATATATCTGTAATGTATTTCTCCACTTTCATTTATGCCAGTTCATAAGCCAAAGCCCCCGCTGTGACTTGTACATGGTACAGAAGTAGACATATAAACCCATCAGTACAACCACATCATTAGAAAAACTGTCTTTACCCAGAATAATTGACTGTTCCACAGTGTTTCAAGTATGAACATGCCATTGACAACGTAATTGTTCACTCCAACCAAATTTCCAGACAAATCAATTGCAGAATGCCCACTGGGCTTAGTAGGAATTTGCCTTAGGCAAAACCTGTAGGTAAGTACAAGATAACTGCCAGACCTCTTCCCAGCATACAGTTTATGTGTAACTCTGCAATTGAATGCCAGAAGATGAGTAATATACATGCACCACACTTTTTGCATATCTGTAAATGTTCTATCTTCTATGCCTGACAGACAGGCACCAGAACACATGTTTCCATTTCTCTGATAGTAGTAAAGAATAAAACCTTGTTCTTCTGCAGAATAAAAGATTATCTCTTTTTCAAGTATATAAACAGACCATCTAGAAAAATCAGTCCTCACAACAATGTACTAGCAGTGGAAAGCTGCCAAGTAATTTTAGTCATAGCCATAGTAATTTACATACTAAATCATATGCACTTATTATAGAAGGCTCCAAGTGAAATGAAATCTCAGAGACACTCAGCCAGTATTTTATGCAGTTTTTTGTTTGAGCATAGAGAGGGTCAGAAAGGCAGGGACATAGAGGTATGCCTCCATGATTGCCTTTGTCATTTGGTAGCTTTTTCCAACATCCACTAAGGTTAGAGTGGAGAAGTATTTTTATATCACTATGTCCTGTAGCTACACCAGAAGCAGCAGTGCTCTGAGGATCACAGGACAAAGTATCTGTACAACAACAACAGATTCTCTTTCCAAGAGTACCACAAAGTCAAGCCAAGCTGTGTCACATTCAGATTGCAAGAGACACTGTCTCAGTGGGTGTCTGAGGCTGAAGAACTAGGGTTTAGAGAAAGCAAATGAGCTTCTTTCTTAGATGTCTGAGTAACTACAGTGGCGTCAGCAGAGTTGTTGTTAATTTATACTGGTTTGCCATCAGAAAAACACCCTGTGAAGTACCTAGGTTGCATCCAGGCAACTCACAGTTTCCCTAGCAGTAGCAAAGCTAAAGATGGTATTATGGAGTGTTACTTACCGCAGGACCTGGCCCTGTTACCTCTGCCCCATGAGGGCAGAGAAACCACATGGTGCTCTGAATATTTGCACCAGTTTTCCACTGCCAACACAACCCCACAGCCAGGGCATGGCAGCAATGGAGCTAAAGTGAACACACTTCCTTTTTTCAGCTTTCCCTAGTCAGGGGTACAGGGCTGGAATGCTAGAAGTCCTTAATGATGGGAAAAAGTTCCCATGTGTGCAAAATTATACATCAACCCAAACTGCCAGCTTTATGGACATTTCTCACTGCAGTGTTTGTTCCAGAGTAGAAGGAGTTACAATATGTCTCAGTTTTTGAGTTTGGCATTCTCCGTGTTTAAACCTTTAATCACTGCATTTACAAAGAGACAAGGATGTGCTGTTCTGGTACAGCCTTAATATCTGATTCCAACCAGACATAGCCTCACTGTTAATGCAAAATTATGTTCGCCTTGCTATGATTCTGGGATGAAATTCTGAACTCCTGTTACCATACAGGTAAAGACATAGTACACTGTCATGGTGCTCTGAACATGAACATGAGGAAAACTGCCACTTTATTGAAATGAATCCCATAAGGGAAAAAAATTTACTGGAGGAACAGTTCAATATTGCCAGTACAGTTGTAACTGAATGCAGAGCTTCTGCCAGCAAAGCCTTGAATCGAAGATCAAGACTATTCAAGCCCCAACCAACAGAGCCATGTGGGAAAAGCCTGTGGAATGGCTTTTGCTTTCATTTGCAGTAAATGCTGAATTTCAGAACCAAAAAGAAAACAAACAAACAAACAAACAAAAAAAAACCCAAGGTGACTTTGAAAGGAATTATATACTTTCTGATATAATAACCTCAACTGGACTTGTAAAGGAAAGATGTCCACAGACAAGTTATTTGTTCAAATTTTGCTATTGGTTGCTCAACAAATACTTGAAATGGGTCACATTTCTTTATTTCAACAGAGAAAGATGAGATTCTTTTTTTGTGGCCCTGTTGATGTTACAGTCAATTTAATATTAAAATATGTTATGCATGTCTGTTTGTGAAGGATAAAATAAAAGATAATAGGATTGGGACATCGACCAGGATTCTGTAACATAAACCTCAAACAGCACCCAATGCTGCACAGAGATTATTTCGAGGAGGAAGCCAGAAAACTGATGCAGATTTTACTTAATCTATAGTAATTTATGGTGCTTCTATATAAAAGTAAGTTACCTTCCCAGAGTAGTGCAATGGGAATAGTATTTGCTTGTAGCTACAGAAAGGAGTGAAATAATGGTCAAAATGTCAAGCCATTCAAGGTCGGTGTAGAAGAACATTGAAGAGAAAGTCAAAGCTGGCTATAGAGAGAGGAAGGCTTTAAACTGCACACTAGTGTGAAGAGACAGAAAATACAGGAGAACTAATACAATCTAACCCCATAATCTCCAGAGGCATTCACTTGGAAGAAAAATACTTTGTCAGGATTTCCTGAAAACAGTTAAGTGGTCCATAGCCAGTCTCTCTCCTCCTCCCACCTCTACATTACTGGTAACCACAAGCTATCTTAGCAGACTCCTCCTAAATGATTCTTCTCTTTGGCAATCAAATACCTAGTTCATTAGTGTATTCTGATGAGGGGGGAAAAATAATACCCCATACAGTGCAGTAAACAAGGAAAACATTGCAGTATGTACAGTTGAAGACCTGGCATAATAAAATGCAACGTCATGGTAGAATATTACATAATTGACAATAAACTTCCCAAGTAAAATTATCATTCTATGTATCAGTTGGACATACAAAGGGCTGAAATATAAGAACTGCTGTAGTAACAATGACGATAAATTGAGTAGACATAGATTTTAAAAAACATCAAAACCTGAAAAGTCTCCCAAACTGGCAGGATTCTCCTCATGGTACTTGATTTGGTGGATACTTCCTGAAGAATTATTTTCTTATTTTGAAAGCACTGAGAGATGCAACTACTAGAAGTTGGGCTTTTTATTAACCAACCTAAAGAAAATGGAGTTGTAATCAAGTGAATGTGACAGCTAACTATCCTGGTAGTGAATCTGTTGTTCTCCAGTGTCTGGACATGAAACAAATCTCACACAAAAACTTACATAAATCACAATAAGAGTTTGCCTTGCAGGGTCTCATGGATTCAAGCTTTAAGGCATTACTTCATGAAGATTCATTTATAAAAGTGATCTAAGAAACGAAAATACCCTGAGGAGAATGAATAATGGGTAGAAGCAGATAAAGGTGTGAGGTGGGACAAAAGTGTAATGGAAACTGTAGTACATAATATACAGTACTATATAGAAACACATAGCAAAAATAACTCATAATCTCTGAGAATGTTGCTGAAAAGTATTTGAATAGAAAAAAAGAAAGATGAAGTGTAGAGATACAGTAAGGTTACAAAAACATGTAATTTTCCTATGGTAAATTTACCATAGAACATCCTGATCTAACAATAACGCTGTGGTTCATGGTAAATTTACCACAGAAGCCTACATTTTTGGTGACCCTAACTGAAAGTTATCAATCTAAGAATAAGGACAGTGTAGGAATTTTAGGAGTATTTTGTGTGCAACTTAAAAATCCAAGATGAATGCAAAGATAAGAAGGCATTCCTAAGAAGAGAGAGCTGGAAAGCCATAGAGCAGTTAGCCAGCAGTTTCAGCGAGTCAAAAGATTAGGACATATCCTTTGATTATTTAGAAAATATAATTAACAATTTGATTGAATTGTTAAACAGGACAGAAATGTCATGGTCATTTTCAAAGTAATTATTGCTTCTTCAGATAAGAAGCTATTGGATATAGTATGTCTGAATGTCAATCAATCAGTTTAATGCCATCTAGTAAAAGACAGAACTGGAAAAGTAGCAGTAAGACAAAATTGATCACATGGCACAGAAAGCTTTTTAAGCAGGTGGTGAATAGAGTGATCACAGAAAGTCCAATCCTTTGTCCCTTTATGGTTTAAGCAGCACATGCAATTTTAACCACATTAAATGATGACAACAGCACAATCTGTGTAATTACAACCTGCTATAATGGACTCAGAATTCTGTCCAAAGACAGGATATCCCAGTGTGGAAGAATATGGAGTAATGCAATCAAAATCAAGCAAAGGGTTTATAGCATACATCATATATTCTCTGTCAGCCACATTCAGGACAGTTCAAATATTTGGTGGTGGACATGTTCCAGACAAATCCCAACCAGGGATTTATCATAAGAATGTTTTTATTGTTCTCTATAATGAGGTTACAAAATACAGAACACATACATATAACCCACAGCTAGAAAGAAATTAGAGGGACACCAAGGACTTCATGTATCAGAATGAATTTCAAAATTATTTTGATAAATTGTCTGAATGAAATGAATTTAATAAAATTGCACCATGTACAGAACTGTGAAAAATTAAAGCTGTTTGCACAAAATAGAGGAGTGGACTAGTAGATCAGTGCATTACAAAGTGAGTACGAGTTTAAATTATGGTGCCGATACAAAACAAACATCATATTGGGACATATTAACAGAATGGTGATATATGTGGTCTACAGGAAGTAGCAATGTCATTTTCAATGTCAGGAGAAAAGCCTCAGATGGATAATTATGTCATTCGGGGTGCCATGGTTGAAGAAAGCTGTTGACAAACTGGAAAGAGGCCAAACAGCAAGCACCAAGTATGATAAGTGGGTTGAAAACCTTGACCCATGAAGAGACACTGAAGTGGTTTGTTTAGTCTAGAAAATGGAAGACTCGTGGGAGACCATACAGTCTGTAAATGCATAAAATGCCAGTAAGAACAGTGGCAAATTTCTTATGCAAATGCTAGAAGTTGTGCAAGAACATTAAGGGATGGAAACTTTAGGTGCAGCTTGTGAAATTTGGGCTTAGCATGACAGTATAAAACTACAGATATAGTACTGTCACTAGAACACAAATACAGAAACAGTAAGATACTACATGTTAATTTTTGTACCAAACCTGACTTGGAGAAGGATAGCAATAGATAGATGTTTATTGTGGTAGTACTAGAAGTATATAATAGACTTCCAGATTCAGCTAGCTCTGAATGTGACCACAGATTTCTATGAAGCTAATGACCAAAAATGTAATTAAGAATTATGCTAGTATGGAGATTTGGCATCAGGATGGAAGAATAAAAGCAAGTATTCATAGGGCCTCAGTATTCCTGAACATGAAGAACAATGTTCTTTTTTCATTAGCTTTTCAAATAGTTATAAATAAATATCAATAATAACACAGTTAATGAGAATGTTAGAAAATGCCCAGTCATAGATGTTATGATCATGAATAGTCTCTAAATTAAACAGGTGAGTAAACAAAGTACATACAAAATAGAATTCCTGATTTCAGGAGGACTTAATTTGGTAGAATAAGTAAATTCTCAGCTGCAGCGAACAGCCCCATGATTAGCAAGTTCCAGGGACCTGGAATATATTCTGTCAGTGGTGCAAAATGTAAGAGAAATCTGTATGCCAAGAGAGAAGAAGGAAAGTGTGTAGAAAAGGCTTGAGATATAAAAAAATATTATCCATCTTTAAAAGATAAATGTGGAATAAGTAGACATCTTACAAAATAATACACAAAAGAATAGAAGCAAAAGAAGTGAAGAGCAATCTCAAAGTCAAGAAGTGAAGAGGAATCACAGAATAACAGTAGGGTTTGGAAGGGACCTCTGGGGATCATGTAGTCCTACTCTCCTGCTAAGGCAGGTTCATCTAGAGCAGGTTGCACGGGAATGTGTCCAGGTGGGTTTTGAATATTTCCAGAGAAAAAGACTCTATAACCTTCCTGGGCTGTCTGTTCCAGTGCTCAATTGCCTTCAAAGGAAAGAAGGTTTTCCTTGCGTTTATGTGGAACTTCCTGTGTCCTAGTTTGTTCCCATTGCCCTTTGTCCTACCACTAGGCACTCCTGAAAATAGACTGGCTCCATCCTCCTGACAACCATCCTTTAGATATTTACAAACAGTGATTAGATCCCCTCTCAGTCTTCTCATCTCCACACTAAAGTGCCCTAGGGCTCTCAGCCTCTCCTCATAAGAGAGAGGCTACAGTCCCCTAACCATCTTTGTAGTCTTCTGCTGGACTGTCTTCAGTAGTTCTCTGTCTCTCTTGAACTGGGGAGCCCAGAACTGGGCACAGTAATCCAGATGTAACCTAACCAGGGCAGAGCAAAGCGGGGGGAGAGCTTCCATCAACCTGTTGGTCACACTCCTCTTAATGTACACCAGAACACCGTTGGCCTTCTTGGCCACAGGACCACACTGCTGGTTCATTGTGAACCTGTTACCCACTAGGACTCCAAGGTCACTCTCTGCAGAACTGCTTTCTAACAAGTCAACTCCTAACCTGCACTGGTATATGGGGTTATTCCTCCCTAGGTGCAGGACCCTACACTTGTCCTTGTTAAACTTAATAAGGTTCCACTCTGCCCAACTGTCCAGCCTGTCCAGGTCTCACTGAATGGTAGCACAGCCTGATGGTGTGGCAGCCACTCCTCCCAGTTCTGTAACATCAGCACACTTGCTGAGGGTACACTCCACCCCTTCATCCAGGTCACTGATGAAGACGTTGAACAAGACTGGACCCAGTACTGACCCCTGGGGAACAGTGCTAGCTAGAGGGCACCAGCCAGATTCTGCACCGCTGCCATCTGAGTTTTGTCATTCAGACAGTTCTCAATCCACCTCACTGTTCAGTCATCTAATTCACACTTCCTAAGCTCTCCTATGAAGACATCATAGGAGTCAATGTCAAAAGCCTTGCTGAAGTCCAGGTAGAAAATATCCATTGGTCTTATCTCTCCTAATAATAACAGTAATAATTAAATGTTGGGTAAAGGCTAGAAGGAAATTGTTTTCAGGGATAAGGGTTGAAATCAATCTTGCTTAATATTTTAATTATAACTTGGCACAAAATACAGGGGCTTTCTGATGAAATCTGCCAGTAACAATATACTGGAAGACATTACAGAAAAGAATGGGCATATCATACAGGGGAAGCTGGTTCTCCTTCAAGTTTAGAGTGATACAAATAGGACAAAACTGAATAGGGTATAACATCTAAGGTGTGCTCTTGGGTGCTAATTACATAAGGTCCTCCCATAAACTAGAAACTCCCTGTTTGGAAATAGCCATGGAAGAGGAATACTGAGGTGTTATTACAAAATGACTAGGAGCTTCTAATGGGATGCAGCTGTGTATAAGGCAAGTGCTATTCTGTGACATACCAAAAGAGATATTTCTAACAAAAGTAAGGAAAAGCTACTGTCTCTGTACAAAGACTTTACTAACATGTCTTTTTATGACTAGGTACCATTTTTACTGCCTCTCCCCAAGGATATATAACTAAAACACAAAAGGAGAAGGGTTAGTAGATTTATGAGAGAAACAGAAAACACATTTTACAAGGAAAACTTGATTGATTAGAGCAGCAAGAGAACAGCACAAAAGGGGTATGATGACTGACTATAAATAAATCTGAAAAACAAATATCAGTTAGACAAAAGCAGTATTTAATCTAAATAATAATGCTAGCACAGAAACAAAAGGATATAAATCAGCCATAAGTATGAATAGAAATGAAAGATACTAATTACTAAAGCAAACAAGTTCTAGAACTTCCTTCCTTTGGGAGTAATGGGGACAAAAAACCTAATTGCATTTAATGGACACTTTAAATTTATGAAAAGGATTATGTAACAAAGCTGCAAGTGATTGCAGGGTTTGATTTTTATAAACTAGAAATACCTTTCCATCTTTTTTTTTCTATGCTGTTATTAAAAAATCATTAATTCTTTTCCTGTATTTCCACCAAGTTAGGATATGTAAGGTTCAGATTCTTTTGCATGTTAGAGAACAATGTCAGCTTTCTATTAAGACACTGAAACACTGGAGCAAGCTAGCTAAGAAAGTTTTCAAGAATGACTTGCGTAAATATTTGACATGGCTTTTAGAGGTATACTTAGAGAGGTTTACACAAGTGGGTTGGCCTTCTGAGGTCTTTTCCAACACTACATTTCTATGAGAAAATATAGGCTTCTATGCTTCTGGACTCTGGTTTAGCAAAACAGCAAAAAACTTAAGTTATTTCTGAGAAACCTGTTAGGTGATTTAAACTCTGCAACTTTTGGAGGTTTTTTCAGTGGTACACTATATATTATTTTTCCAGTGCACTAGGAAATCCATAAAGCATATCCAATTTCCAGCAGCAGATTGCAAGGTTTTGGCTTTCATATCTGGGGAGTCTGGTATACACAAAAAACCCCACCATTATTCTATTTAGCCTTCTTCAGCAGAGAAAATGTGTTTTGGTGTGAGCTCAATTATAAAATGCTTTTCTTCTCTGAACTTCCTCTCAGAGTGGCAACAGGATTCTGTGTTCCATTATTCTGGACCACTACCAGGGCCCATCAATAATAAACTACGATGATGAGAATGGCAAAACATGTATGCACATTGCTGCTGCTGCAGGCTACAGTGATATTATCAGTGAGTTGGCTAAAGTCCCAGAGTGCAACCTGCAGGCCCTTGATGTGGATGACAGGTAACCATGGAAACTCTGAAATTGCTGCTTCCTTTCTATTAACCTGAGACTAGCTCTGTTTATTTTATAATCATGTTTCCTGTTTCACAGGCCATGGCCTAGATAATGAACTGCACTTACAGAGAACCATGCTTGCTCAGAAACACTGCAGTCCAGCTCACGTATATCAGACCTAGTATAACAACTGTCTAGAAGGAATGTTATTTAACTTTGTGTTTCTGGTACAAAATGATAAGATTACGTGTGAAAGGACTTCGTCCCCACTTGTTTCAATCAAAAGTGAACATTGTTTTCAAAAGAGTAAAACAGGATCCTACAACTTGAATCTGGGATCCTGCAGCTATTTGTATTTAAGAAATAGCAATGTTCTCGTGTTGCATTTAAGATGCTAACACTATTCCTACAGGACCAGAGGACCTTCACTTTCCAGTCTGATAAGGCATTTGATTCCTTCCAGGATGAAATATCCGTATCACAAGTGCAGAAAAGTCAACTTCTTTCCTCTTTCTCACTCCTCTTGCCCAGAGAGGTTGTGGATGCCCCATCCTTGGTGGTGTTCAAGGCCAGGCTGGATGTGGCCCTGGATGACCTGGTCTAATGATTGGCATCCCTGCCTGTGGCGGGGGGGTTTGAACTAAATGATCTTTAAGGTCCTTTCCAACCTGAGCCATTCTATGATTCTATGATTCCACACTTACCTCCCTTCGAACTTTGCTCACAAATTTATTTAGTGCAAACACAACTAACTGACTGTTCACATTGATTATCCTGCTAAGTGGAGGAAAAGCCAAGGTTTTCTTGGCTCAAGGCTTCAGGTACTTAAAATAATAGCATTCTTCATGGAAAAGTGCAATAAAATGGAACAGAAATTAAACCAACATGGTTCTGGAGGTTTCTCAATATCAGTAAAATGTAGTTGAGAAGGTTGTGCTTCTACAGTAGGAAGGGCAAAGGGGAGGAGTTTAACTACACTTAAAGAGCTCAGTAAGACATGACCTCTTATTATTTGTTCTTAGATATTTCCATAGAAGGTATTAAACTTGAAGAGAGGAAAAGATAAGATGTTCACTATAAACACACAGTAGTTTTCCATTCTATTGTGTTCCTGACGGCACCCATCTGAAATGAGTAGGATTGTAAAGAAACAGGCAGAGAAAATTCTGTTTTATTTTTTATTCTTACATAGTATTCCTATGGTGTTTTCTGTGCTTTCAGATTTTTCACAAAAGTAAAATATAACATTTTGTAAACTGGGCAGAAGTTTTAAGCAGAAAATCAGTTTTATTCTCCCATACAAATTCAAGACAATTATATCTGCTCCAGTCTATGCGCATCAAAGACCACAGAAACTGGCAAAGGGGCATTGACAGTCTGGTAGATGTGTCCAGTCCTTCTCATTTCATCTGGGGAAGGCTTCTTCTCCTATTGCCTTCATGGTACCTTCATTACCTTCATACCTTAGGGAACCACTGCTAATTGCATTTGGTGTAGAAATGAGAAGAGCTTGTCCCTATAGAGTGGACACTATAACATTTTTATTCATAGAATCACAAAATGTCCTGAGTTGGAAGGGACCCACAAGGATCATCAAATCCAACTCCTATAGGCACAAGACAACTCCAAAGTCACACTATGTGCCTAAGTGCATTGTCCAAGTGCCTCTCAAACTCTGTGAGAGCTGGGTCCATGACAGCCTCTCTGGGGAGTGTATTCCAGTGCTCCACAACTCTCTGGGAAAAGAACCTTTTCCTAACATCCAGCCTAAACCTCCCCCAGCACAGCTTCATGCCATCACCCTGGGTCCTGTCACTGGTCACCAGAGAGAAGAGGTCAGCACCCGTCCCTCCCTCTCTGGTGAGGAAGTTATATGCAGCAATGAGGCCTCCCCTCAGTCTCCTCTTCTCCAGGCTGAAGAGACCAAGCGACTTCAACCTTTCCTCATAAGTTTTCCCCTCCATGCCCTTCACCATCCTTGTGGCCCTCCTCTGGATGCTTTCCAACAACCTCATGTCCTTCTTGTATTGTGGTGCCCAAAACTGCACACAGTACTCCAGGTGGGGCCACACTAGTGCTGAGTAAAGTGGGACTAGCACCTCTCTCGATCAGCTAGCAATGGAGTGCCTGATGCACCCCAGGATCCTGTTGGCCTTTTTGGTTGCCAGCACACAGTGTTGACTCATACTCAATTTATGGTCAACCAAAATTCCCAGATCCCTTCCTGCAGTGCTGCTCTCCAGCCTCTCATTCCCCAGTCGGTAAGTTGTTTTCACACTCTGCTCTGAAAACTTCAAGAACATCCCCCATTCTAAAACTGCAGCAGGAGAAGAAATGCTATTATATAGCATGTATATGCATTTTGCAGCCCCATATCTGCTTTCTCTTCTGCTAAACAGGCGCACACAGATAGATGGCATTCTGTGGCCTTATTACCAAAACTGGAAGCTACATCAGTGTGGGATAAGTTGCTGGAGAATTCCTTAAATTGATGCCATCAATCTGGATGAGTAGCATAAGAAGAGACCTCATTATGTCATTAATAGTTTTGATAGTAAATATATTCATATATGATACTTCCCCTTTTCTGTAGGACACCTTTGCACTGGGCTGCAGCAGCAGGGAAAGCTGACTGTGTGCAGACATTGCTAGAGCTGGGGATAGACAGCAGCCCTCGAGACATCAATGAAAACACTCCTCTGACATATGCAATGTACTGTGGGCACACAGCATGCATCAAGCTGCTGTCTCAGGAGATCAGGTAAAGCATAAGTTCAACCTTGTTCACATGTTGCTGACTAGAAATCAAATTTATTGCTTTTTGTAGGCTACTGAAGGGTTTGAGCCCTGGGAAATGTCTCCTTGATTCATATGCAATACTCAAGTTCAAGTTTTCCACCAGAATAGGAACGTTAGTATTAGTCATCTACTGAAGGCTCATCACAGTAGTTACAGTGATAGTCTGCTCATCAGCTGAGGGTTCTCAACCAAGAAGATGTAAGTATAGCAATCACTTACCCATGTTTGTGCAGAAAATCTATGTTACATAATAATTTCAGCCCTCAGATAGATGCCTTTTTTGAAATTTCTAAGCATCAGCTGTGTATTAATGTAATCAGACAGAAGGATTGACTGAACACAAAAGCAGCATTGCTAGCTAGATAATAAAAATAGTTAGGTTTTCATCCTCAGGGTAGGGGTTTGGGAGTGTTTTCCTAGACTTCTTTAGTTCTCTACCTTGGCTGTTCTTCTTGTTCTGAGGTTAATTCTGCTAAAAAGTATAATTCTTTTGCCATTCTTGTGATCTTCCTTTCTTTCTATTTCTCATGTTTCAGCAGCTGTCATTTAAATAATTTTAGTTCTTCAACTTTGGTAAATGAACATGCACTTACAAAGATATCTATATTACATTTCTTTATATTTATTTGTTTCTTTCTTTCTGGTCAGCAGTTAGTATTATTTCACGTGCTATAAATCGTGAGACACAGGTAACATTACCTCTCCTCCTCTTCCTCCTTCTCCTGTACTCTGCCTATTGGAGTAGGTCTGATTAGTCAAAATCTCATCGAAAACCCACTACAGCGACACTTCTGTAGGTAACTATCTTGATTTATCAGAAACTGTGCTAGGCCTCTTCAGTACAAGCAAGGCAAGGGAAGGCAAGAGGAAGGGAAAGGAGGAAGTGAAAAGGATGAGAAAGAGGATGGGAAAATGGGGAGGGAAAATGAAACAGAAAACAAGAGAAGGGAAAGAGAAAGGGAAGGGGGAAAGAAGTGAAGGAATTGCAAACTAGGGCCTTTGTTACAGTGTTAGCAATGACTATGCTGTTGGAAATACCATCTTCCAGAGCTGACATAATACAAAAACCACTTGGTTTTAAAAATCCCAGCATATTCTTCTTTTCATTATTGGATCTTGCCTCACGATTAAGAACAATGATTCTTCAGCTGGTACATGATGAAGCCAGAAAAGGTTGGCTTTTTCCTGATAACTGAACTGAGCCTACATTTAGATGAATGTAAGGCACATCAGAAAGAGTAAAGTAAGTGTCATTTTCAGTCATTATTAATTACAAATGTGGAGTCTTTCTTTCTCCTTGAACCACACCCACAAATGTATCTGAACAGTATATATCCCATTTAATGAGCTAACACAGGCAGTATTTTTTTCATTATTTGGCAATAATGACATCACATTTTGATCTGTACTTCCAGTAGATCTGAGCCAGTTCATCAGTTTCCCTCCCAGAACAACAGACTTCTAAAGAAAGAAGGACGATTCAGTATGCTGAACCACATCTTCTCTTGCAAAAAGAAGAAAGGTGATCAGAAAAACAGACAAAAGGAGAGAAGCAGAGACCAATACTCTACAGAAGAGACCTCTGAAGTAGATGACATCATCACCAGTTTTGATTGCATTATGGACACAAATTGCAAGGACTTTCCAGATGAGTGTGTGACCACTGCTGACTTTAAAATAAGAAGCACGGACACAAAGTATCTCATACCAGAGAAGAAGCAACCAGAGTGTCATGCATTTCTACCCACCAGAACCCAGAGCCTTCCCCCAATCACTATGGGCAAGTCCTTCCTAACTGCTTCCCAGAGCACAATGTCAAACTTCTCCTCCAGCATCAGCATCCACCATTTTGCACACAAGTCTCAGAAGAGTAGGAGTGAATACAACTTGCTGGACTGCAGAAGCAGCTGCCAGGCCTTGTTGGATCCCTCCTGGAACACAGACTCTAACCAAGTACTCTCCTACAAAGCCTGTACTAGGAGTCCTACAGACAAACTGATAAACGGCTTAAACTCTGATAGATCTCATCATGTGCTTTTGTGCCCTCCTCGTCTTCCCTCACTTCCCTGTTCTCCATCAGGTAACTTCTTTCTTCCCTAGCTCCCAAATCCTGTAAACTCTACTGATATGGCAAGCTGAGTCAGAAAATATAGGTAAGTCTGACTCACAATCTTCCCATTTCTTCAATATCTTTTTCCATTTATTCTCCCTGTATGTAGCAGCAATTGCAGGTAGCATATGAACAGGACACCAGCTGGTAGCTGAAGCAAGGTGCTTAGGTGTGGCAAATAAGACTTTTATGTAGGTCTAGTGAGCAAGCAAAAATATAGGGAGCTAGGAAGCATGTAACATACCTCAGCAAGGTAAGTGCCTCCAGGCTATATATGTGCTTTCTGAATTGCATATTAACACCCACTGCCATGCCTGCTGGTTTGTGTCTGTACTTAGTTCTGGAACTAGATGTGCAAGAGAACAGTACTGTACTCAAATGTCTAACTGTGCTGAGACCTGCTTCTGGATCCAACCAGGTAAGTCCACATATGCCATTCTGGGCAGCTCTGCACCATGGTAGTTTCCCCTTACAGGCATATTCTGACTCCAGGTTGTAATGTCACCCCTTCCCACTCCTCCTACCTTGAGTGCCTGCTCTTCAGTCTAATGTGCTGTTCTTTATGGTTTCTCCAAAGCTGAATTCAGGTTGCTAAATTTAAAGACATGGAGTAAATGCTTTTATAGTGTGGTTTGGAAACAGTAAAAGGCAGCAGTAATGAAGCAGAGCTGCAGAATTCTGAAGTAATCTGAAACCAGGGTTTGGCAGGATTTCAAATCTAGTACTTTGTTTGACTTACATCCATTCTTAAATTAATCTGGTTGGCTGGCCCGTGTGCTGGAGTCTGCTTCAACATACCAGTGTCTCCAACTTCATCTCCTTTGGGATTAGTCCCATGCCAAAATTAAACACAGCTCGCATGCCTTCCAACCACTGTAATATCTAGCTGAAAATGAAGCAAGCAAAATCAATCCTCAAAACGACCAGTATGCCATTACAATGAGTAACCATTACCCAGTAGGTTAATCTAACCTCATCCCAACAGATAAGAAGCTGTTGTCTTCCAGTGGAAAGAGGAGTGAACAGAAACCCTGCCTGAGAAGTACCCTCAGCCAGGTCAGGTCACTATCTGAGACTGCATGATAGCGCAAACTCTACTAACTCCTAAGAGAAGGGATCTATAAAAGAGCAAATCTTTGTTGACACCTCTAATAACAAGACAGTGATTTCAGAATGTCAGTTCATTCTATGCTGTGCAAATAAAGGCTGAAAATAGTTTTTCAGGGTAAAAAGGAGCTGTTCAAAAAATTCACTTCCTGAACATCAGGCCACAGCTTCATAGACCTCGTCTATAGGTGTCACTACTTTTTTACTGTACACACTTCAGCTATTCACTCAGCCATACAAGCAATAACTCTGCAAGGTTCAGCTTACATGTGGAAGATGAGAAAACCTGCAGGGCTTCTTCACAACCTAAAAATAATAGGATAAAGTAGGGCTGAGATATTTTAAATCATTCAAGTTGACAGAATTAGAAGGAACTAATTCAAACTGGATAAACCAAACCTAAGGACAACTACAAGGAGACATTGCTTGGTGGAATTAGCTAGACTATTAATACGTTTGGCATAGAAGGTAACTACCATGTCATTTAAAATGTGATTATGGAGTTTTCTTAAGACTGAAAAATACTGTATGGTTAAATCCTTGTTTGCTCTGCACAGTAGGACTGGTCATATTTTATGAACAACCTCTGACAAAAAGCTGCAACCAGCTGAATCAGGACAAACCCTGTGTAACCACTCAGTGCTCCATATCTGCACAGGGACTCAATATAGGACCAGCAGTCTACAAGCATGAATGAGGGCAAAATCATAACATTATTGGGAAATCTTCTACTTGTTACAAGGGGAGCTGTCGTTTCATGTCCAGAGGAAGAGTAAGTAATTTTATCTGACAATTTATCATCCTCCTCAGAGAGAAAAAAAAAAAAAACAGCCTGAATCTGCTTTAAGCCCAGTTCTCTGTGTACTAGCTCCCTTTAACAAAACCTTCTAGCAATAAAAAGTTTCCTATATTGGCAAAAAGGACTTCAGCTGAAGCATGTGAATTACAAGATTGTAAGGAGGCAGAAAGTGTCTGACAGGAATACATTGAACAACGCAGACACTGTCTCACATTTCTTCATGATAAAAAAGATCTACTTATCCTTCTTCATGCCTGAATGTGTCGTTTAAATCTGACTGCCCCTTTAATTAAAGCCACCTGACTTTCAGTTAATTAGAACTGCATTTACTGTATGAGTGCCAGGGCTTCCAGGTCTCCAGTGCACTGCGCCTGCAGGACTTAGAGGGATTAGAAGCAAAGTAAACCTGGCTCCAACCCAGCTGGCAGCATGGTACAGGCAGCCCTCTCTGAAGAAACATATTTTCTTATCAGTTTTTTGGGAAGGTTGGGGTTTTTAGCTGCAGGAGGCCTTGCTGATGGAAAAATTACATCTGGTCTTTGAAGGACAGTGAGGTGTTAATACTCCATTTCTCAAGTCATGACAAGAGATCCAAGAATTGTTGAGGAACAAGAGAACCGCCCACCAAGCTCACCTTGCACTGCCATCCTGTCACGCAAGAAAAACAGCCTTTCCTCTTGCATGCAGCAAGCTCCAACAGAAACTCCGTGACATCCAGAACAAGTGGTGGATCAATCTAGCTGAAAAAACTCAATTATGTGCAGATATGGGTGATCACAAAGGATTCTATGAGGCCCTGAAAACAGCATATGGGCCTACATACCAAGTCCAAAGCCCTCTACTCAGAGCTGGTGGTCAAACGCTTCTAACAGATAAAACTTCCATTCTGAATCGATGGTCCGAACACTGTCAGACTCTTTTCAGTATCAACCGTGTAGTCCAAGACTCAGCAATTCAGTCCATCACACAACAACCAGTGAAATATGAATTGGATACTGCCCCCACTTTAGGAGAAACCCTCAAGGCTATACAGCAGGTGAAAATCGGCAAGGCAGCTGGGGTTGATGGAATTC